>PDNA01000058.1:0-156511 GCA_002573605.1 Polytolypa hystricis UAMH7299 | reverse complement strand
TTCCTTCTCGCTGCCTCTTTCATGTCTCTGAGATAGCTGTTGCTTCTCGTGTCACGTGTGTCGTGTCCTTAGTCATCGGTCCTAGGGGGTGACCATACTCCCCACTACAATAAAGAAGCTATTTTTTTATATAGTTAAAGATACTTGTATACTTACTTTAGAAGAAAAAGTTATATATTTTTACAGTATAAACTTCAGTTATTATAACAGTTAGATTTCTGTTAATTAATTCAGTAATTATTTTTTTACTGTAATTTATTAATTTAATTCTGAAAGAGTTCAGCAGTATCTATATAATCTGAAGTATTATCAAGAAAAATATATAGTTTCAGATTCCAACTACTTATAGTTAATTGATAGTTACTGTAAATTAAAGATATAAAAGATTGAAATCTATACAGCTATCAATACCTACTTTCAGAAGGTTATATAAATATATATTAAAACTATCAGTCAGACTGCTGTCTGTATTTTCTGTCAATATATAAATACTTTAATAGATAAAAAAGTAATTCCTGTAGCTCTTTAATCTGATTAAGAAGTAGAAATCTCTTTAATTATATCAGTTTATTATAAATTTTGAAAGATTAATAGTTCTGATATTAATTTTACAGACTGCTACTACTTTGAAACCAGCACTCAGAATATACAAGTAAAGTTATAATATAGTCAATTAACAGCAAATAAGCTGAATAGATAGTAAGTGAGTATCTTAGTTATATTTTATATTATATTTTGTATTATATTTTGTATTATATTTTGTATTATATTTCAGATCAATAGTTAATAATTAATAGAAATATTTCCAGCAACTCTTGAAAAATAATCTATATTAATCAGATAATTTTAGTAATTATATTATCTTTCTTGCTATCTATATACCTATTATTTAAGCTGAAGTTTATAAATTTATTAATATATAAAATTATTATAAAATCTACTATCAACTACACTGTCTAAATTCAGTAAGTAACTAGCTATAGCTACTATATATATATCTACCAGATAGAGTTAAACAATATAGATATATACTGAATCTAGTACTTTTAGTATAATTTCAAGCTACAATCTTAGACTGGAGTAAGTAAGAGTATATAATTCAAGAGATAAATATTATAGATACTAACTAAATATAGATATAAATAAATATTTATTTTTAAAGACAAAAAATTAGTGCTAAATACAGTTTTAGAAACTTAATTTTAAAAATAGCTGTATTAACTCTGCTTTATACTTTTTAGATAGATCTTGAACTTATTACTAAATCTACTTTAATCTTCAAGCTATTGTCTATATATATATTGTATTTAGAAAGAAGCTAATTCTAGTTAAGTATTAAAAGCCTGTTAGTACTTGGAATTGGTAAGCAGATGTAGATACAGGAGTAGTTAAAAAGTTTAAAATTAATAAGCCAATCTATAAAGAAATAGATAGTTATATATAACAGGTTAGAGAAATAGATCAAAGTCAAAAAATAATTAAATAAACTAAGAATAAAAAATAAGAAGAATTAATAAATTTTATATTAAAATTTAAAGTAATATAAAATAATAAATAATTTAATTAATAATTTAATTAATAAGCTTATGTACTGGCTGTCTATATTGAATTGAATTTAGTATCAGTATTTTATAAAAGTCTCTCTATTTTCTTGTATTTATATAGATATTGTAAGCTGATATTTCTGAAATTAAATTATCTTGTAAAAATAGTACAATAAAATTATTAATATCTGAAATTAATTTATTTGTTATAAAGCTATTATCTAGTTTCTGATTCAGTATTTCAGTTTCAGGAGTATTTACAGAGTAGATAAAGCTTTAACTATAGAATTACTTGCAGTAAAGAAAAGTAGTTAGCTTATTCTAAAAATATTTAATAATTAACAGCTAGTAATAAATGTATTATTATTATAGAGAAAATATTTATCTTAATTTAAAAAAATTTCTTAGTTTTTTTCTTTTTAATCTTTATCTTTTCTTTCTTTACTTTCTAAGCTTTTTTTATAACTTTTTCTTATAATACAGTCTTTTCTAATATATTAATTAGTTCTGACTTTATTTCAAAGAAGATTTGTAAAAGTAAATTTTAAAAAACTATATAAATATATATAATCTGTATATTTGCTGTTAAATTATAGAAATATTGTATAAATAGAGATTTAATTATTATATTAATAGCAGCTAAAGAAAGATTAAAAAATTCTTTTTATATTATTACTTCAATTGCTAGAAAAACAGAAACAAAGTTTTCTTAATTAACTAGATTATTATATATATTCTTTTGATTTTAAATAACAATTTAAATAAATTTATTAATTAAATAGTATTAAAAATTGATTAGTAAAAGAGAGATAATATAATCTATATAAATTATTAATTCAGTAAAAAAAAAAGTTTAATATTAATAATATTGATTTTTTAATTACTACTTTTTATAGATTTTTAAGTTTTCAGCTTGAATTTCTTTCAGCTATATATAAACTAATACTTAAATACTTAAAACTTAAGCTGAATTTCAAGTAGTAGTAGTAATAAATTAAAGCTAGAAAAGATAAATTTCAGTATAGAAGTATTTTTATTCAATAATCTAAGTTTACTAGATTGATTGCTAGTATATTATATTATTTATAGAATTTAATATATTGAAGCAGCTTGGAAAATTCCTACTTTAATATACTGAAAGACTATTAATTAAATTAATAACTTGAAATTTTGAATTAGCCTCAGAATAAGGCTTTAAATTGTCTTGACTATAATAAGAACATATTCTCTCAGAGTTGAACTCTTTTGTATATTCAATACCAGCTTTTTAAGTGCAGAATAGGATTCACACAGACATTATCACAGCTGAAAGGAACTTCTAGTGTTATAGAGAACTGACTGGGTAGAAGAGTTTGGTATAGAATATAGAGTATTGTAGATTCAATATTATTTTCAGTATATGTAGATTGTTAGATTATTTGTTAGTATTACTATAAAGCAGTTAGTAAGCATATTGTGGCAGTTGCTGTTATTTGTATGGAAATTGAGATTACATGTACAATACAAATTTTGTTGTTAACCTTGAAATAGTCAACTGTAGTCAGCTTCAGATGACCGGATAGAAATGAGCCAACACAGAGCGCACTAGTAAAGCCCGCTCTCCCAAGCCGTCTCAAATGGGAGACGCTCCTTCTTGCGGTTCGGCATGCTGGGAATTGAATATTTGTCGAGAAAAATCAAATTTTTGTATAGAGCAGTGAACAGTGGTGGGCATGCGATGGGGCGTAGGGACGTAGTTGCAGATGCACACGTGGGGAAACTAAACCGGAAGGCTTTGTAGCCAATTAATAGTTGGTTCGATTATCCTGATTCTGGCTGCTGGGTCACGGTACTAGCGATATACAGTATAGTAAATTTGCCGTTTAGGTGATAATCGGGTAGGTAGGCTGTAGATAGACTGCAAAGGAAGGTTGTCTGTTCATTAATATTTATCTTTAAGAACTGGGGGATCTAACTATTATGTAGCTTATACCTGTGTGGCTGCCAGCTGCTGCCGGGCGCGCCCAACCTGCCAACTTCTCTGTAGTAGGAACCCCAGCACAAGGAAATACACAACTATTAATACTCGGCGTGTTTCCCTGATTAAATCAACGGGAACCTAGCGATGTGATGATTGCGTCATAGCTGCCCTATCTGGGGCCTGAGGACATGATGCTCGCCTCCTCCTTCAATATATTCTGGAATCTTGCAGTTTTTGTCATGACTACTGACTGGCCAAACTCCTGCAGAAAGAAGAGTCTGGACTTATTATCTTGAGGCTGTAGCTCCCTCCATCACATGGGAGTGCTCTTTTTGCCTGACTATTGTCCATTTTCAAGATGATTGACCACTGTTTCACAGTGGTCTGTAATGCTAGTAGAGCTACTATACGGAAATTGTATAATAATAATAATGATATATGAGCATATAACTAACTAACTAATATCTATGTAGAAATATATATATATTTTTATGTACATACATATATAATCCTAAGCAAATATAACTAATCTAGTAGAGATCTAGTAGAGAATCTAGTGGTGATAATATTAGTATAAACTGCCAGCGTAGCAAGCAGCTAGCAGGGTTTAATCATCATACTCTATAATTAACATACTCTTCCAAGCTGACAAGCTTGAATAGTAGTAGGAAAATAGTAAAAGAAAGTGTATAAAATATAAAGAGAGAATTTATAAGCAAATTAAAACTCCTGTACAGTAGACTGTGTTTGAGTTGAGTTTGAGTAAAGATATTTGCCATGTAACTTAATTTCAACTCAGTACTTGATCTCAATGTATCAAACAAGATAACTTGCTTGTTTCTCCTTGCTCCCAAAATTGAGAAAATTTAACTCATTTTCTCGGTCTTTTCCCTGAACAATGAATGCGCGTTAGTCCTGCTCTAGTTACACGTTCTCGCTCTGTTGGGAATCTAACGGCAGATGCTTTTCATCAAGGTTCTCCAACGAACGAGCACCTCTTTTTCATACACATCGGGTCGATTCTTATTTAACGAGGATTTTCGGCTCTAGGAGCGCTATGTCGAATTCAATGTCGAAGCTTTCAAGGAGCTTGCCGCGCATGGCATTGAACCCGGCCATGGCAAGGTGACAAACATCACGAAGTTCGCCGAAGGTGGATTCAATCGCGTGTTCCTTCTCACTATGGAGGATGGCTTCCAAGCTATCGCCAAAACACGGTATAAAATTGCCCTTCCCAGGCGTCATGCGACAGCGAGCGAGGCAGCTACATTAGAGTGGTTGCGGCTGAAAGGTGTCCCTGTGCCAAAACTTTACAGTTACTCTGCATCGGTCGACAACCCAGCCGGGCTCCTCTCGCCGTGAGGTTGGCACTCGCAGGCCACGGTGTTCTGGTTATCGAAGCAGGAGGTGATAATGGAGACGATGTGGTACATAAAGTGCCTGGCCTACATTTGCAGTCAACTGAGCATGGAGCCACGCGATGGGACTTTTATGTCAACCATTACCCAACCCTAGAAGACCAGAAGTTGGACTCGAAGATGTCCTGGAGAACTAGTAACGGAGATATATACGTGGGAAGCAATCCTCCCGATGACGCAGAGCCATTGGGTGTTCTCTACCCTCGTGCTGGTACTCTCGGTGGGTGTGCTGCACATAATGCCATGGTTAACATCTACCCCCACAACAGAGATTGGGAGAATCTAGTGGACGTTACTAGAGATGACTCCTGGAGCCCGAAGAACATGCGCAAATACTTCAAGCGTTTGGAAAAGTGTCTCTACGTCCCTAATGACATCATTGGTCATGGCTTCAATGGTTGGCTTGAGACGAGAGTCACAGACTTGACCCTCGTGCTGGAGGATGCGAAACTACTCTCCATTATTGCTGCCGGTGCCACTGCCATGGGGAAGGGTATCGGGAAAGCGATAACTACACTTTCAGGCCTAACAAAGCTCTTGATAGCCGATCTCAACAGCGATTTGCCCTCAAGAGACAATGCCGAAGGACTGTATCAGATTCCTCTGGCTGTCGATAAAGACTTCATGCGAACAACGCCGCGAACATTCTTGCTAGACACTGCAAAAGCTGCCAATAAAGACGGCTCTCCAAAGTACAAGTTGGACATCCTTCTCAATACCCTGGTTACCAAAGTTCGCTTTGACGACTCCTTGAGCATTCCTCGCGCAGTTGGCGTCGAGTTCATTCACGGAGAAAGCCTATACGGAGCTGACCCGCGTGCGAGTAAAGACAAGAGCGGCGTAGAAGGCAAAGCAAATGCGAAGGAAGAAGTCATTATCGCCGGAGGATCATTCAACAGCCCGCAAATCCTCATGTTGAACGGCATCGGGCCTAAGAAAGAGCTCGAAAAGTTCGACATCCCAGTTGTCGTCGACTCTCCAGGCGTAGGTTCCAATCTTCAAGACCACTACGAAGTCGCCGTCACCGCCAACGCGAGCAGCAACTTCGCGCTCACCGAGGATTGCACGTTCCTGCGCACACAGGACGACGCATGCCTAGCGCGATGGAAGCATGCTCCTATTTTCAAGGGCCCCTACGGCAGTAATGGCATCTCAATCTCTATTCGAAAACGTAGCTCTGTCGTCGATGGCCCTACTGATCTCATCCTCACCGGCGCACCAGCAAACTTCCATGGTTACTATGACGGATATTCGTCCGACGCAACTGCCGACCCACACCATTGGACCTGGATTATCGAAAAACTTCACCCGCGAAACACAGCTGGCACAGTCACTCTACGGTCCAACGATCCCCGAGATACCCCGTTGATTAATTTCAACTATTTCGACTCCGGCGATACTGAGAATGGTGCTGCCGCCAAAGATTTGCAGGCGATGTACGAAGCCGTTGAATTCGCACGGAGTATTTACAAAAACGTGGTTCCTCTCGATGGATCGTTTGAAGAGATCCTACCTGGTCCAGACGTTACCACCGAAGAAGCTGTTAAGGATTTCATCAAAGCTGAATCTTGGGGCCATCATGCGTCGTGCACTTGCCCCATTGGCTCTGATGATGATCCCAACGCGGTTCTGGATGGGAAGTTCCGAGTGCGCGGCGTCGAGGGCTTGCGTGTCGTTGATGCATCTGTGTTCCCTATGATTCCGGGCTCGTATACTGCGTTGTCCACGTTTATTATTAGTGAGAAGGCTGCCGATGTGATTTTGGGAAAGGAGTAAATAGGGTCTCTCGTGAGGATGGAGGACTCGATTTTGGTGGGTATGTATATGTTCTTTTCGATGGTCATATATTGCGTAGCCCCCACCTTTTTTTCCTATACGAATAATTTGCATACCATAATTATAATCATAATAACTGTATAATGCTACCTGTTAATATTTACCTAGTATCTGGAGATCACAAAGTTCATCTTTGTAGAATATGAGTGCAAGGCACGAGCCAGCATATGGGAGGTATCCTAGACTGCGAGCACTCTGTATTCTGAGATGTAGATCAACACCCATAATTTCATTCCCCCTCATCCTTCTTCGGCCGCATAGCATACCAATCATACTTGGGAAACTGCAGTTCCTTCCCCTCTGCCCCCTTCGCCATCCTTTCCAGGGTCTCATCATCCGGATCCTTGATATACTTCAGGTCATATGGGACCATAGGATCGACACCATACATACCAGTGTTGATTTCCGGGCCTGCTATGCCCTACGAGTAAAAGTCTTTTTCAGGGATGAATTTCTTGGGCTCTGCGCTATCGTTAATTTGGTGGGCATCTTCGAGGTCGATTATATAGCTATGTAAGATTTTTCCAGAGTCAGCGAGGGCGATTAAAGGTATGACAGGTTATTCTATTCATCACACCTACCACTTCTTATTCTCCGGATCCCACATTAGGTTGCGACGGTCTGGGTCCCTGTGCACAAATTTAAAGGAGTAGAACTCGCTGGTAATAGCAAAACTCAGTATCAGATCAAGATTATATACTTCAAGGACACAGTTAACGAATGATTGCATTGGAATATTCACCGTATCGCCTTCACAAAAGCCAGCCTGACCTGATCCCGTTCAGACATCGGCAAATCAGCAAAATTAACCAAATTGCGCCTAGGCAGCCTTTCCATCACAATGAAGAAGATAAATCCACTAGGAACAGGGTCATTCTCTATTTAATCCAAGGATACAATATCCAGAAGTCTAGGAGTACAAGTACACCCGCGTTCGGTAAGATTTCGAAGATTAACCCATTCGAGGCTGGTGCGAGTGCTGCCCTTATGTGGCTTTGTGGAAGAAGTGTCGTCGGGATCGTTGGGGATTCTGCGCGAGTTAGTATTGTAGACAAGCGTTCTTGGAGTTAACACACAGGGAAGAACTACACACTGCATCCTTATCTTCGCAATACCTTGAACGCCAGGCTGAGGCCCTTTCACTTGCGTCGCAACGCATACACCAGCCGCCTGGTGATCAGGTCGTGGTAGATATCATCATCATCATCATCATCATAAGTCTCTCGCTCTGTGAAGATGGGGCCCAGCTTCCACTCTGTAGTCCTAGTGCAGAAAGACTTAAAATTTGGCACCCAGTAAGATGATCTGCTGCGGTACAGCTCATCAAGGTCTCCTTTGAGTTCTCGGACCTCCATGACTGCCAAGGTAGATGCAGCTGTCAGCGTATTATCACGATATACACAGTATAGACGCCTAGAAACAAACACGAGACGAGCTTGCCAGGTATGCGAGAGGTATGAGTCTTTTCATAGCAAACGCCAACTTCATGGACCTCACCAACCTGAGATCCAAACAACTGTCGTCCATATATTGTTCCAAGTTGTAGCATGAGCACCGGCATCGCGATGGATTCAAGCTGAGAATTGTTCTCTTGGGCATACGCTGGCGTAACTATTCTCGGAAGGCAGAGTTCCCCCTGCTATGATCACATCATGCCACGTGATGTGAGTAGCCACTCCTCGCTCCGCTGAGCCTCGGAGCTTCACATCTTCCAACAGCACGCTTTTGAGCTTCACCTTCCCTTCCACCTCAGTCCTTGTCTCGTCCACTTGAACCGGCCTGCTCGAAGCTCTATGATTTATTGTTATCTCCTTAATTTATATCCTAAGCCACCGGAAACTAGCTCCGCGCACCGCAAAGTCAAGCAATGGCAGATATCCTAACCCAGCTCCAAACATGCTTAGACCAGGTAAGAGCTTCCCAAAAACATTCTCACAGAACCAAACACGGGCCCAAAGAAAGAAAAGAAAAACACGAGAAAAAAACGAGAGAAAAAAACGAGAGAAAAAAACGAGAGAAAAAAATCATCTTACCATTTACTAAAGTTATAACCAAACAGCTGGCAACCCAATTCTACGCAACCCTCTGCTACCTATCCGCCTACCATGACCACTCCGCCGCCATCCGACCCTCCAACATCCCAACCGCAATCCCACAACTGAATAAAATTCCCAAGAACCCCTCACCAGCAACACCAGCAGGAGCAGGAGGATCAGCTACTCCTGGCCCCGCCTCCAGTGGTGGTGGTGGTGGGGGCGCCGCATCTCCCCCTCAACAACAACAACCCACCACCCCAGCCCCAGAATCCCAACACCAACAACAACAATCACCCACCGATCCCGCACCCGACGACCCACAAACCTTCGCCCAGCGCCAGCGCGAACTCGCGCGCGATCTAATCATCAAGGAGCAGCAAATTGAGTACCTCATCAGCGTGTTACCGGGTATCGATTCCTCCGAGGCCGAGCAGGAAGCGCGGATTAAAGCGCTGGCGGACGAGTTGAGGGTTGTGGAGGCGCAGAGGAGGTTGAAGAGGAAGGAGCTGAGGAGGTTGGGGGAGAGGTTGGATGATGTGTTGGGCGCGGTGGGGAGGGGGGTGAGGTGTTAGGATGGAGTCTTAGTGGGGGGGAGGATGTGGGATTTTGGGTTTTTGCTGCTAAGGATGAGATGTTTTGCTCGTCGATTTTTGGGGATCTAGTTATGGTGCCTGGGGTTTCTGCTTCTTTTTTTCTTTCTTTCTTTTTTGGTTTGATACCCTTTTTTTCCCTTTTGGTACGGGGCATCTGAGCAGTAGCATGCAATGCATCAAAACTGCTATTATTTTTGCATAAATCTATAGAGAATGGGGATTAAGAAATGGCGGAACACATAAAGCAAAAGAATTTCTCATATTCTAATGATAATATCTATTTCTTGATATGGCGTAACTTTGGGTTCTTCGATATAAAACATCTCTCCTAACTGGCGCAGTCCATGATTGATATCATGTACGGAATATATGCGTCCCACGTTTAAACAAAAAGCGAGAATACCGGGAGAGCCATGCATGGTGTACGCGGATAAGAGCAGAGATAAGCTGAGTAACTAGGGAAGGAAAGAAAAAAACCATTTAGAGAAAAAGCAACTTCACCAGAAGCAGTAAAACGACCAAACCGAAAAGAGAGTCATTAGAAAGCAAAAGGAAATTCAAAGATCTTGAAAAAAACAAAAATCAAAGGGACCAACCCAGGGGGTATCTTTAGGAGGGCTTTTTCCCCCTTTAAAAGTGCGCAAACCTTCCACCGTGCATATAGCATAATAAGCAACATCCAGTTGCCCTTCACCTAAACGCCTCCAGCATTCCAGTCCGAAAGTCATGCGCCGTCATCGAGAAAAAGGGGGATCGGGGGTGGTTTTTGTATACAGAAGCGGGAAAAAGGAAAATAAAAACTAGGGAAGAAAGTATCTGTCGCCTGAGCGTTGGGTTCTATACGGAAGTAGAGAAAAATCCGTTTTCTGAAAGGCGGGACGTGAGAGAGATATCGTCTGACTGGTGTACAGAATTGAGGAGGAAAAGGATCCAAAAATATCGCAAATAAAGAGCAACCCATGAATCAGAAATGAAACCATAAACGGATGTAGCTTACAGCAAAGGCATAAAGAAACCAAGGCGAGCAAAGACAAAGGTTTCAAAGCGAGACAGGCACTAGTCAGAAGTCTCATGTCGCGGGAAGGAATTCAAGTAAACAGATTCCTGTATTCCTTCATCTTCTCCTGCTGTAGCTCTCTCTTGTCCCCTTTGCTCTTCCCCAGACTCATGTCTGCCATCTTCTGTTTCTTATTCGCTAATTCGGCAATCTTCTCCTCAATACTGTCCTTCATGATAAACTGTATCGTGGTGACTTCTCTTGTCTGGCCGATGCGATGGATACGATCGATGGCCTGCGCGACGGCAGCGGGATTGTACTGTGGCTCCATGATATAGACATTCGATGCGGATGTGAGATTCAGACCAACGCCGCCGGCGCCCAGTGTGGCAAGGAGAATGGTAATGTTATTGTCGTCGCGGAAGGTTTCAAGAGCTGTATTGCGCTGCCTGAGCGTCATAGTGCCATCGAGACGGGTGTATGAATTTCCCATCCTGTTGTCGCCCAGTGCGATCTCAATAAGGTCCAGATGCGAAGTCCATGAGGAGAAAACCACACTCTTCATAGGGCGTTCGTTGGGGTTACATTGGTCCTCCTCAGCTGTGGCTAAGAGATGCGAGATCAGGGCTTTGGTTTTCGTGTGTGGGCCTTCATACTGTCCAAAGGCCTTTGCCTGTTTGCGGTTCTGCTTCGAGGCGAGTTGAGAAGCTTGATATTTCTCAAAGCCGAAGGTCGTGAGGAGAGAGTATGTTGTTTGGATGATGCCTTTGCAGAATACACAGGTGAGTTGGGTGCCCATTCCGGCACTTTGGTCGATAGCTTGCTTGATTGGAGCGAAACAGTCTGCACAGAAAACATCAAAGCAGGGTAGCATCCCGGCTATCACGGAGTCTTTGCTGTTGTTGTCGCTCGGGCTATCCTCAGGAGATGCTGTCATAATAGAATTACCGCATCTCGCGCAGTTGTCGCCTGAAGTTTCCTTCATGAGGGCGAGCATTTCATAAGCCTTTCGCTCAGCGAGATCGGAAGAGGCCGCCTCTGTTTCTTCAAGGTCGATAGCATCACTGGCACTCAGTCCCCGGAACCTCTCACGGTCCTGTTTATCTAAGAGTTCTTTACCGTGGGCGCTTATTTGGCGCAGGACCATCATCGCTTTCAAGACAAGATGATACATTTTGCCCTGCATCTTATCCTTGCGACCGCCAGCAATCACATTCATCATGACATTCGACTCTTTTCGGAAAAAATCGTGGAGAATCTTTTCCTGCTCTGAGAACGTGAGCGTGATAATCTTATCCTCTCTCGCCGGCAAATTAATACGGTCCTTGACCCGACGAAGCGTGAATGAGTCAACCAGCACCCGTAAGCTCCGGATAGCATTGGGGTTCTCGCATTTGAACGGACTGACAATATATCCCGAGAACTTCGCTTTCTCGTCGTATGGGAAGAGCTTCAGGAATTTTGTCACGGATGCCAGATCCTCGAGTCTGTTCTGGATAGGGGTGCCTGTAACCGACCAACGCCGCTGCGCTTCGAGGGAAAATATCGCCTGGCTTTGAGCTGCGCTTTGTTCGCGTATTGCATGTGCTTCGTCGAGGACAATGCGGAAGAATCTTGTCTGCGGGAGTGGGCTGACACCTCTCTTCGTGCTCTTGCCCGATATTTCACTAAGAATCGTGCTGTAGGTGGTGATGACCAAGTCGTACTGGGCCAGCTCTTTCGGATCAGTGGTCCTCATAGGCCCATGGAACACATAGTACGAGATCGCATTTTCTTCCAAGTGTTCCTTAATTTGGCTGCTCCAATTATTCACGGCACTGAGCGGAGAAACCAGCAACGTAGTCTTGGTGTTTCCTGAACCGATACCCATAGCAGCCCATTCGCGAGCCTGTGGTAGTGATGAGACAACGAGCGATAGGATGCTCAGGGTCTTTCCTAGGCCCATCATATCCGCTAATAGGCCCCCCAACACCTGCGGGGGCTCATCCCAAACACAAGTACCACTAATGAGGTCACGGTACATCTTCCTACCATTGGGTTGATAGATGGTTCTCCAAAGCGAGGTATTGTCCTCATCATTTGGCCCAAACCGTCTAGGCTTTTCCTTTTCCGTCATGAACCATAGCGCTTGCTTCTGATGTTTGAGCAGTGCCGTCCTAACTGAAGATGGAGGCTCCATTTCTGGGAGATTTTCAGCACTTTTCAGCTGGTCAAACATTTTAGTAACCGCACTGTTGATGTCTTCCACGGTGCGAGTTTCCGATTGCACAGAAAACCTATTATTATTAGCAGTGGCAGCCTGAACCAGGCGTCTCTCAGCATGAGGATTGTAGGTCGAAAATCCAGCCTCCACGGCGTTAGGAGTCCCTAGCCATACATTCTTTTGGCCAATGTGTTGGCCGATTTTGTCTGCGAATTTCCTGGGTCCGTAGAGATTGATCGATATACGATATACCTCGGAGCACGGCTGGGCAGGCCATTCATCAGGCTTTCTCCTGCGGAAGTCCAAACGCGCTTGAGCACGCAGATCTAGCCCAGTCGCATCAAGTATTGGGGCCAATGCAGCTGATACCCTGCTGTCAAGAATCCCAAAAACAAGCCCTGCGGAATCCAAGACCTCAATCCTCAAATCCTGGCGCGGTTCGCGGACTAATTTGCATTTTATCGAGGGCCAGTCGGAGGGCGATGCTGTCCATGCCGATTTTGGTGGGCGTGGCACATGGTGCGCATGGACTGTGGCACCCTCAAGCCGGCCATAGCATACTTGTTCAGCACCCAAATCCCTGTCGCCCACAACTATCACATCATCCTCTGCCTTTTGTTCATCATCTTCTGTTGTCGATCCTTGTTAGATTTTGCGTTCGTTCCTCAAAGCATCCACTTCAGCATGGAATCATCACATACCCAAGGTAAGATCAATAGTGGCAGCCACCGTTGGGGTTGGTGTACTAGTCCCTGAACCCGACTTCATAAACCCTCCCAATCCTGTTTTCCCATCCTGGGTGGCAATACTCCTCGACGCGCCATTTTTCCGATCAACCTCCTCCTTATCTAACCTTGCTCGTTTATGCATTTGCAACCCCCTTTCTTCCACCCCATACATATCTTCTATCAGATTCCGATGTCGAAGTTCGGCGTCGGGGGTCATAAATCCGGCCGTAGAGTCACCAAGCCGTACTGGCTGCTGGCCAATATTTTCGCTAACATCTTTGTGCTGTAACGTTGCGCTGGTATTCGTAGGCGGTCGTGGTCTCTTCGCTTGAAAAGTTCGAGGGTTCAGTAATTGTCGTGGATTGAAAGCGGTACCTGCAGGTGGCGTAGTAGTGGCAGACCCGCTTTGTGGGGTAAACCCCCCGCGCGGACTGCTACCAACACCTCGGCCTTGAGAAGGTAAGTAAGCGTCATCTTTCACACAACTTCTTGGGGAAAGAGAAGAGGGACTGGGAGAACTGAGAGTAGACGAAGGAGAGATATCTCGAGGTTCGCTAGATGCGCGTCTGCTAGCTGCACTCGAGCTGGAGGTTGCCAGGGAAGGGGAAGTGGGTATTTGCTCCATCGTGGAGCTGAGAGGGGTTAAAGTAGAAGTAAATGGTGAGGTACCGATTGCCAACTGCTGTTTTTTAAACTCCTTGGGGTTAAGCAGGAGTGCCGCGGGGTTTGAAGGTGTCATGCTTGAGGTCGGAAAAGCTCCGGGAATGGTAAAGAGAATGAGGTTGTTTCGTGGAAAGGGACGGGACGGGTAAGGAGGGAACACCCGTGAATCTGCAGGTCCGCGGCTCTATCCGAAAATAAACTCATCGAATGCGCAAGTTCTTTGGGTGTTCACGGTGATAAAGGGTCCCCAGGGGGCTAGGGAACTCGAGGGAAGGTTATGAACGCGACTCGACTTCGGCCGCAAGGATGACTAACTTGAACTCAAGTTAAGAGTAAACTGAGGTCGAAAAGGCGGGCAGGCGAGGTCATACTCGTCACAAGGAGCGGCTCTCCATTGCATGTACGATGGTAAAGTGAGAGAATAACCATCATCTCACTGTGACAGTGCCTTCATGGTGAAGTTAAAGTTGCTGGAGCAGAGCAACACTGAAGTGAAGAGCCGCAATAATGACGCTGATTGCGTCAGATAAGATAAGAAGCTAAAGTCTTGGCACTTGGCGCCACTCTGCATCTACTGATCTTCACGATGCTTCTCGTTACATCAAATTACAAGATTTCTTAACTGCTCCTCTAAGCTGCTACCTGCTAGTCTAGTCTGCAGGTTTGGCAGCTAAGAGGGTTTCCATGACTGCGAAGAAGTGGCAAAGGTATTTTGATTAACTGCTCTGTAGGAAAGCTACCATGGAATAAAGTCCATGATGTAAGTGTGTATGTACAAAGCTGGGGAAAAGAACGAAAGGAGAATCATTTGCATGATGTGGCTCTGCATAGTCGTCCCTGCTCCTGGAGCTCCCAAGGCTCACCCGCTATTGAACTTCCAAACGCAACGCATCATATTGAATATACACGGATTCGGGTAAAACTGCGCTCTCAGGATCCACCGCATTATATGGCAGGCTCAGGATAATCTCATTCCGCTCGTCACCATATAGGTACTCAGCGGGAAAACGGAACTTGTGGCGGATATTGTAACAAGTGATTGCGGAACGGACAACACAGGAGGATGAATGGTACCACCTGGTATCGTTAGTCTAGATATAAGCATATTTTCCGTTTACCCTTGTCACCCTGTTGAGGCTTAGGGAAGACGGGCCAAAAGCGGGGTGTGGATGGGGAAAAATCACTTACGGGATGATCCAGCTCTCCAACGCATGGTCATTGACGACTACAGAAAGTGGCAGGTCATTGTATCGCTTTGCCGGATCGAAGACATCCGTATTTCCCGCCGCAGTCTTCGCGCCCGCAAGTTGTATCGTAAGCGTTGCCTCTTTGACACTGCCCAGTTCCTGGCTCTGCACATCAAACGCAATGGTCCAATTATTCACATTTCCATTCCCGACATATGGCTCGGGCCGGCGGGAATTGCCTTTACCCCCAAACACGCTCCATTGTACGTAGTTGAAGTCCTCACTTTCCTTGCTTTCACCGACGGTGAAGGTAACCCCATCGGGGAAATCCTCCACAAAATCGTAGGCACCCCAGTAAATGAGGTGTTCAGGTAACTGCAAAGGATGAGTTGGATCGGGAGTGCGCCCGTGCCGATATTCTCCGCTGGATTTATCCGGGGTTCCAATGCGCCAGAGCTCTTTGCCAGCAGATTCTGCCGTCCACCGAATGGTTCCACTGTCGGTTTGCCGTGCTGGATTAATGACTATGCCATCTTGCTCGTACTGGGCAAAGATGCCGTCGGCATAGACGGTCAGTCGGTAGGTGTCGGCTTTGACGCGATCAATGTTAACGAGACCTGAAGAATCGATATCCGCCCAATACTGGTATGCAGCGGCATCTTCAACGTTATCCTGGAAATCGACACCACTGACAGAAAGAACCGCAATTGGGTTCTTTGCACCAGGAGGGAGATCTAGCTTCGCTTTCCAGGAACCCCTTTGCCTGGTGGTGACATAATTTGGAACATGTTGCGCAATCGCATCGTAGAACTCTGTTGCCCATCCAGGGGAGTAATACTTCAATGCATCTTTTCGTAAGGTATCAATACCTGAGTCACGGGCCCCTTTGTTGAAATAGTAATAATACGGTCCAATAGTCCTATCGAAGCCGTGTGTAATGTTAGGAGTGCCGGCTCCATGATGGTTCGAAACCATATAATTATACAAAATACCATCCACCATAAGGTCAGAATGGAGCGGGCCTCCGAAGTACGTGTCCTTGGTGTTCATGACCAACCAGGCACCGAAAGTGGAACCAAGATTCCCCACGGACCCATCGGCAAATAGTCCATGCACGTCATGGTCACGCCAGGTATCGTGGAAGGTGTACTTTGTGTAAAAGTCCGCCGCCTGCTGGACGAACGGATCGTTCGTACGCTCCGACAAATCCCATGTGGCATCTTGAACCGAAGTAGAAACACCTTCCCCACCATTGGCCGGATTCGGTCTCGGAAGCGGCGCATGCAATGATTTCTTCGTTGAGAGATCCGTCCAGATTTGCGAGTTGGGTCTGAATAGTGTGCGCAATTCCTGCAGGTTTCGTAGGAATGGGGTTCTCTCGTTATAATAAGCTATTCGCGTAAAGCCATGCAAGCCGGTCTCTCCATCTCGTAGGAACCAGTACTGTTCGAAAACCTGGCCAGTGCTTCGATACGTATCACTCATCACCATTCCAGCATAGGCAACGCCTGAAGGGTCGACGCCCCTGATAACCGTGTACTTCACATTTTGTGTTCCGGGTGTCCAGAAACCGTCTGGAGTGCAGTAGCAGTCAACATATAAACCTTGAGATCCGGAAACTTGGCCTAAAAGATCTTGTCCGTCCAACGTGAGTCTATTAATAATGCCGTTCGCTTTATTCAGCTCGGTGTGCAGCCTGTCATTAGAAAGCACAATGTTGCCTGAGCTCTCCGAAACTTCGACTGTTGCATTGGCAAAGCAAAGGAAGCTAAGCCAGAGGAGAAGCAATGGACAGCGAAGCACAGTTGCCCAGTCCATATTGCCGGTATCTGGGTGTTGATCACAATTGATAGCTCGGGGACGGCCAATTGGCGCGGCACTGATGAGTGGCCCATCGCTGAACCCTTTTATATCTTTTGTTTTCGGTCATATTTGTCCGTCCAGAGGATACTATTGGCGGCGTACAATAGCCCGAACATCCGTGTCGTTGCATATAAATAATAGCATCGAGCAAACTTCGCTTCGGACCACAAGCGATGAGAGGCAGGTAGGTAGCGAGGGATGAGATCCGATCCACTTATTGGGGTAATTTTATAAGGTTATTCTTCCCCCGCATCCCCCTTCCTGCCAAGGCAGATGCTAGGCACATATCAGCTTTGCGGAGATCCACCTCGCAGAGATGACGGGGAGAGATATCCCGGGCGAAGTGCAGGAAAAACATCTCGCAATAATTTGGGCCGAGATGCACTTGATGCTCCGGAAAGCTAAAACATTTTCATGCAATTCGAGGTTGCATGGTACGGGCCGTTTGCTCCGTCACCGTCCATGACCATCATCGAATATAAAGATACGGACAGCTACCGTGATATTTGAGGCTTAGTTCTATAATAGACCTTTTCGGCAGTCGAAAAAATAGTCCTAACTACCTAGATTTTATGTTAGTGTCGATCCCATCCTATATCACGTGTTATAGAAGCGATGATAATGAAACATATCTTAAACTCTTCAGTACTTGAAAGCCGTTAGAGTAGTGCCACTGTATTTAGCGATACCAAAAATAATAATACAGCAGCGGGCTCACGGAGTCTCTAGTAGACTCAAAGAGAGAGGGCCCGGGGCTTAAATGGTGACAAACTCTCTACCTGAGACTCGCTCCCTTTGCGAACAAGAAATCCATTCCTCGAGAGATATATAATATTAGACAAAGACGCAAGAAATAGTGTATGAACATTCAGGGATAAGTAAAGCACTGTGATAAGCTGAGACAGAAACAGAGATAAGGAAGAATGAGGAAGTACAAGCATGCAGATCCCAGTAAGTAATTTTTATATGCCCCATAAAAAAAAAGAAGAACAACAAAGCCCTGTTCAATGACGAGAAGAGGCTACTTTTGAAATGCCATGGCCGCGATTATTGTTGTAAGGCTTGAAAAATATAGTTCCAAGAAGAAGAAGATGTACGCGGGCAAAAAGAGAAGGAAAGAAAGAAAGAAAGCTCCGATGCCCGCCTGTGTCTGATCAATGGTTTAAAAAATGTGGGTGAGAAAGGAAATTGGAATTAAGGCGTAAAGATGGGGGAAAGAATCAGGCCACGGCGAGGAGAGAAGGTAGTGGAAATGCGAGCTAAAATGACGTCCACGAAAGAAAAAAGATACGCTCATTAGAAAGGATAACAGAATAGCATGGCCGATGAGGAGAAAAAAAGGTAAGAAAGTAAAAGCGACACCCCGAAAATAATTTCAACACCAGGTGAAAACGGGATTCGAGCTCTTAACGGCCTCTAGTCTCTCAACAATAACTTTGCGCTCATGGCCATCCATTTCCTCCGCCGCCGCATAGCCCAGGTCCCCTTCAAGATCGTCGCCGCCAAACATAAAGGCAGTACTACTTCCTCGACGGTGCGAGAAGGACTGGTGTTTCCTGCCGTGAGAGATTCTTTTGCCTGAGGAATCGAGACGGAGCTTTGGTCGATTGCGGTTATAGTCTGAAGGCCGGGGAGGTAATGTAGCCCAGCTAGCGGCCATGGTCCTCTCATCCTCGCTTACCCCGTCCAGGTTACCGTAGTTGAAATTTTGCAGGGATGTGGGGCTAAGAGCACCATCTGGCACCCGTCCGGAATCGAACGAGCTTGGGTCGCGAGAGAGCTCGAACCGGTTGGGATTGGGCAGGTCGCTAGTAGGAGATCCAAAGTTCAAAAGATCGCGTTGTGGCCCGGAGTCAGAGGGGATGGCGGCGCTAATGTCCATTTCTTCTTCCTGTTCACGGCTCATAGCTCGTCGTCTCTGCATTTCGCTGGATGGTACGCGGAGTGGGATGGCGACCGGTATGTCGACCAAGTCGTCCCAAACGCACACTCGAGTCCGACGGGTTAGTTCCAAAGGTCCGTGGTCTGCCTGTTTCAGCGTCTCAACGACATTCCATGCTTGGCCCTTCATGACAGCTATCTGGCGGGCAAACATGCTCTCCTTGAAATCGGAATCTTGGCTAAACACCCGCCGGAGAGCTGTTTGCGTGCCACTCCACCAAGCAGTTGATGTGAGCAGAGGGAGGAAATGATCGCGTGTCTTTTGTGAGAATGGCTGGCCAATAAGAGAAACGGGAAGAAATAGCCATCCAAAGGGAAAGCTGCGCCACTGAATAGGAGCGTCAGTTACTTTTTACTACATTCCCAGCTTAGGTAGATTGAGGGGTGTACTTACAGCATCCGGATGCTTCCAGGGCCACGATAAGCTGTTATCTATAGCTCCAAGAGATATGGAGGCCTGGGGCGCTTCTGTCGAATTGGACGGTGTCCCCGCCCGGCTAGTAGCCATCATAGTTTCATGACGGCGATAGGGCCTTTCAGAATTCACGGAAATCGGCCGTGCAGGAGGCATATAGTCGTCATCGTCGTCATGCTGTACGCCATTCATCTTGGGTGGATCAGAGACAATCGACACTTCTTCAGTTTGCCAGTCAATCTTGATCATCCAATTGTCCAAACCACGATCTGTGTTTCGCATGATATAGTCCAAAATAACCAGCTTCTCAAGCTCCTCCCTGAAGGCCTGCTTGAGATTATCTGTCCAGTAGAACCGTTGTTGCGATTCATCACGGGATGCAGGCACCACCAAATGCCCGTTCTCATACTCGTCCTCGTCGTCAGAGTGGGCCCCTGATGGGCGACATGCTTCGTTCCATGGCCTCTTCTTCTTCCGCGGCGCGTCTTCAGGGCGGAAGCCCGAGTTCGACTGATCTGGCCATGGGTGCTCGCGTAAGAATATATTGGCATCCTTATAGCCCTTGAGGAACACCTGGAAGCTGCCCACTTTGGCTGGCAACGGTTTCTTTTTCCCCCAAGCCTTTCTTCGATCCCAGAAATCATAGTAAAATGATTTGGACGATAGCCATACGATGTCGGTATAAGGAACTAGGTGTGTTTGGAGTCGGGTATCAAGAACATAGGCGGCAGCTTCCGAAACATAAGATAGATTAGGGATTAAACATGCGCGGCCGAAAAAGCAGGGGAATAGATTCCGATGTATCCACTTTGTCCACTTGGGATTCCGCGACGCATAAGGCTCCTCATCCTTGGGTTTGAAAACACCAACTACCTTCCCCTGAGCATTCCGGGAAAAATAGCTTCCAGAGCTTCCTTGCGAAATCATCTTTGGGTGAACACCAAGCTCAATCGCGGTCCTAACGCTGTCCACAATCTCGTCGAACTGGTGGGGTGTCATTCTTCCAGCGGCTGCAAACTGAGCCTCCAGAGTCTCCGCAGTTACTGGCCGTACACCGTCTGGCGGCTGGAAGACGGAATGGTGAATCTCCAGCTTCTCCTCCTCATTGGATTTCCCCTTAACTGTTTTTATTTTGAACTTGGACGCGATCTCTTCGGCCCATTTCTCTAAGCGCATATTGATTGCCTTTATGTCGACGCCAGAATTACTCCGCGGACGCCGTCTTGCGCCATTCGAGTGTCTTCGATATCTACTCGGCGACGACTGCCTCGACATCTGCATCTGGGCGTGGGACTGAATGGGGGCATAACGGGGGGCGGAAGCGGATACGGTTGGCGGAGCGGCGTAGGGGTCATCATCGGGCAAACTATCAAAATAATAATCCTCCGAATCGTCGTCTGCTTGGGCTAATCGAGCGTAGCCCGACGTTGCAGGGCGCGAGCGCTTCGGAGGCATGACGGGAGTGGCAAGGGGCGTAGGGGGTGCTGAAGTAAGAATTCACTATTTCCTTTCAACGGCGCATCGAACTACCAACAAAGAAGATCTATAATTTTTCAGAGAGGTCTGGGAAACAATTGAGGGATCTAGCAATGCAACATAGAGGTCATCAAAGATCGAGTGATGGAGGCAGAGTGGTTGACAGGCTGCCAATGTTGCCCGAAGCTCCAGCTGTTCTCTCTCTCTCTCCTGGCTGGTTTGGGGCTCCGGGATTACATAATGTGCATCTATACTCACGTGACCATTCAATTATTTCTTATCAGCCCGTGATTTTCCTTATCAGTCGCAGCAAATGCGCAACCAGCAGGAGTCTCAATAATGACAAGCAGGAAGAAGAAGCTGCTGGATCCTGCTGTTAGTTAGCATGCGCAGTAAAGCATCGTAAATAATAAATAGGAGAACACAATATTCATTTTCTGCCCAGTTTCAAGGCTAGTTACAAGTGGCCGTAGTACACAGGCTGTGACTTTCTTTAGGCTGGCGTAACTTAACATCTGTACGTAATCTTAGCTGCGAACTCCTTTCCATAAAATCTACTCTGACTGTCCAGCACTCCCTGTTACTGGCTTATAATATTATTCACACCCTCAATGATCCTTTCACGACAATAAATCTATTTATCTAGTGCAGCTTATCACGCAATTGTGGGCCTTTCAGTTGATTCAGTTCCTCCATTCGAACACATACAATTCATTCTGTGCATTCTCCTCCGCCATCTCAACCTTTGAGGCCACCATTGTCGGTGCCTCCTCCCACAGTCCTCAACAGCTTTCGCGGTGGCTCCCATCAGTCTCGGGCCTTCGCCCATTGACCCTGCTCTCCATCGAACCGACCCTGCACATATACGAGATTTACCCACGTTCACGACTTCACAATCGCGCGCGGAAACCAAAACCTGCGCCGGCCTCCCCAGGCCTGCCGCGGATATTGCGCGCCCTTCCTCTACGTCCACGCAACGCTCGCACGCGATCCAAGAACAGAATCCCTCTTCGAATATAAACCAGTCGAATCCTGAATACCTGTCTACAACCCACGGACTGTCTGCGCTGGCGTCACTCGCTTCAGCTCCGACCTCCCATTTACGGTATGTTTATCGAATACAGCACTGGGCTCTCCTTATCCGGGACCAATGCAAGAGCGGCTCGACTCCCCGGCTAGTCAGGCCGATTAGATCGCAATTGATCTGATCGCTGCCAACGTGACATCGGGCAGCAGAACTGTCTTGGACAGATATGCAAATCTGCAGCAGCCAGGGAACTGATGTATTATTTTCCTTATCTCCAGAGCCTACGATAACGTTCCCACCACCACCACCACCAAGAACAACCACAGCAACAATAACACGCAGAATGCCAGCCAGAACATGAGTTATGCAACGTCATCTCCGGGGGCAACTACGACTGGCGGACAAGGCACTACTCCCGTAAGTGTCTATTATTTTTGCTTCAAAATGTTCTTCTGCTATCTTCCTAATCAATCGCCCTGGCTGCATCCTCGTCCTGTTTGGGGCTAGCGTGCTGGTGGTCTTGGCGACTCCCATCTAATCAGACCCAATTTTTTCTTTCTTATCGCCCAGCCAAATTATCTCCCCCAGATCTTATCAACATCCCAAATACTGCAGCAAGACTCGATCCAGCTCGTCCCTTCTGCCCTCTCTCGACTCCTACTGCCTCAATATCTTGCCTTGAAATTTCTTGCCCTTTTTTCTATGCATTATGGCGACCACTGCAGCTGACCAGAAGCGACCCCAATTCCAGCCCGTCTGCCAAAATTGTGGCACCTCGACCACGCCGCTATGGAGACGAGACGAGATGGGCTCTGTCCTATGCAATGCCTGTGGTCTTTTTCTGAAACTCCATGGCCGTCCTCGACCGATAAGTTTAAAGACGGATGTGATTAAGAGTCGCAATCGGGTAAAAACCTCGGGTCAAGGGACTAAGCGGAAGGTGAGTTGTGCGGTGCCTCTCGTCTCCCGGCTCCGTCAATCTTCCCCTGACCGTGCCATATTATAGTCCACTTCCGATGCAAACGGCCTTGCTATGTCGAAATCAGATGCTGGAACGCCTCCAACAGGGGCCCACGGCTATCCCCGCGGTTCACGGAAAGCTTCACCTGGACAATCCGATCGCTCGAATTCCCCCGTGTCTCGCACTGATACCCCAGGCTTCCAATCTTCTAATATTGCACCCCAACATATGTTCGATAGCGTCACGCTCTCAGACCACAATTTTAATCCGTCCGCATCGATCCCGTCACTCCAGTTCCAGCATCCGTCACCCGGCTCAACAGCGTCCGCCAACGACCGTCATCTCGAGGTGCCCCAAACATATGAAGGTCTTCTCGCTGCAAATAACTCACTGAAAACACGCGTTAGCGAACTGGAATTGATCAATGAGCTCTTCCGCGGGAAAGTAGCAGAACTGGAACAAAGCGATGCAGCTGCGCGACGATCCGAAATGATCGTTCGCGATTCGGAATCACGTATCAGACGATCTTTAGACGAAGCCCAGAAACGCGAAGACGACTTGAAACGAAAGTTAAGCGAACTCGAAAACGAGATTTTTGATCGCGATAGGAACCAGGGAGAGAATACGGGTGAATCCCAAATGAAAAGGATTCGACTATCAGATGTCGTCGACTATAGTCCTGAGACTACGCCAAAATCACCAAAAAGCTTGTAAGGGCTCATGCGCATATATAGCCATTCGTTCTGGCACATTTCTCGTCAGCTCAGTATTCTCGCTCTCGTTTTCTTCTCGGTTGGATTTGATATCCTTACGACCCATCCGCATCCTGCTGGCCCTGTTAGACCTTCGCGCTCTCTCCCTCCCACCTATAACACGCGTCTTTCTTTTCGAAGGAACCTATTGTAATTTATATTTATATTTATTTTATATTTACCCCCATCCCTCTTCCGCTGCGTCTCACTGGCCACATCATGCGCGACCTCATCATTTTCCGACAACAGGCTTGTCTGCGCTGGAAATCAAAATCCCTATTTCTATGGCACCTGCCGCTCTAGGCGCATTGTCTGGAGTTTCGCGGTGCTTTCCTTCCGTTTTGAGAGCCCAATTAATATCCCCATGGCTGCCTTCTCTCTTTCTCTCACGTATATATAACGTGGTATGAGGAGGACTAATCTGCTAGAACTGAAAGTGATGTGATGTGATTCCTTCTCTCACACCCCTTCGCCACAAAAAGCACCCACAAAATCTCAGCTTTTGTAATGCCTTTTTTCGTTTACCTGGCGTTTCTTTTCTGTATTCTTTTTTTCCCTCCTTCTCTTCTGACCTGTCGTTACTACTCAGTACTGGACTGTTTTTCACGTTCTTAAGCTTTTATTATCCAGTTTTAATTTCACTTTTTCTGCTTTCTTTCTTTTTAATTCCCCTATGGGCTCTCTTTATATACATATTTAACCATTTTTATGTCTATTTTATCCCCCTAATGCTATGTGCTTTGGTCTCTTTTTTTATGGTTTATGTATTTTTATTTATTTAGCAAAAAATAACAAAAAGGATGGCTATGGTATATTGTTATGATACGTATGAGATAGGCAAAGAGATGGGCAAAGAAGTGGCGATTGGGATTAATTCGTTGTTCTTTTTTTACTTTTTTGCTCCCTTTCTTTTATTTGCAGTTGTGGAAAAGGGAGGGAGGTGGCAGGTAAGATATAGGGGTAGGAGGATCAATATGTGTAATGCTGGGCGATTTGTCTTTTTTCTCCATTGTAATGAAATGCAAAATTCGGGGGCATTAGATCTCTCCATCTCTCTATCGATTTGAGGCTTTAAATTCTAGAATATGGAGTAACTATGTACAATGAAGAAGATTTCGCGTATGTGGGATATAGGAAAGGGAAGCGAGGGAAGGAACGAAGGACATCTAGAATAGATGGAATTGAAACGCATGGGTAGACACGAAATGCTGTGGGATGCGGGGGATTGGGGGTCCTTTTGACTTTTCCTGCTGGGGTGGATGGTTGGAGGAGTCGTTGGATATGGGGACGGGGGGGATAGGGGCTGATTGGCATGATAAGAAAGGGACGGATCGAGGTTACATGGAGACTGAGTGATTTCCAAGTCATAGGGAAGAATAAGAAGGGAAGAAAAGAGTTAACTACGCAATGCGTTCATGAGCTCCCTTGCCCATCCTCTGGCGCTCCATAACCCGTTTCCCATGCCAAATCGCCCACAACGTAATAAACGCGCTCGCCACGCCCGCATATAACGTAATATAATACGCCGACCGATAACACTCCAATCCCTCCGTGCAATCGCGCTCGCCACCGGGTAACACCACGGAATGACGATCATATATCGTCCCGTATAGCAGGTTGAAAATATTCCCAAATATCACGGGTGCGAGGGTCATGAATCCCCAGTTTTGAGATATGCCCGCGACGCCGAAAATTTGTGCGACGATGGAGGGGAAGACGCCGAAGAGGAAGCCGTAGGCTAGACCTGTGATGCCGGATACGGCGATGAGGTGGTGTGGGTTGGAGATTTGGGAGGCGGCGAGTTGCGCGATGCAGAAGATTACGGAGGAGGTGAAGATGCACCATAGGCGCGACATGTGCAATTTCTTGACGAGGATGTCGGAGCCGATGCCTGCGATAATGGCGAGGGTTATTTTGGATATTCACTGAGGGGAGGGGGGGGGGAATGTGATTATTATGGTGACGGCTTACCGCTGAGAAGGCGACCTATGCAGCTAAGAATCGAGAGCGTGGAGACATGGAGCACTTGTCGTTTTTGGATGAATTCGGGAGTTGCACTGTCGTCATAGTATTTCCACAGTGATTTGACCTAGGGAGACAAAGTAAGTATCAACTCCAGACTTCCGCGTGGGCGCGGCGGATTCTTACATTGTAGCCGATGTTACTGCAGGGATCGTTAGCATAACCATTGATTGATGGGATAGGGGGAAGACTAACTTGATCGTCATCAATCCAACACCAGTCAAAAGTCCCAGCAAGGCGAACAATTGCCAGAAATCAATAAGTGGAAGCATGGCCAGCCCTCGAACATCTGCATAAAGTGAGTTATGGGCGGCACGTGGCACCACGCCTTCAGCGCAGAAGGAACCGTCCGAGTTTGCAGATGTTGTGGAGTTGCTCATCAACGAGGATGTCTCCTCGGTATCTACATTTGGAACACGGGCGTTCGAATGTAATATACCAGATCCTGACGGTGTGACTGCGGGTTCTTGGGGGTTGGAGGTTTCTTGTTGCGTACCTGTCTCGACGGTATCATAGCTGCGGCGACTGTCGCCTGACTTGGTTCTATGCAGCTGGCTTGTGCCAGAGACACTCTCTGGCTCGTGAGTTGGAAGGGAACTATAAGAAGATGGAATGATGCGGGTGAAAAACGATGACACAAAAATGATCGTTGCAGTGCCGAGTGACAGCAATAGTAGGAACGCTGCCGTGTCATCACTGAACGCAAGCCTGGCTATGGTCGAAAAGAAGAATGCACTTAAACCAAAGGCCGCCAAAGGAAAAGCAGTTGCCGAGCCACGATGGTCCGGGAAGTTGGATGCAGCTTGATAGACACACATTAGAAGGTGGGATATACGGAGACATCGGGGAACTTACAAGTCTTGATAGAAGCCATAAAAGCTGAACAGCTTCCCAACCCCGTAAGAAACGCGAAAAAGCATAGGCCTGGCACACCCATAGACCCAGGACCCCCAGCATAAGCTGTTAAAGGTTCATACGTTAGAAAGGCCCTTATTTCCTAACTAACACAAAGTGATCATACCTCGATGGATGGGAAAATACCCAACCCCAAGTGCTACTGCACCAATTAACGCGCCTGGTCGAGGGCCCCTTGAATCCACGACAAGTCCAAGAGGGATTCCGGTCGAATACATCCCCAAATTTCCAGCGGTTCCCTGCACGTGTGTTAGCATGACTCTACAGATGGTCAAATGGCCGAGAGAATACAGACGATCAGGTTACTCTCCGTTGAGGAGAGTTTCAGGCGCTCGGCAAACTGAGGAGCCCATGCTGAATAGGCATACTAGATAACGGTTAGCCGGAACACACAGAAGGGTCTTAGGAGCAACATACATTCGTGCCGCATGCTATAGCAATGAGCGTCGCAGCTACCACGGACACAAGCCGCTGGGCCTTCAAGCCCTTTGGCGAAGCAGAACTAACCATCGGTGCGGTTGCACCTTGAACTACTTTTCTAATCTTTCAGAAACCATGCGCTGGATGTTTAGAGTCAAATCCACGGATCTGTGAGGTCGATCAGGGAGGTTGAGAGATTATCTGGAGCAGGTGTGTGGTGTGCCGAGGTGCATCCAGAAACGTCATTCGGCGCCTGGATTCTGTACGCTGGTGGAAACGAGTTGCTCTTTAGAGACACAGCGGGTTGTCGAATATATATTCTAAATAGTTATCTTTTAACGCAACACCAACACGGCTCCTGATAAAGGATATCAGAAAAGAGAGCCGAGAAGCTTCGGGGATAAAACCGCAGGGGATTTAGTAAGCACAGGCCAGGATGTTTCTTTCCGTCCAGTCAATTTGATATCAAGAATCGCTGTCCAGGTGCATTTCCCACCAATCACGGGATCTGGCAATCGCTGCAGCGCTGCTAAAGGAGGATGACATAATCAGTAGGATGACGTAACCCGGGCGGCGGCATGTCTCGTGACGCCAAGGAATCACATGACCACCCGCCGCCGTCAATGACGCCGGCAGTTCCCAAACTGCGCTTACGGACTTCTTCTGCTGCGACCGAGTCCTATTCACTCTTCCTGCAACCCCGAGTTACCTATATCATCCTCAAACGTACTGAAAAACCTTCCTATTAAGTGCTAGCCACTATGGGTGCGCTTCTATCACTGCCATTGATGGCAGTTCCCGGCATCGGGACGGTACGTCTTATGTCGATGTATCCAGCTGCCTTGCGCACCTGCTAACGGAGAGCCATGATCTAGATGTTCGGGTTTGCCGCCTCGTGCTGCGGAGCAGCAACATGTTCCGCCATATGTAGTGCCTGTGGGAAATGTCAGAGCAGGTTTGTGCGAAACGACGTCTCTATTTTGAATAACTGCTAACATTCTTACCCCCGCAGTATGGCCACGAGAATCGCATACGCCTTCATCCTATTGATAAACTCAATAATGTCCTGGATAATGTTAACACGATGGGCGCTGAATAAACTGGAGCATCTTACGTTCGACTTTCTGCCGATTAGCTGCGACGGTGAGAAGTGCCATGGCTGGGTTGCGGTTCATCGAATCAACTTCGCCCTGGGTCTATTCCATATCGTTCTTGCGCTTCTTCTCCTCGGAGTGCGATCAACAAAAAACCCGCGAGCCGGGATCCAGAACGGCTACTGGGGACCCAAGATTATTATTTGGCTGTCCCTCGTGGTCTTGTCCTTTTTCATACCCGAACAGTTCTTCTTCGTGTGGGGCAGCTATTTCGCATTTTTCGGTGCTATGCTGTTTCTGCTTCTGGGTTTGATCCTTCTGGTAGACCTGGCTCATACATGGGCAGAACTGTGCCTGCAGAAGATAGAAGAGTATGATTCAAACATGTGGCGCGGGCTGTTGATCGGTTCCACAGTCGGAATGTACGTCTCTTCGATCGCTATGACTGTCGTGATGTATATTTTCTTCGCGCACTCTGGATGCGCGATGAATCAAGCTGCAATTACTGTGAGTTGAGCGCATTTCGCATGCGTAAATATTTTACCTACTAACTGTTCCTCTAGGTTAACTTGATCCTATTGCTGATCATCTCGGCCGTCTCCGTTCAACCTTCCATTCAAGCATCTAATCCCCGAGCTGGGCTGGCCCAGGCAGCCATGGTCGCTGTTTACTGCACCTACCTTACTTTGTCTGCAGTATCCATGGAACCTGATGACAAGCAATGCAACCCTCTAATCCGTGCTCGGGGTACGAGAACAGCCTCCATCGTCCTGGGTGCTATTATCACCATGTTGACGATAGCCTACACTACCACGCGCGCTGCCACCCAAGGAATCGCCCTGGGTTCGAGTGGGTCGAACAATAATTACACTCGGCTTGGACAGGACGACAACGAGCATGGCCTTGTCACACAGCAGCCAGGACTTAATCGTCGCGAGATGCGTGCAGAGGCTCTGCGCGCCGCTGTGGAAAGTGGCAGCTTACCAGCCAGTGCGCTTGATGATGACAGTGATGACGAATCAGACGATGGCAAGGATTCTAAAGATGACGAGAGGGGCTCCACGCAGTACAACTACGCGCTTTTCCATATCATCTTCCTCCTGGCGACGAACTGGGTTGCCACGCTGCTTACACAGAACCTGGACCCAGAAGGCCAGGACGACCTTGCTCCTGTAGGCAGAACCTATTGGTATAGCTGGGTTAAGATTATCAGCTCGTGGGTGTGCTATGTTATTTACTTGTGGAGCTTGCTTGCACCAGTCGTCCTCCCTGATCGTTTTGATGCCTCTTAGTTAGCGTTCGCGTCTTTGTTGGAAAATTGTTTGGCTTTCTTTTTTTTTGGCGTACTGTTCTATGCACCTGCAACGTAATTCGCATGGAAGTTGATGATATAATTCCCTCAGTTTTTTAGGAATAATGAGTATTTTTAAGAGATTTTGTACCACTCCATCTTATGCAATTCTGTCGCGTAAACTCTGTAGATAGATGTTAGATTGTAGAGCGAGGTTGATTTTGAATTTGCAATGTTTGGTTGGTGAGGAATGACGTCAAACCTTAATTGAACGTGAAGACCACTCAAGGCTGTCTGTGCGCGTGAAGCTTATCTCACGCGTGCCAACCTAACCGTGTCTCGAACCTCAAGACACCGCGTCGCCATGGGATGAGTATGGCAACCATCAAGGCCATTGAGGCCCGCTCAGTAAGGCAACACTGTTTCAATCTATTCGTCTAAATGATCTAGCACTAACATATTGACTTTCCAGGTCCATCAAATCCAGTCCGGCCAAGTTATCGTTGACTTGTGCTCCGTCGTCAAGGAGCTTGTGGAAAACAGCTTGGATGCCGGCGCGACATCACTTGGTACATGACTCATGTCCGACAATTAGATATATAGTGGATTGTTCTAACTTGTTTCGATGGTTGCTAGATATCCGATTCAAGAATAATGGCCTGGACTTGATCGAGGTGCAGGATAACGGGGGTGGAATATCGCCAGATGACTATGAGAGCATAGGTAGGGCAATGAACATACCCAGAGGGACCCTTACAACCTCTGTGTCTCTAGCTAACTCTATCGCAGCGCTGAAGCACTATACCTCGAAACTATCTACGTTCGACGACCTATCCTCCCTTCAGACATTTGGATTCCGCGGCGAAGCCTTGTCCTCATTATGCGCCCTCTCAACCTTCCGCATTACTACCGCCCAGGCACACCAAGCCCCAAAAGCATCAAGGCTCGACTTTGAAGTTTCCGGGAAAGTCAGAAGCACCCAGGTTGTAGCTGGTCAGAAAGGAACAATCGTATCCGTCGAGAATCTCTTCCACAGGCTTCCAGTTCGTCGAAGAGAGCTAGAGAAGAATATCAAGAGGGAATATGGCAAAGTTTTGGGCCTACTGCATGCGTACGCATGTATTAGTACGGGAGTCCGCTTCAATATGAGGAACCAGATGCCCAAGGGTAAAAGCGTTGTCGTCTTCGCCACGCAAGGAAATGCAACAATGAGGGAAAATATTTCAAATGTTTATGGGGCGAAAACATTGCTTGCTCTAACCCCGTTGGACTTGGAACTAGAATTCCAGCCCAGCGCGCCAGGTAGGAGGCTGGGGAGCCAAGCAACAAATAAGATCTTTATTCAAGGCTTTATTTCGAAACCCGTCTATGGAGAAGGCAGACAGACACCCGATCGGCAAATGTTTTTCGTTAATTCCCGGCCGTGTGGGCTACCGCAAATTTCGAAAGCATTCAACGAAGTCTATAAATCGTTCAATATATCCCAATCGCCATTCGTCTTTGCGAATTTACAGATGGACACAAGCTCGTATGATGTCAACGTCTCACCTGACAAGAGATCTATTTTGCTGCACGAAGCAGGAGCCCTCATAGAATCACTAAAGTCATCATTGACCGAACTGTTTGAGGGATTAGATCAAACGGTGCCCCAATCACAACTTTCTACACTGCAATCTAGACTGAAACACCCTGGAGGCACTGGCATATCCGCTATTCGTTCAAGCAGAGCCGATAAACCCATTGAAACCGAGCCCGAGAATCTGGGTACTATAGAAGACAATGACCAATCCAGGGCTGAGCGGTCGAGAGAGCCACAGACCGCGTTCCAGAGGTTTGCTCTTGGATCAGGTGGCCAGAGAGCTGACTCCATGGATGTGCCTGATAGCCAGCCCTCTGGTATTACTGAACCTTCAACCCATCCATCTGGAAATAATACGGCTCAGGACGCGGTCGAGCTAGATTTCACCTCTAAGGACCAGACAGGAGACCAAGTCGCTAGCTCCGAAATTCAAACCCCTCGTGGAGATGCTGGTGCGCCGCCCGCTCAGCCTCAGTCCGTACAACAGTACGACGAGAAGACCGCTGCGCAGCCCTCTACAGTAGATTCTGCTGAAAAAGATCATGACTCTTCTCAAAGCCCGATCCACAAGTTACAAGGGAGTAACATACAGCACACACCCAGCGTGGTCCAAAGCGCCTTCGATCGAATGCGGCCCAATAGACCACCTCCGCAAATTGCGATAGTTACTGTTGGCAATAAGACTGTCACGTCTACTATTGGTAGCCCGCAGCCGAAACGAAAACTACATTCCACGGATTTCGGGCCCTCGGTCCCTTATTCGCGACCAAAACGTCGAATTCACACCTCTGGTCCAAAGCATAGAATAGGTCAAAGTCTGCTATCGTTTGCTGCCCCAGGAACACAGCTAGCTGGTCAGGCACCCCCTAGTAGCGATGGCGAAGAGGAAATATCAGACGACGACGCTGGAAGTGGTGCTTCCGTCAGAGGCTCCGATACTGAGATTGATGTTGACGGCTCGGAGAATGGCAATGAAGTTGAAGACCTGGAGGACACAAACGACAATGAACCTCCAGGCTCCGATTCGGATCAGAGCTATGTAGATGAGGAAGAAAAGAAAGTAAGGGAAGAAGCAAAAGTTGCCGAATTAATTCGAGCAGCAGAGGAGCAAGCTGCTGTGCCTTCTGAGCAAAGCCTTCGGCGAGCAAACAAGATATCAAAGCGCTCTATCAAGGACTCAACGGTCGAGCTTATGAGCACTATTGATGGCTCTATCGAGAGGATAAAGGCCCAAATGGAATGCCTTCGTGAACAACTTCAGACTACCCACAACGGGTTCGCCGAGCCACAGGAACTGGTGGACGATACATCTTCTGAGCAGGAATCTCCAGAAGCCCAGTTGTCACTAGCAGTATCGAAGGACGATTTCGCAAAAATGCGTATCATTGGTCAGTTCAATCTCGGATTCATTCTAGCCACCAGACCCGGAATCGCAACAAGCCACGCAACATCCAAGAGCAGCGATGAGTTATTCATAATCGACCAACACGCCTCTGACGAAAAGTACAACTTCGAGCGTCTCCAAGCCGAGACCGTAGTCCAAAACCAGAGGTTGGTGAAGCCTAAGACCTTGGATCTCACAGCAGTCGAAGAGGAAGTTATCCTGGATAACCTCCCCGCTTTGGAGAAAAACGGATTCGTCGTCGAAGTTGACGACAGCGGCGACGAACCTATTGGCCGAAGATGCAAACTCGTCAGTCTACCGCTCAGCAAAGAAGTCGTGTTCAATACGCGCGATTTGGAGGAATTGATTGTGCTGCTATCTGAAGCGCCTCATATGATGCGCAGCAATAATAAGGATCCTGGATCATCACTACCATCGGCGTCGCCTCAGCAGTTAGCGGATCAGTATATCCCACGCCCGAGTAAAGTTCGCAAGATGTTTGCGATGCGAGCGTGTCGGTCGAGTATCATGATTGGCAAAACGCTGACGATGAAGCAGATGGAGAAAGTGGTTACTCATATGGGGATGATTGATAAGCCGTGGAATTGCCCGCACGGACGGCCTACGATGAGACATCTGATGAGCTTGGGGAAGTGGGATGAGTGGAGTGAGTGGCAAGATGCTGAATATGACCATGACGAAGATGAAGAGACACAGCATAGTCAGGATGGATTGAATTTTTGGCGACATTTTCTTGAAGAACATGGCGATTTGGAGGAGGATTGAATTTAGTTTCTTTTTGGGATATATTTCGTATTGTATAGTTGGTTTTAGATCTAGTGTCACAGCTGTACATGTACGTGTGCTGATTCGCTCTAGGTTGAATCGGGTTCAGGATAGGCGTTTAAGAATAGATAGGAATCGGTTTCTAGATTCTTTGAATATATAGGAGAACAGTAACCAATTTCTCCTGTATACTTTGATGTCGTGACTTGAAATCAACGGAGTTTCAGTAGATAATACAACATTGCACAAACGGCCGTAGACACATAACCCATAAGAAAGGAAAGACCAAATAGGATCGTCCACCACGTATAATGAAAGTCCAACCCGCATAAGAAGCGTATTCAAAGATACAGTCTCGAGTTTCAAATAACCTGAAGATCAAAAGCAGCTCGATGCACTCAGAGTTATCGAAAAGTTCCGATATCCAAAAAAGAAGAAATCCCTGTCTAAAACCATCTCCTCAGCTTACTCTCCGGAATTTGCTTCCCATTCTTCCTATCCTCTTCCTCCGCCAGCTTCAATGTCTCTTCAACAATCAATAAATCCCTCTCAATCAGTTCCGCCCAATTCTGAATATCGCCAATCTCCTTTAACCCATCTCTCCCCTGATTCGCCAATTTCTCCAGTTCGTTTGACTGCTTCGCGAGTCCCTTAGTAGTGCGTTTGAGCTCGTCTTCCTGCTTCGCGATCGCGGTGGAGTTTTCGTGCAGGTTTGTGGCGCGGGCGCGCAGGTCTGTGTCGAGGTTCGCGCCGACGGATTGTAGGGATGCGGTGAAGGCTGCGCGGGCTTCAGCGGTTTCTTGCGAGTGCGACGATTCGGAGGACATTGCGTTGGTTCTTTGGGTTTTTATATATGGGCTTGCTTGTGATGTTCCTTTTATTCGAAACTATCTGGTATGACTTGGGAGGCTTAAAGCTACTCCGTGAGCTGTCGGGACTCTGTGATGTAAAGGACTTCCGAGTCTGCTTGACAATGGGAGATGCCTCGCAAAAGTAAAGATGAGGCGCAGAAATTATGGAAAGATATGTCTCAATGCCCGCTTTGATTTCTCCTCTGTCATATCACGGTTTCAAGTGCTGATGTCATCTGCGTTGCTTCTGGATGGATGTCCTGCAGGGAGTTTGTACTTGGAAAGCAAAGGAGATCGAAAGCCGATAACCCCACTTGCAAGTCACGCGATAACACAGCTCCAACATTAGGATACATGTAAGCATCATTGTCACAGGTGGATGTAGCTCTTGCGAAGGGGTGTTTTGCAGATATCAACCATTTCTCCTGCCACTCTCGCGAACTAGTAGTCAAGCATATCTGCCTCTGCGCGGTTAACAATGCAATATATCATAGTCACCTCGATATTGTCACAATAAAGCTGCTAGTCATCAATCATTCTGCGTGTGTTTGACTTGAGGTATTGCGAGATGGCCTGCATGGGACCGCATATCCAACGGAGCTTGCAATAGGTCGAAGCCAACCAAGCTACTGCGAGTCTGAGTTGTACACGTGCATGCCCCTTGTCATTATCCAGTCAGGCATGGTATGCATGGAGCTTGCTGCCCATAAAAATTAGAGAGAGCGGTCTCACGGTTGCCAGACTGGTACTTCATCCATCTGAGCTCCTGTGTGTGTCCTGAGGGAGAGATGAGCGTCAGTTTATCGACCTCGGGAGGCCACTAGCTTCTCACGTGATTTGATCGATACCAACTCTATGACGTCGCCTTTTCTAGCATCTGTAGATATCCTTCATTCATCTAATGTTGATACTCACATTGAGAATGCCTTCGACAATATCTCTATAACTTTCCCCTGATATCTACAGGACTAGCACTCTGGGAAACGTCTACAGTATCTAAAACTACTAACAGAACTCCCTCAGGGACATCCTCTCCATCGTCCTCCTCCAGTTCAAGAGCCCACTTGACCACTCCTGCCGCAGGGCTGCGAACTTCCAGCTCCATTTTCATCTGTTTCACAAATGCGATAACCGTGTCCTCTTCAACCCTGTCTCCCTCACATACTAGCATTTCAATCAGCTTCCCGCTCATTGGCAATGTTATGTGCGAGGGGTCGTTTGGATCTCCCCGCTCACGAGTCGAGGATAAGGAACTTGCGCTCGTTGACGTGCTGGAGAGGGTCATCCTGTATGGAGTTGTTGTAGCAGGCTTTGCGGATGTTGCAGGCACCGTATACTCAATCTCAGCGCTAAGGGATGATGGAAATTCGTTCCGAAGAATTCTGTTTAGAACCAAATGGTGGGGGAGTTGGTTATCCTGAGGTATCCCAGAAGCTTTGGCGTCGAAGGCTTCCAACGCAACTGACCAAGCGTCTCCTTTACGGAAGAGTAGGTTAGAAGACACAGAAGATAACGCGTGTGCAGCTGAAGGAGCTTGGCTGAAGAGGTTGTTGGATTGCAGCTTGCTGGAAATCATCTTTCCGCCCTGGATAACTGTTTCTAGGTTGGATTCAAGCCACTGAGTGTCAACCTTCCGTTGCTGAAAGTCGGTGCTTCCGATAATTCCCCTGAGGACTTCAATGTTCGTCTTAATTCCGGATATTCTTGTATCATCGAGCACTCGTTGAGCTTTTCGTATAACGCTATCCCAACTGCCTGCAGTGACAATAATCTTTGCCATCATGTTATCAAAGTTAGAGCTGATCACAACCGGTGAGTGCGGCGAGATATTGGTATCAACTCTGACGCCATTTCCACCTGGAACGTGAAATTCCATTATCTTTCCAATACTGAGTGCAAAATTCGCACTTGGATCCTCAGCACACAGTCTCAGCTGGATGGAGAATGCCGAGGGGGGTTGTTCCGGATTGTTATGACCTCCAAGCCCAAGTTCAGTGACAGGAGCTCCTTGGGCTAGGAGTAGCTGAGCCTCCACAAGGTCCACATTTGTGATGCATTCTGTCACAGTGTGTTCCACTTGGATTCGCGGGTTGATCTCTAGGAAGTAGTACTCCGATGTCTCCTCGTTTACTAGAAACTCAAAAGTCCCTAGTGATAAATACCTTATCTAGCCCGGAATCAGCACCACATCATTGGTGTCATTGGGGAAAAGGGGGGATTCACCCACCTTATTAGCCATCCTCAGTGCAGACTCAATAACGTTGCTAATCAGTTTCCGATCTGACATCATGGCAGGCGCGCATTCCACAATCTTTTGAAACCTCCTTTGCACACTGCAATCCCTCTCCCACAGATGTCTCACATCACCAGTACCGTCCCCGATAATCTGAACCTCGACGTGATGGAATCCGCCCACGGCAGCCTTTTCCACAAAGACCTTTCTAGACGGCGATTCCCCCGTCGCACGGTCAACGGCAGCTGGCAAACTTTCAGGCCCTTCTACCAATCGAATACCCCTTCCACCACCCCCATCCACAGCCTTAATCATAACAGGATATCCCACCTCCGCCGCGAACCCCGCTATCGCACCAAGATCACTCGTGGGGTTCTTCATCGCCTTTAACACGGGCACACCACAAGCTTCCGCCAGCTGCTTCGCCTGTAACTTATCCCCCGTTTGCTCCAAAACCTCCCAACCGGGCCCTATAACCTTCGCCCCCGCTTCGTCCCACATGCGTTGCGCAAATTCCGCGCTCTCGCTGAGAAAGCCATAGCCCGGATGAACCGTATCAATGCCATGTTCCCTAACCAGGTTCACTAGGAACGATATATCCATATACGATGACGCGGAGGGCAATTCCAACGCATGATGTGGAGCTCCTAGGTCACAATGGGAGCGGTCGTCGGATGTGTAGAGCGCAAAGGTCTCGATATCGCGCAGCTCGCGAGCAGCTTGGAGGACTCGAACAGCTATTTCGCCTCTATTATACGTGAGCGAAGAGGGACGCATGAGCTGTTAGTAACCAGGATAAACAACGACCACTGGGTAAGGCCATTCTTAGAAAGAAAGGGGTTAGGGGGATTCGAGCTCGTCGACGTCATACCCACCTATTAGCTACCAGAAGCCGATTTATCGGCCTTGCTGGTGGTATCATAGCTTAAAATCTCTTATTTGAAAAAAAGCAGCGTAATCAAGGGGGTTGTTAATGCAGTATATTGCAGTCAAGCTTTCAGCCAGTGTAGCAGCTAGCCCCTTCGGAGTTGAGTGATTTCTTCCAGTGATAAAACCAAAATAACTTATTATCTTCTTCTTCTTGCCAGACCCGCTCTCGAGTCTCTCTGCTTGATAATATAAAAAATATTAATCAATCCAGCTCTTATAAAATTATCCCTTTCTCTTCTCATTTGGCGATCTGAAGTCAGGAGTGAACTATAGAACTTTTTACCTGAGGGACGTGCCTTTAACTTGCCTAGGTAAAAAAGGCCAGTTTCCCCGGTTTATTTCTAAAGAGCCGACGGGCCGCGTTCTCTAATAATGTTTTGATTTCTTTGTCGCCTGGAGGCCGTTGGCGCCCATATTCTTTACCCCATCCGTGCGTGCGGGGTAAGCTTTTCGATCGCGAGGTACCCTTCTAAAAAAATGCCGAGGCTTCCTTTTTTTTGTGGCCGCGAACCTACGGCTATCCACCGACAACCACAGCTCTGTTCTTTTGTACGCCTAAGAGACTAATTAAAAATACCAGAGAACAATTAACCAAACGCTCCTAATATTTTACATTCTAGTTGCTGTGATATCCAAGAAAAATTCGACATATATATATTTTCCCCTCCAGTGGACTTCGGGGGGAAAAATAACAAAGATGGCCGGGGATACCAACAAGCCAAAGGCGCAAGCTTCCAAATTGGCGACAGAAAGATTAAACCAAGTCTCATCGCACATCTCACCACCAAATTCAGACGACAGCACTCCAAATTCCGCCAATGGTTCCAAGAAGAAGAAACGTGGCTCAAAATCGTCATCAGCAGCTAGCGCCCTTCCAGCAGACTACTCCGATATCCTTTCTCAAATTGCAACGCTTCGCAACCTCGCCGCGACACCGGATCCCAATAATAGAGGGTACGTTCGCCAAAGACAAGCGGGGAAACTATGGGTTCGCGACCGCATTGAACAGCTCTTGGACCCAGGGACGTTTCGCGAAGTGGGCTCCATCAGCGGCACAGTGACATGGAAGCAAACAAACCCTTTATCCGAGACTCCCGTCGCGTTCACGCCGAGTAACAATATCCAAGGCATGGGCAAGTTAGGCGGACGAACGGTAGTGTTGACCGCAGATGACTTCAGTATTCGCGGCGGCCATGCAGATGGTGCGACGTCAGAGAAGACGATGTATTTGGAGAAAATGGCGGTTGCGATGAAGCTGCCTATTGTTAAGCTTGTGGATGGCAGCTCGGGAGGTGGGAGCGTGACGACGATTAGGAAGATGGGTTGGTCATATTTGCCGCATGTAGTGTCGTTTGGACCGGTGATTCAGCAGCTTAATTTGGGCATTCCAAATCTGGGAGCGGTTGTTGGGCCGGCGGTGAGGCTGACCGTTTCTATTTCCCCTTAGTCTTTGCTGTCTCTTCGTATACTTTACATGACTAACTTGGAAATGCAGATTGGACTAGGCGCTGCGAGAGTGGTAGCATGTCACTTTTCAGTCATGGCAGCAGACGTGGGAGCTCTCTTCAATGCTGGACCAAAAGTTGTCGAAGGCGCCACGTTCGAGGAAGGCCTAGGTTTCCAAGATCTCGGTGGACCTATGATGCATTGCACCAACGGAACGATAGATAACCTAGCAGCAAACGAAGCGGAATGTTTTGGGCAGCTCAGGACGGTCCTGAGTTATCTTCCAAACTCAGGCAGTCAAATGCCGCCGGTAATACCATGTGATGATCCAGAGGACAGGGAGGACCTCGCATTGCGGACTATTATTCCACGGCGGAAAGCAAGGATGTATAACCCGTGGACAATCATCCTCTCTGTCGTTGATAAGAATTCTTGGTTTGAGATAGGCCCATTGTGGGGACGAACCTCGATTACAGGACTGGCACGATTGGGTGGACGACCCGTGGGGATTATTTCTGTGAACTGTGAGGTGAATAGTGGTGCGCTGGACGCTGCTGGTAGTCAGAAAATGACACGCTTGCTAAAGCTGTGTGATGTGATGAATCTTCCGGTTTTGCAATTCGTTGACGTCCGTAAGTATTTCTAGTGGACGATGCACTAAACAGCCCGTCTTGGTATCATGACCCAACCACTAACATGCTTCACAGCTGGCTATGCCATTGGAACCGTTGCAGAAAGAACAGCCACAATGCGCTGGGGGGTTGAGCTTGCCAAAACATACTTCTCAACAACGATGCCTATATTCAATGTGATTACGAGGCGAGCATTTGGTGTGGCAGGGGGGGTTATGATCGGTAGTCGAGACCCCGTAATGCAATGCGCATGGCCGTCCGGAGAGTGGGGCTCACTCCCGTTAGATGGTGGAATTGAAGTCGGGCATCGTCATGAGCTCAGAGAAGCCGAGAAAGTTGGCAAAAAGGCGGAACGATACAAGGAACTGGAAGACGAGTATACGCGTCTTATGAATCCAATTAGGACAGCTAATGCGTTTGGCGTCGAGGAGATTATCGATCCGAAGGACACCCGCAAAATTTGCTGCACCTGGGCGCAAAGGGTATATGAGGCTCTCCTGCCAGAGAGGCTCTTAGACCGGGCCACTAGAAAGATTAACCCAACATTCTATTAGAAAATAACGGTCCACGGCTGAGATTAAGGCACAGATATTTCCCAGTAGATTGTCTTCCCTTATTCCACTTTTCCTACCCCGTGTAAGGTGAGGTATACATCTGTACCCCAGCCCCAGAGGCTCTGGACCGCAATGCTACCACCAAAGTACTCTGCATATGCTCTGCTTAATGGCAGTCCGTAGCCTAGACCTGCTATCGTACTCCCATTCACCCCGCTTCCAGATATAGCATTTAGGGCATCAATGCTTCCGTTGTCGCCACGAGGAATATCATCCTCGGAGAACGTGGAGAAACTATATGACCACATATGTGGGAGAATCTCGACCGGGATACCACCTCCTCGGTCACGAATACGAATTGTAATGCTTTGCGTGGAGGACCTTAAAGGTTTTAAAAGTTCACTTTGCTCAGAGACTGGGTGTGGCTCCTTGCCGATGCGAAAATCAACCTCTGCATCTGTGGATCCTGTATGATAATCTGGTGCTTCAAAGACATGGCTGTCTGGTACGTCAGGAGCAGAAGCAATAGTTACTGCTATTGGTTGCCGCTCGTTGCCTGATTCGATGACTGCCCGGAATGCGTTCTTCAAGAGTTCTGTGAGTATATATTCGACGTGGACTGGTACATGTGCAAAGGTAGCCTCCGGTTCCCCATCGATCACAAGCCGTGGCCGAACTCCATACTTTAGCTCGCATATCTCCGCAACAAAATCCTCGCAGGTTCTTATTAAACGAGCCGGTTGAAGAGCGGTATCGATTACGCCAATGTAATTCGAGTCTGAAGCATTTTTCTGCGCGGGTGAGCCAATACCATCATCGTCAATGGGCTGGGAGGCCATGTGAAGCGCAAGATGTTGCTGGGCAATCAAACGAGTACCGATCCTAGCACGTAAATGTTCGTCGAGAAATTTTGTCACTTCGGTGGGACTGATATATTTTTTACACTCCATAAAACCCCGGGCCAAAATAGGAATTGTGTTGGTATGGGTTTGAACGAGGTCTGCCATTACTTCGGTGAACTGCTTCTCCTCCTCCATTGTCGATATTTGGCGCTGCTGGTAAGGCAGCAACGTTGAGAGAGAGTGCACATAATTATTGTAAATTTTGGTGATATGAGGGTTTGATACGACAATAAATGGCAGATTTCTTAAGGCTTGAATACGATAGGCGAGACGAGCCGGGAGCAAAGAGAGCGTGAAGTTTGCGCATGCGAGGAGGGCTTCGTCAGAGAGCGGAGGGCGGCCATGTCTGGACAGAAATCAATCAGCCATCAATCACGCTCTTTTGGCATGCGGACAGTAACCCATTATATCAATTCGACTTACTTGAGTAGATCCGTAAGCGTGAGTGGCCGTCGTGGAGCAGAAGCAAGCCTGGTAACTTTGTCGTTGGCAACGTCTGTGACCGAAGACGGATATGACCAAGCGCGGGGAGAAAGGGAGGAGACCAAGCGGGAAACAGAGCGACGATAAGCCGGGCTATTGAGCCTCGCACGACAAATTGGTTGAAGAATGGTCATTTTCATGGTAGGCCATTGTCAAGTTCTATGTTGCGGGCCCGTGTGAATCACAGCGGGAGTCGTGGGAAAAGCCGAGACAGTTGTCGGAAAATGAGGTCAGCGATCACCGCCAAGCTCCCTTTCTTTACATCCATACAAAAAATGCTATGGTTCATTCAGACTAGACCTCCTAAAGTCCAAAGCTCATGGCCCCGGAGCAAGTGGAATATTTATGTGTTCAAACCAGGAGTCTAAACTCTTTCTTATGGCCATGGAAAATAGCAGTTGACACATCTCCTATCAACGTGGCCCATGTAGGTGGATACATATCCTAGGCGTGGTAGAGGAGAGGCTATGCGCTTGGGATGCCACAGCCATATGGAGTCTGCACGCATTTTATCAAGAGATGCATCGTTCCGTTGTTCCTTGTATTTTAATATCTGATATCTAATATCGTTCTTCCATTACTTCCTCGGAGTAACGGCTTGTGGTCAATTTCTGTGTTCGGCCGCGTTGTGTCCACAGTCGCGTTACGGTCATGCTCTTGGCCTTTGCAAGTTGGTATAGGCTGCTCAATTTGCTCAACGAATTGCTTTCTCCTTTAGGACTGGGAGTTTTATTGGACTTGAACCTTCTCGCTGTTAATGAACTTTGTGGGGTTGTTTCTGGTTTGCGCGCTGCGGCCATAACTGCTCCAAGCATCCCGCAAACTAACGTTATGCTCCCTCCAGAGAGGCCATCCGCGAGTTGACCATAACTCCACGGCCCTGGCATTACAACATTCTCATTTATTGCAAACGCGAACCTTTTGTTCTCCTTACCCCTCCTCGGGTGTTCAAGATCTTCAAGGGGTATATATAAGGGCGCTATGCCTGGTCGATCCTCCTCAACCCATCATTGACCATCAACAGTCTTCTACAACCCACAACGAACATTGCCTTTTCTTCGGCCAAACTATCTACGTTTACCGTCTATATTCTCCTCGCCATGCCTCGATTCACCAGCCCATTTGACGGAGCTCAGCTCTTTTATCGGGACTATATCCCCGCAAGAGATACCCCGGCATTCAAGCCCATCACAGACTCCAAGGGCCAGAAGATAACCCTAGTATTCATTCACGGATGGCCGATGTCGTCCTTGATGTTCGACCACTTAATGTTACCGCTTTGCGAGACCCATAGGATCAGATGCATTGCCCCAGACCGCCGTGGGTTTGGTTCCAGTGACTGGAATGGCGACAAGCCAGTTCAATCGGACATCGACTACAATGTGTTTGCACAAGATACCATTTACCTTTTGGAGAAACTCGATGTCAGGCCCTTTGTGTTTGTTACAACTAGTATGGGCCCTGGCGAGACGATCCTCGCCCATGCGCAAAGCCAGTATATCCAAAAGAACTGCAAAGTATGACCGCCCAGCCCAGCCGCTTCGTAAATTTCTATTGATACTAACGTTGATCATAGGGCTTCGTCTGGATCGGCCCTGCCCTTCCATTCCCTCTCAGCACTCCTGAAAACCCAACTGCGCCTTCTCGCGCAGTTTGGGACTTCATCCTAGATGGCTTGCGTGGCTCGCGCGCCGATTATACGCATGAGGCACTTCCACCCTCCCTTGGAACTGCTGCTGGGTGCGAAATATCCGCTCATACCCTCCGCAGATACGAAAATATCGTGGCACAAGCCGACGCTCTTGCCATCGAGCGATGTGTCCAGATCATCACCAACAAGGATTTCACGGAGGACTTGCGCAATCTGAATGCGAATTGGGACACTCCCATTCTCTGCGTTCATGGCGACCAGGACTTGGGGTGCCCGTATGAGGCTAGCTCAAAGGTCGTCAAAGAAATTGTTCCCCGCGCCGTGGTCAAAGTATATGAAAAAGGTTCCCATGGTGAGTTGTAGCCTCAACTAATCCCACCTTTTCTTCCTTTGTACGTACAAGAGTGCAGCAGACTAACTACCCCTACCTTTTTCAAGGGATTGCCTTAACGCACAAAGATCAATTCCTCCAAGACCTTCTAGACTTCGTCGGAGGGTTGAATACCTCGGTCTAGACTTGCTAGCCCACCGTAATCGTATTGGATATCCCGCTTCGAATCGGCCTTCGCACAAATATCCACTCCTCGTGTTTGTCCCGTTGCCTGGTGTCAGACTTGCTTGTTAACGTCATGCTACGTTGGTGCCAAGGATGGATGTCTTGGCACCTGGTGAGCATAACGTTATGGTGGATTCAATTACTTTCTTGGCGACTGGTCGGATGAAACAACCATGCCGACAAAAGGTTCTCAAACTGTTCAAATTCACAAACATCGTTGGGAATACGTGCTAAATCAAATTGAGATTTGACCGTTTAGCGAGATCTTAAACTTGTCATGTCGGTTTACTTTCCGATTTGGGTTTTACGACTAAATCCGTCTGCCTCGGAAAGTGTTTGAATACGAGGTTGGGGCTGGATTCCAACAACGCCGGCTTGTTCGCAACTCGTTGGATGACGTTTTTTTTACTTTTTTAGAGTCTCAGAAATAGACGAGTCAATTTATCCATTCTATACTTCATCGGTCCCTTGGAGGGAGACGATCCCCGAAAGCTATAAAGATCTGTTTTCATTGTTTCACCAGCAAGCTTCGTCTTGGTTTGCAGCCAGTTATCATTTTCCAGGAAACCAAACAGCCCAACTATTTCATATCTTGGTGGTTAAATCACAATACATACGGCGAAAAAGATGTCGTCCAAAAGGCCCCGACGAAAGGCTCCTGAAGTGGCAGTCCCAGACATATCAGAAGATGCCGCAGAGCGTAAGAGGGTTCTAAATGTCCTTGCGCAACGCCGTTATCGTGAGCTCTCTCCTTTTTTGGTTTTTTCGGTTTTTACAAATTGCGTTTGCGTGTTGCGGAAAGCATGCTAATCGCTTTGAATTTCCAGGGAGGAGGAAGAAGGAGCATATAAAGGCATTAGAAGCCCAGCTTCAAAAGGGTGGGAGTGACAGCATTAGTTCCCCCGCGGCTGAGTCGGTGGATGATGCCCTAACGCCATCACCACCACCAACAACAATAACAAACAATATCGAAACACCTACGGTCCCCATCGGGGTGACTTTCCCCGCTGAGACAGAGCCCCAAATACCGCAGCGGGTAGCAGCAGATCTGGCCCTTGAAGCGGACAGCGCAGTCCCGCCCGCTTCACCAGGGATAATCTTCCAGATCCAAGAAGCGCTAAATGATTCACTGTCCAGCGGCGCAGAATCCTCGGGGGGATCATCGGATCCAGATATATTTTTCAGCGCGCAGATGGGTATGAACATGCAATCTAATTTTCAAATGTCGGAATTACCACCACCACCAGCTGACGCAGCGTCAACGGCATCCCTCTGGCCCCCATTATTCGCCGCAGAACTCCCCTCTCCGCCTTCAAGTCTAGATCCGTTCTTATTCTCCGAAGCCCAGGTATCTTCTTCTCCGTCGAATTCCGCCTCCGAGCTCTCAGCCCTAACATACCAATTCCTCAACAACCCCGCCAACGAAACCTACATCCTGCAAACCTCGCAGGATAGTAACAATAACACCCCCAATCTCTCCTCAGCCCTACAATCACACCAAGCATCCACCTTCTCTTTCCCCGACGACCACCTCCTCGAAGTCCCCTCCCTCACACTCCTCCGCGCAATCCTCACCGTAGCCACACGCCTCAACCTAACAGAACACGTCTGGTCCCTCACCGGACTAAGCCCCTTCTACACAGGCTCCACGGGCCTCTCGTCCTCCTCCTCTTCCACATCCCCACTCCCCTTACCCGCCGACCTCCCACCAAACTTCCACCCCACGCCTACCCAACGCCTAGTCCCGCACCACGCCCTCCTCGACTTGCTCCCCTGGCCCGTCACGCGCGACAAGCTCATCCAAGTCTTCAGCCTACCCAAGCACTTACGACCCGCGTCCGCAGCAGACCCTATGGGCCTACTGCGGCTGGCGTATGATATGGAGGACCCTGCGGAAGGGGTGCGAGTGAGCGGGGCGGACCCGTTCAAGGCGGAGATGTGGGAGGTTGGACAGTTGGTGTTTCAGCGCTGGTGGTGGGCGTTTGATGAGGGGATTGTGGAGAGAAGTAATAGGTTGAGAAAGGGGAGGGGGCAGGGGGGATTGGTGTTGGGGGTCGTGGAGTAGGGGGGAGGGGGAAAGTCAAAGGGGAGGTGGAATAGGGGCTAGTCCCCCCCCCACCCCCATGTCATTATTGCTTTATTTTTGCCCTCTGCGTGCATGGCCTGTTTGCGCTTGAGTGGTAAAGTGGAAATCACATTCTGCTAAATAAATGTAGACGAGCATCATTGTGCTGACAATGGCTAAGGATGCATGGGGAGCTCGAGGCAACATGAACTCATTTTCAGCAAACTTGGCTGTTTCGTGTCAAACATTCTGACCATTATATCCCTGATACAGGTAATAATACTACTACTATGATAGATCACGGCAATCTTCATAGTCAATAATTCGACAATTGCCTAGCAGTCAGCGTCCTATGATACCTATCTAGCTCTCCTTCCGTTCCACACATCACCATCCCCCCCTTTTTTCTTTTTTCCAACATCGTTCTATCAACTGTCACACAAAACCCGAAGCAGCTCGCTGAATATTTCCCCATCTACAGAGTATAGCAATCTTCTTTCACCTTACACAAACTCCCCCCCCCCCCCGCATCGTACCCTGTTCACGCGCGCCCTGCGTAACCCAAGCGGGTAACCACGTTCCCAAACTTATCCGTCATTTGTAAGGCAAAAAAAAAAGGGGTTTGTTTGCATTGCACCCCCCATTAGTTATTCCACAGACACGAGGTAGGAAGTAACACAATCCACTCTTTCTCTCTCACACACATTATACGGTGCATATCTATCTGCATGCGTACAAATAAGTACTACCTTGTACGTACCTATAGGCAATTACTTACTCCTAAGATCCCAGCAAAAAGAAAAAGGCAAACAAAGGTCCCCTCCCGCGCAAAGCAGTTCCCCCCCCCCCGCCTCCCCCAAAGATCCAAGCAAAAGGCAAAACTCGCATTTTATATATATACATGCGACACCCGCACAAAAGTTCATCAGCAGCAAGTCAAGATAGTAATAAATATCCCTTGCTCTACAAACGTATCGACCCCATGTCCCAGTGTGCAGAAAGATCTGAGCTCTAACCGAGCTTCCCCATTTGCGACTTTGCTTTTTTGATACGCTCCCCCTCCGCCCTCTCTTCTGCACCTGCGGCCTATGGGTCAAGATCAGCAGAGTGAGTGTGCGTGTGTGTGTGGGGTGAACCCTGCATGAAGACTGCACGTCCTCTAGGCATTTTTCCCTACAAAGCTACATGCATGGTTTATACGAATATATGGGCACGGTCTATCCTTTCTTTCTTTTTTCTTCTTTTTTCTTTCAGTGTTGGCGCGAATCGGATGACATGGAAGTATAAAATGTGTATACATATGCAAGGGAAAGCTGCAGGGCCCTGGTTCTGGTAAATATCTATTTCTTTGATTCGCTAGGTGTTCTGTTCCTACCTATCAGAGATAATTGGAAGATAGAAAAGGGGGGGGGAGAAACAAAAGGTCTTATCAATACATTTGACTAAAAAAGATATCAGTGGAATGGGGTGGGGGGTGGAATAAGTAAAGGGTTAACAACATGTGGAATGCCAGAAAAGAAAATAAAGGGCAGAAAGTAGTAAAATGGGCAACATGATGCGGACAAGAGGGATTAGGGACCAACAGTAGCGAAGAAGGATAACCTAGCCGGAATGCAAAGTCCCTGCTGATGACGGCGGAAAAGGTTTGAAATGGAAAGGTGGAAAATCGAAGTATAGGAAAACGAGGCTTAAGGGAAGCAGCAGATAGAAAAAAAGGGCTCCCTGCTTAGACTCCCAGCCCTCCCATTTTTACCAGCATTGCATAGTCGTGATATCGTCACTCTCTAGGGTTCTTTTTTCTTTTTTTCTTTTTCCGCTTGGGTCATCGACAATCTAGTACTCATTTATCCCTGTATTCTCCATATCTGCCCTTGAACGTGGTGTATCCCCCCCTTCCTGTAGAGCGAGCTCTTATTCTCGGTCCTAGTATCTGGTTCATAAGTGGTGGTTGGTGGTAGTGATGGGCTGTGAGAGTTGGAGTTTTGGTTCGAGCAAGGTCATTCTATCACTGTGTTTTGACCTCTCCATCTTGCTCGACATGGACGTGATCATTCGACTTGAGGACAGAAACGTGGTCATCTGGATACTCGACACTAAAAGACCATGCGCACATGAGAAGAGCGCAGAAAAGTTAGTTGTCATTGTTGCGAATTTTCCCTTTTTGTCAAGTAACATGACCCCTTTGCTTGGCTCAGCCGCGTTTCCCTCCTCCTCCAACAACAACAAAGTTCGACGGCAATGACAGTTGACAGGAAGGTAGGGGGTGGGAACATACGTGAATCCTTTGATCAGCTTGTACTCGTGCTTGATAGTGCCGCCTTCACTCTTTGCTTGTTGCTTGGCCCTATGTCGCGGTTGTTGGGTCAGTCAGTGTGAAGCTCTTCCTCGTATGGGAATGACCGGATATGTTGGAGAGAGAGTGGAATCGTAGGTATATGTACGTACTTCTCAAGCTCCTCAGGCGAAGCACTCTGTTTGAGGGTGACCTAATGGATAAGATTTGTTGTTAGGAAAGAAATAGGCAAAACTACATGGGTGCACATCGCATCACACGATGTGCAGCAGGATGGGACTCACGTTAAAAAGCATGATGGGCGGTGTGGTATGCAAGGTACTAGTAGGTTGAACTATGTCCTTTCCAACTTTAGACCCTTTATCGTGCAAGATGCAATAGGGATGGTGATGAAATGGATGGAGGAGCTGACGCAAAAGAGGGGGAGAGGGTCCTTTAAGTAGTAGCGGAGAGGAAGGGAAGTGAAGGGTAGGGGTGGGTTGGTGACAGGTGGGGATGGCAGATGGTCTGTTACAATAAAGACCTTGGATGACAGAGGTAAAACGTACGGGCGCTATTTTTGAGTGGTGAGGGACAGACAGAATAAGATGATCAGTTCGAAATTATTGTGCTCGTACTGAAAAAAGAAAAAGAGAGAGAGGAGCGAAGAAGGAATAGAGTTGCCTGTGACTTGCGGCTGTCAGATTGATAAGAAGGTACAGCTATCTACCTTGGTGCCATCCGTGGTGGGGGAGTTGTGATGGGCGCCCCTTTATCACCAAGTTTCAAGCACCACATCTGGTAGTACCCGCTCAGCTGATCCAATCATCTCTCACGACAAACTACTTATTTCAATTTGATATGGAGTTTACCAACACTACTGTTATACGTTTCTCGTATTCCTCCTGTCCCTCTTCTGCTGCACAGGAACACACCCATGCGACATGCGCGAAACTCCCACGTTACTCGGCTGACGTAAATGGCGTCCATGACGTCGTTAGTCCCCGGAGTTGCATACATTGAGACTAAACTATGTCAGGACTAGCGCGGGGTAAGGTGCCAAAGGACCTGCCAATCAGCACGCCATACTAGTGCCATGAGTAGCCGAGATCTATTTAGCCAATCATAATATAGGATTTTTGCTAGCGTACCGGATTCAACCATTTCGATATCGCTTCTATCGCCTTGTTTATTGCGATGCTAGCTACCAGCGTAATTAGGGAGGTTGGTTTGTTTGTAGCTCTTTGCCGCTTCAACCGAATTGTACGTAATTTCATGAGTAAAAGTGAGAATTCGATCCAGAATCAAGATCAACGACATGTTAAGGCGGGGAAGAGCAAGCTTGTACGATCTACGGATGAGCATGGAAACTTCCACCGTCGAAAGTATATTGCTAGTAATACCATGCATATCTATACTATTGGTCATGGCAATATAGTTACACACGCGGGGAAGTGAGGTGAATTACTGGAATCAGCCTGGCACAGGAGTATGTCCCTGGTTCCTGTCTCACCGCCGTCCCAATCATAGAACTTGCTTAGCGGCTTCTATAACTATAGAGGATTAGAAGAACCAAGGCTGTCAATGTGGCTGATAATTAGCAAACACTTGTAGTAGCACTAAGTTGTGTTGCAAAATTGTCGCGTGCGTATGTACAACGAAGGTGACGAATCGCCTGTAACTAAGTAGTGGTTGTTTGCTCATGCATTCCCAAGGGATCGAGATAGAATGTCGTACCATCGTGGCGCCATATATTTGAGATACATGTGATCAAGTAGCCAGTTCCCTACAAGGTTAGAAGATGACACGGTAGGCAAACAGAGCCCCTACACTCCAACAAAGTTCGAAGTGGGAGGGCCATCCCGGGCCGGCATTCTGATGCCGTGTAACCCCTGATATTTCGAGGGCTCCGGTGCCTTCCAGCCCTCCAGAATCGTCGGGTCGGTCAGGCTGTATACCTCAACACCAAGAGGGCGAGTGGTGTCTTGCATCTCTGAGTTTCCATCCCAGCCCCATTGAGACAGATCCCCGTCCGGGCATGTTGATAGTGCACACAGGATATCGATTTCAGCAAAGAACTCGATGTAGTTACCTGGTTTGGCGGGGGATGCGCCCATGCAATACTGTCCTTTGTCATCTAGACCTGTAACTTGGAATACATTGATAACGTCATGGACATCATATTCTGTCAATCCCCACGGTGCCACTGCACGAGTGAGGTTGGAGTGGCAATGGTAATCATAGCTCTCTCCGCCCATCAATAGATTGATATAAGGGTCACATCGGGTACCTAGCAGGTCATGCACGCGGCCGCCAAATTCGTCAACTCCGTAGTCAGCCAAAGAGTCGCTGATGATGGTGACAAGGGGTCGCATAAATGGTAGACAGGACCATAGTCGGTCAAATGTTGAGACATGTGACTGGTGGATTTGGCGAGACCGGGACGCCCAAAATCTTTCGCGCGGGTTGTGGAGGTTCCAAATGTTCAGGTCTCCGACCTGCGGGCCTTCGGGGGTTGTGATTCGGAAGACTTGTCCAGCCTTCATAGCCCAAGCGTGCCCAGAACGTGGGCGGATTATGCTGCTTGACTCGAGCTTGCGGGCACCAGACACGTTTGCTGTCTCTGCGATTTTGATACAGAACGGGCGAGATGCATGAACGGGGGAATCCGTGGGGGCATCGTAGGCTGGGGGAGGAGCACGTCCTGGCATTTTTTGTCACCGGAACGGAGAGGGATCTGGTTGAGGTAATTGGTGCAGGTATCTTCTGAGTGTTGGTCTATGGATGTAATAATACCAAGATGCAGATGCTCAGGGATGGGTTGGTCTTTTTAATGGGAGTACCCCGCATAACATGCAGAACCCGTGAGATATTTGATAAGGAAACGGAGGCCGCGGCCAAAGAAGCACCAATAAGGGAGGGTATTAGCGGGGAGCAAGCACAGAGAAGTTGATATTGGTTCCGTTGTTTCCCCCACCTCCACTGCCCGAAGCATGCCCAAGTAGTGACGGATAAACCAGGAATATCAGGTTACCACGAAGATATCTGCCGATAGCAGGTTAATGGGTCGTTCCTGGTGATTAGTATGATTAAAAGCATCAGGTGGGGAGATCCCTTGTAAAAATAAGAGGGGTATGTTGTAGGAATGGTGCGATATCCCGAACTCCACAGCGGACATACCACGTACAACGGCATCATAACTGCGTGGTTGAGAAAAGAGACGTAGTTCGTGAGCATTCTATACAGTGAAAAGGCATGGGCAGACGCAGACCTATTTGAGTCACATCTTCGAATTAAACAATAGACACCCTTCTACTCTGTCTGGATGTGCTGCAGCAATGTTCCTTCTGCGTCTGAGGAAAGGAAACGGCTAGTGGTGCGGGTCTTGGCGCCAATAGACTTTATTCCAAAGATAGTTAGCCTCGGAAAAACTATCCATTCTGAACCAGGTCCCAGCTCAGTCCGGAAAAACTCCCAAAAACATTTTTTTGGAATATCAAAATTTAGAGCTTGCGGCAGAGACGTGTGCGGCGAGCAAGTCTTTGGGAGCCATACAGTGCTTTCCTCTCCCCTACTTTCAAAATGGAGGACCAAGCCAATAGACCACATCGGAAGCCGAAGGTGGACAAAAAGAAGAACACGGATAAGAGTGGTATGGACTTAATTTCCTCTTGCGCCTCTTGCGGAGTTTTGTATTGTATTAGTGAAGCTGGAACTTTTCTGACTTGCGCGCTTTGAATTTCTCTATAGCACCGAATCCGAAAGCATTTGCGGTCGCGCATCCTGGGCGATTGCAGAGACAGGCTGCTAGGACTCATGAAGTGCGTTAATCTTGCCCCAATCCCACCTATAAAAACTCGATCTAGTCGCTAATAGCTACGCTTTATAAATATAGATCAAGGAAAAGAGGCTCCATGTGCCACTTGTGGATCGCCTGCCGGAGGAGGCACCTCCGATAGTAGTTACCGTCGTTGGCCCGCCTGGTGTACGTTGCAGCCGCTGTCTAATCGATTTCTAGCTCGGTCAAAGGGTCAGAGAACTGACGCAAAGATTTTATACTGCAGGTCGGCAAAACCACGCTCATCAAGTCCCTAATCAAGCGATACTCGAAGCACACGCTCAGCTCGCCGAGCGGTCCACTCACAGTCGTCACATCGAAACGCCGAAGGTTAACATTCATAGAATGTCCTTCCGACTCCCTGGCGGCCATGATAGACATTGCGAAGATTGCAGATATCGTCCTGCTCATGATTGACGGTAACTATGGCTTTGAGATGGAGACCATGGAGTTCCTCAATGCCCTATCTGCGAGCGGAATGCCCGGTAACGTCTTTGGCATTCTCACACATCTCGACCTGTTCAAAAAGATGAGCACGCTACAACAGGCGAAGAAGCGGCTAAAACACCGGTTCTGGAGCGAATTATACCAGGGCGCAAAGCTATTTTACCTTTCTGGCGTTATCAACGGCCGCTATCCTGACCGCGAAATCCATAACCTCTCCCGATTCCTGTCCGTCATGAAAAACCCTCGACCACTCGTGTGGAGGAATTCCCACCCGTACTGCTTGGCAGACAGATTCTTGGATATTACGCCGCCAACGGAGATTGAAGAAGATCCGAAATGCGATAGGACTATTGCGCTTTACGGATATCTACGTGGCACGAATTTCCCGGCGCTTGGGGCGCGAGTTCACATTCCCGGCGTTGGGGATCTTAGTGTTGCATCGATCGAAGCTCTACCAGACCCTTGTCCTACTCCATTTATGGACCAAGCAATCGCCAAAGCCAGCGGAAAATCCGGACGTAGGAGACTGGGGGAGAAGCAAAAGCTACTTTTTGCCCCAATGTCTGATGTTGGCGGTGTGTTGGTAGACAAGGATGCTGTTTACATTGACGTAAAAACATCTACGTTTAATAGGGATGAAGACGAGTCCGACGACGAAAACAGAGGCCTAGGCGAGCAGTTGGTTGTCGGGCTTCAGGGTGAACGAAAATTGCTCGGACAGGCGCAGTCAGGGGTTCGTCTTTTCAGGGATGGAGAGGCTGTAAAGGCTATCGCTGCAGATGATAATGATGACGACACCGGCCGGAAGAGTCGACGGAGACCACGTCTAATAAATGGAAAGGAAAGCGGTTCTGGCGTCGTCGAAGATGATGAAGATGAGGGCTTCGAGAGTGGCGAAGGCGATGAGGATGAAAACCAAGAGGGCTCCGAACACGATGAAGATGACGAGGGTGTTGCACCTCCACCTGACTTCGATGCACGATTTAGAGAAAAGCAACACGGTGCAGCTAGCGGGGAGGAAGGCGAGCTAGCCTTTGCAGACAGTGATTCTGATCTCGGGTCGATATCATCAGTGGAAGACCAGGAATTGGAAAGCAACGCTAGCGATTTCGACGAAGATGAGGACGATGAGGAGGGCGCTATGCGCTGGAAAGAGAACATGGCGGAGAACGCACATGCTATGTTTTCGAAAAGGTCTCCATATCGTCTTGGCGATTTGACTCGTATGCTCTACGACGACTCGATTTCGCCTGAAGATGTCGTTAAACGGTGGATGGGGGGGGATGCTAGTGACGATGAAGAGGATGTAGAGGAAGATGATTTCTTCAAGAAAACAAATGTTGAAAAAGAGGAGACAGATGACAGAATGCTTCCTCAGTTTGACTACGCTGCACTTGAGGAGAAGTGGGCGGACGAGGAAAATATCGCCTCACTTCGCCGTCGGTTTGCCAGGGCTAAGATATCCAAGGACGGATCAGATGACGATGGCGAAGATGAGGATGATGAGTTTCACGGTATCGATTCAGATTCTGAGGGTGATGGTGAGTTCCAAGACCTCGAGACTGGCGAGCTTACGAAGGGGAAGAAGTCTGGCGAGGATAAAGACGAAGAGTCAGGGGAAGAGGAAGAAGGACCCGAAGACTTGAATGCGGAACGAGAACGCAACGCAAAGCGAAAAGAGGAACTCAAGCTCCGCTTCGAAGAGGAGGACCGCGAGGGTTTCGGTAAATCCAAGGACGGAGCCGGGGATAACGAGGAAGAGCAATTCGGTGAGGATGACTGGTATGATGAGCAAAAAGCCAAGCTGCAGAAGCAGCTAGATATCAACAAAGCCGAGTTTGAATCGCTAGATTCGCTCTCTAGAGCGCGCGCGCAAGGCTACAAGGCTGGAACATATGCAAGAATCGTATTGGAAAATGTTCCCTGCGAGTTTTCAACCGCGTTCAATCCCCGCTTCCCCATCATCATCGGCGGTCTTGCGCCTACAGAAGACCGATTTGGGCTTGTCCAAGTTCGTATAAAACGACATAGGTGGCACAAGAAGATCCTCAAAACCAACGACCCCCTGATTTTCTCTCTTGGCTGGCGCCGATTCCAAACCATGCCCATCTACAGCATCTCCGACTCGCGAACACGAAACCGCATGCTCAAATACACACCAGAACACATGCACTGTTTCGGTACTTTCTACGGTCCCCTCGTCGCACCCAACACAGGCTTCTGCTGCGTGCAATCCTTCTCAAACCAAAACCCTGGATTCCGAATCTCCGCCACCGGCGTAGTCCTAAACGTCGACGAAACCACCGACATCGTCAAAAAACTCAAACTCACCGGTGCGCCGTATAAAATCTTCCGTAAAACCGCCTTTATCAAAGACATGTTCAACTCCGCGCTCGAAATCGCCAAGTTTGAAGGCGCGGGTATCCGCACCGTCTCCGGTATCCGTGGTCAGATTAAGCGCGCATTGAGTAAACCAGAGGGCCACTTCCGGGCGACATTTGAGGATAAGATCCTGATGAGCGACATTGTCTTCTTGCGCGCATGGTACCCGATCAAGCCGCATAGATACTACAACCCTGTGACCAACCTTCTCGACGAAGAGGGCAAGGGCGACTGGAAGGGCATGCGATTGACGGGCGAAGTGCGGCGCGATCAAGGCATCCCCACCCCGCTACTCAAGGACTCGGCCTACCGCCCCATCGAGCGCCCAACGCGCCACTTCAACCCACTGCGCGTCCCGCGCCAACTCGCCACAGACCTCCCCTTCAAGTCTCAAATCACGAAAATGCGGCCCCGCAAGAATGAGTCGTACCTGCAAAAGCGCGCGGTGGTGCTAGGCGGCGAGGAGAAGAAGGCGCGCGACTTGATGCAGAAGTTGAATACGATTAGGAATGAAAAGGTTGCGAAACGCCAGGCGGCGCAGGAAGAGCGGAGAAAGGTGTATCGGGCCAAAGTGGCGGAGAATCTGGAGAAGAAGCAGGAACGGGAGAAGAGGGAGAGAGATGAGTATTGGAAGGGAGAAGGAAAGAAGAGGAAGAACGAGGGTGAAGGAGGGGGTGGGGGGAAGAAGAGGAGGTAAATAGGGGGCAGTTGGTTTTTCTTGTTTTGTTTTTGTATATTGTGTAGCTAGGGGAGAAAACTTCCATCACAAAATGGAGTTCATGGGGAGTTTGTGCTCTGGGTTGATTAGATACTTACTATATATGCTTTTTTGAGAGCTCTTGATTATTACTATTATTACTATTGACCTTTGTATACGAGGATATCGACAGTATGTATCCGTACTCTGTCTGCATGTACCGAGAGTACCTACCACGTGATCGGTCTCACGTGGCGGTCCCGTGACCACGGCGCGAGTGGACGCGTCTCCCACAGAAAGCGAGAAAAGGAAGAGAGACAGAGATGCACAAGGAACGACGAGGATAATAATATCAACATGCATCGGCCATCAACACGCTCTCTACAGTTGCCCATGCTGCTGGTCCGCTAAGAATGCGTGGCAAATCCGCTCTACTGCTTGTGCCGTCATCATCGCCAGCATTGGGGAGGCTGGGACCATCGTAAGACTTCATTAAATTTAATCTCAACCAGCCACGAGGGCCGTATCCAGATCGGTTACGAGACTCTACTATCTGTTGGTGCTTGTTCTGCAGCTTGCCCTGCATGGTGTCCTTTGCATCGCGCCGTTGTTCTCGCAAGGTTAATGACGAGTGAGAGATCCTTGCTTGCTTGAGGTTTTTTCAACAAGTCATCTGAGAATCCGCCAGACGCGACAGAAGCCAAAAGTCACCCGCTTGGCTAGCCTACAACTTTGCTTCTTCATGCTCCCACCAACCCTGCCTCCTGTCTCCTTCGGGCTGCGTATACTACGCCCAAAATAATACAACTCCCAGCAACTGAGATAGAGACAAGGTAAGTAAGAGCCAGCAGATAGATAGCAAGGAGTGCGCTGCTAATCAGCCGCCACTTGCGCAGTCTTCCGCTACATCCTGTCACTGCACCTCGCGAACCCCTACCTTCTCCAACTAACCCTTCGAACCTGCCTCCTGTTAACCAGAAATCCTCTCCACTCCGCAATACTGCCATGGCGAACACTGAGTTCGCCCGTAACTTCAACGGGAATACGATCAAGACGTCGTCGTCGCCATTTCCGCCTATTGACAGCGACGTCTACCCACCCCCCCAAACATCATCCAGCATCCTCACCCAGTCCTCATTCACTGACGCAATCGACACAACTCTCGCCCCCTCAACTCCGTTATCAGGCCTCTCAGGCCCCGAGTATGCCCTCCCACCACAGGAATATACGTCACCCAAACACCCGATAACATCGGAAACGGCTGCATACATCCGGCACGCCGCACGAGCTTCACTTGACTCGATCGGCCTGGCTAAAGCTATGACTTCTAGGACTCCATCCTGGAGCCCCCCAAAGCCCGGCAGAACTACAGAAGCTGTTCAAGGCCAAAAGCGAACTGCAAATGGTAAAGTGAAGTCGCCGATTTCTCCCGCGCGGTTACAACGGAGCCCAGACACAGTCAGGCGCATTGGACGTTCCAGAGCCATGAGTACGGATTCGGCGAGCGGCAGAATTGCAGAGGTAATTGCTCATGTCATTGTCAATGGACAAAAAGAGCCGCGTGAGCTAATTGTTATCATTTACTGCTCAGTTATCTGCTCAGCTCCGCGCACGATTGTCCTATGCGGCTGCCAAAGTTGAAAAGGGACGGAACTTGCAATCAGGCGACGGGAGTAACGGAGCGCATGCATCGTTGAAACACTCGACACATTTAGCAGGAAGTCTCCCACTTGGTTCGAGCAATCCCTCTTACTCCCTCAATGCCGCTACCGCAAACACCCACTCTCAATCTACCAGCAGCTCGCAAACCAATGGCAGTTATGTCTTCGGGGGCCCACTCCAGCCTCAACAGAACAAGCTTGCAAATGGCTCGACGAGATCCTCTCCGACCAATAATCACATTGCATATTCGCCTTCCAAACCCAATGGCCAAAATGGCTACCACAGGAAATCCGCGTCCCTTGACATGTCCAGGGTTCCACGACTTGCTCCTCCTGCTGGTATTGTCGCTAGGAACATCAACGCACCTCGACGCCGGCCTAATCCGAACGAACATCGACACAACTACCTCTCAAGCCCATACTATAATCACCCTCGGCCACCGAACGGCATACCCACCATCCAGGAAACATCAAACTCCTCTCCTTCGACGACTTCAAACAACACAGGTTCAACCGTTCCAGGAACTCCTCCTCAATCTCAATTATTAAGACCAACTTCAACCCCAGCCGCTGCAGCCGTCCCATGGCCCAAACAAAGAACCCCTTCTCAAAATGCTCTCATGGAGCAAGACGCGATCGAGACACTATTGTTCATGTCTAGTCCCGAAAATTCAGGATACCACCCCAACTCCCAACAATCCCAACGATCCGATCCCAGTAACCTATCTTTCACGACCCTTCCGCCAGCCCACCTTCCAGAACCGACTTCAAGCAATGGAACAAATGTTACGACCGATACTCAGCCTATATCAGTCCAGAGCGGCCGTCCGCAATTACTCAGTCCAATCCGGCCCGCAAGGAAAGTGAGCTTCGTGGATGACGGCGGCGGTGCAGATGCAGGATGCATAACTAGTCAAGTGAACAGCTACATTGGATTCGAGCACGAAGCCGGCGATGAGATTGACCGTATGCTCGACGCAATGAACGATAGCGACAGTGACTCAGAGGGCGATTGGGTGGCGCAACTTTTTCCCAGAGATGGTGCTCAGGCTAATGGATGGAATGGTAGAAGTGCTCGGCCCTGAGCTCCTAGCGAAATCTAAAGCTTTGGGACAAGATTTTCCTCAAATGTCTTGCGCTTCTCGTACATGACATACTTGTTATCGCGACTGCATTCTATTCACTTCATTTGGGCCGCATATATGGGGTTTTTTGATGATTTCTTTTTGGGAGGAGGTGGATTTTAACCCAACCAACTATCTTCCCATTGCTTTGGGACCTGTGGGAGGAAGAGGCTCATCTAAGGCCGGTATCCTCGTTTTTATTACGACAGTGGAACCTTTTTCCCCAATATTTCCTGCACGTTTTTCCCTCTTTCAATTTCCTTCCCTTGCTCATTTTGTGCTTTTGTATATACTTATTCCTTTTTCCTTCTTTTTCCCTTTTTTTTGATGACATGACAGAGACGATTGATGAAATCCCCTTTATTTTTCCTTTATACATATATATTTATTCTTTCTCTTCCTTTTTTGCTAATGCATTGAGGGGGAGTCATTATTTTTCTCACCTGCCTTTTGATTCCTGTAGATATCAAAGATGTAAAACCATTCTCTTGTTTTCCCAGGTCCTCTCCTTCCCTTGGAAGATAAAAGATTTCTTAGGGAAGTAAAATGCATGATATTATAACTCCTTCCATCTCTACAGCTCTTTTCCCCCCCTTTTCTGTCTGATATATTGTAACTTTTTTTTATTATGGTTTCCTTTTCCTTTTTCTTCCCACAAACATAAAATAGATATACAAATGTCTAGCATCTAACATTATTTCCTCTTGTCGGAAAAACTTTTTATAACAACAATTGAATCAAAACAACTCTTAGCTAGCAAAAAAGTTCTTGAGGAAAATGAATAGACAACAAAATATAGCAATGCATGCTTTGTGTGTATAAACCCATAACTTGTGTCTGAAAAAGAAATAAAAAGTGTTTTGAAATAGAGCAAGTAGGGTGTTAAGTGAAAAAAAGGGGGTTCAAATCATAAGTTTTCCTGTGTTTTACTGTCTATTCACACTGTAGCCTTCTTCAAGGTTATTTCCACACGGGGGAAAAGGGGGGGCAGCTCAATATTAGCAGATCATATTATTAAAAATCATCATGAATTCTTCTACCCTTGCACCCCCCCCCCTTTTTTTCATGTATTAGACCTGGGAAAGCATAAAAGCGATAAAAAAAGAAAAAATGCAATTATAAAATGGGTTATACAGAAAGTAAAAAGAAATGGTAGCATATAAAAATAAATATACCCGCCCCACCACGCACAAAAACAAACAGAATAAAAAAAAAATACAGAAGCACATAAATGCTTAAAAGACAAGAGGTAAATCCGCCTTCAATTCAAACCCCCCATTTCATTTGGGGGGGAGGGAACTTGCATCACGAAACTTTCATGTCTCATCTCTTTTTCACTCAATAGCCCAATCATCCACCTCTGCAACATCATAATCGACCTCATGAACAGCGGCCGCACCGCCGCCAACACCAATACCACCACCACCATCCTTCCTCAACAAATCATCCTGACCACCCATAACCGTATCCCCACCAACACCCTCACCTTCGCCATTGCCCAACCCACCACTAGCACCACCACCACCATCTGCCATCGGCGTCGACGCATTGCTAGACGGTAGATTGGCGACCCAGGAATACTGCACTTTGCCAATGGAGGGGATATCAGGTGTGCCGAACATGAGTTGTTCTGCCATGTAGCGGTCTTTGAATGAGACGATGAGAGAGTCTGGCCGGTCGGGGTTAGGTTCGATGGATTCGTACTCGCCGACGCCCTATTGTGTGAGATAAACGGGTTAGCTAATCGATGGATTTGAAAAGTGTAAAATAGAGGAGGCTAGGTAATGGGATAGGAAAATAAAAGCAGGAGGACAGTCAAAACATACCACAAGGAACTGCCTCAACGCCTCATCGCGCGTCGCATCAAACTCCACGCCCGAAACAGCAACCCGCTTCGGCCGATTATCCAGTCTGAGCACGCCGCCACGGCCCGCACCGCCAGCACCGCGCGGAGTGCCGCCGCCCCGACCTCCTCGATAATACCCACCACGGAACGACGGGTCATATCCGCCGCGCCCGCCGCGTGGAACGAACCCGCCCCGATAGCCACCAGCACCGCGACCACGACCATGGAAGGGCGGGTTTCCAGAGGCATTGGGGTCGAGACCAAGGGACTTGGCCTCGGCTTCGAGCGCGGCAAGCTGGGCGCGAAGGGCTTTCGTTTGTTCGCTGGCGTTGTCATCGCCGCCGTCTCCAGAGGCCGGTCCATTGGCATCGTCCGTAGAGGGCTGGCCTGAGGCATCGGTTTCTGCGTCAGTAGATGCTTTACCGCCTCCGCTGCCGCTGCCAAGACGTTCGAGTAACTTGGCTTTCTCTTCCTGCTGCCTCTTAAGGAGTTCGTCTCTTTGCTTCTCAAGCGCTGCTCTCGCCTCCTCAGCTTCCCTGCGCTTCTTTATCTTCTCCTCATGCACTTTCTGGGCTTCGGCTTGTTGCTTCTCAAACGCCTCTTTGTCAAATGGTGTTTCGGCAGCTGCTCCTTGTTGCTGTTGCGAGTGTGGATGAGAACCATTCGCTTCGCCCCTTGCCCCCGGTTTGTGCCAATACACCTTCACAAACCGATTGTCAAATATGACTTTTGGACTCGACCATGCGCGTTTCGCCGCTGGGTAGTTATCGTATTTCACGAGCGCAAGGTGCTTGTACGGCTTCAAGGTAATGTCGACAATGTTGCCAAATTCCGAGAAGAAATCTCGCACAATCTGCTCGTCGAACTTGTCTTCGGGGATCTGCTCGACGACAATTGTCGTGATGGATTGGTCATCATTGGGTCCTGCTTGCGAGAATTCTGCGCGGCCGCGGCCCCGAGATTGGAAATCGCCTCTGTCACCTCTGCCTCCGCGCCCGCGTCCCCGTCCTCGATCGCCGCCGCGTGGCGTGCCGTTTGTGCCATTTTGCGGTCTGTCAGTTACGATGTTTGACTTTGTAGGATCATATTCTATAGAGCCAGAGTTAGACGAAAGTTAGACGGAAAAAGAAAAACAAAAACAAAAAGAAAAAGGAAGAACATGTCATGGACTTACCATCATCTTTCGACGACGGCGCAATGATATGATCTGGTCCATGCTGATAAGGGCACGTGCTCCCCAGAACACAAAAGCCTTGCGTATCGTAATCCCTACACCTTTGCGGAATTACCGCAGGAGGAGAACCGGATGTATTTCGTCCCGGTGTAGATATCGAAGTAGGCATCGGAGTAGGCATTTGAGGCATCGGGGGCATGCCAGGTAATTGCGGGAAACCCATAGCCTGCAACGCCATCATGGCGGCCATGGGGTCGTTGGGGTCAAATGGTGGGAATCCTGGAGGCGGGACAGAAAACCCAGTAGGCTGGTGAGGAAAGGTTGGCTGGTTTGGCTGGCTCATTCCACCCTGCCCACCTCGACCACTCATCATCCGATCCCCTCGTCCACGACCAGCTCCTCGTGGTGTCTTAAATGGCCGGTTTCCGCGATTGTAGTGGTGATCTTGTTCATCTCCGCCCTGGGGTCCTTCGCCATACGAGCGCTTTCGCGAGGTATTAGGTCCATCTGTGGCCATGTGGCCGGGCCTAGTCGGTGGAGCACTTCCAAATGGCTGGCCATGTCCAAACGGTGTCACTGGTGCTACCGCTGCCGACGCGATTGGCTGTGGGAAGGGCGAAGGTTGCGAAACAGGCGGTAGCGATGGCTGCTGTGGGACGGATTGCGGAGCAGATGATTGTGGCTTAGGATTGTACTTGTCGAATATTTCATCAACGAACTTCGTAGTATCTGTAAACCCCGCGGTAGCGAACTGTTAGCAAAGCTTCGCTCAATCATAACTGCACAAACATCATATATTTGCGCATTAGTCCTCCAAATCCACCGGATGATAAGATAAATTCAATATAGGGCCCCCAAAAACAGCGCGTCTCAACTTTGCTAAAAAGAAAAAAACGAAAGCCAACATCCGGAAAAGTGAAGGTCGACTAACTCTCTTTCAAGAAATCCTCCAAATTCTCAATCGACGCTCTCCGAATCTCTGCATCAGGCGCATCAGAGCGAATCAGCGCAAGCACATAATCTGCCAGGACGTCGGAATCCGCATCGGATCTGTAGTTTTCCCCAAGTGTCAGCTGCAACAATATCCTCTCATTTCCCAAGGAAGAAGTGCCCCCCCAAGCAGCAACAAAGCGGTGCGCGTGGGGCGGTGGGATAGAGGAAACATACATATCCTCCAACTTCTTGACAACCCATGTCTTGACATCAACCGCCTCCTTTTCAGTGAATTGCATCTTTTCGTTTTTCTCTCTCCCCGGCGGTCCCCCGTCCAAAGGAGCCCGGCAGCCCGTGAAAAAAGTGTGGGTTAGTCGCGAGTGATCTCAACTGAGTCGAGTCGGAAATTTCAAATCAGGCCTTCTCGCGCAAATTGGTAATCGATTATTTGCTGCGCCTGGGAAGATAACTGACGGTTAGAAAATGAAAATTGTAGATGCGCAAAGTGGCGTAGATAAAACAGCGATGCGAAACGGGGGGCGCATAAGCAATACCAACTTATTTGGATGGTAACGCAAAGTCAGGCGATAATGAATTGCCTCGTGCTGCGCTCGATCAATGACTGGAAGCGAAGGGTGTGCGGCTGCCGTTGATATAATATTAAATACTGAGGGTTCATTCGATCGACGCGATTTATTATCGAAGCGCAAACGCGGAATCCTGGAAGCTGGAGGGGTCACGTGGACGCCACTATCACGTGGCCACATCACTTCTGGAAATTGCTTGCATGGAAATGAAATAGAGAAATGGGAGACCAAGCAAGAGCTGCTGTTCTACAAGACTACAGGCTACATTCCCTGAAGGAAATCCTGAAGGAGAAAAAACAAAGGGTTCGGTTGATAACTACCATGTATTTCACAATGAACAACAGAAAAGCTTATCAAAACTATTTAACACACGTAGAAATCAACCCTTCACCACAAAAAAAACAATTGAACAAAGTATGTTTAAAAAAAAAAGGAAAAAAGGGCCTGTAGGGGAAAAAGAAACATTATGCAAGTCGCACACATCCATCTTGCTCCGCGCTGTTTTTTTACCATTGATTTATCATCCTCAAGAGCACAACCCGAGTGCGACGGAACCGAAATTGGCAAGGGAAAAAACGGGGAAGCCAGGGGATGCGAAGGCGGAGGAGGGGAGAAAAAAAGACTGAATTAGGTAAAATTTCATAAACTGTTTTTCTACCCCCAAATCATGCATGACGTCTAGACAACAACGAAGAGACCTGCGCCCCCATCAATCATCGGATTGGTATTTGTATTTTTGATTCGTCGAACTCGTTAACGTTTTGCCTCCAGATATCATGTCGGGAGTCTATGTTCCTTGCAATAGTTTTCTACAGCTTGTCATAGTACTGCACAGAATTGTTAGCGTGATTCTAGCATGGGTTGTCAGTCGGGAAGGGGAGTGAAACTTACGTTCTCAACACCTGGCACAGCCTCCTTAATACCCTTGCGTTTCCGCATCTCCTGGACAACCAGACCGGGCTTGGTGGTGTAGTCAAGTGGCGAACCACCTGGAAGGATCTGCCAGTGGTCGAAGACGGATTGAGGGAAGGCTTGACCACCAGTGGAAGAACGGAGATCGGCAGAGAAACCGAAGGACTCGTTGACGGGCAGGTAGGCCTTGACGGTGAAGAGAGGAGTGCCGGGGCGTTGTTCCTCAGCGAAGACGTGACCACGACGGCGGGTAAGGACACCATAGATACCACCCATAGCCTGCTCGGGAACCTGGATTTCGACCAAGAAGACGGGCTCGAGAATGCCAGGCTCGGCCAAGAGGGCGGCAGCATAGAGCACACGACGAGCAGTAGGAATGATCTGACCACCACCACGATGGATGGCATCAGCATGAAGAGTGACATCCATGATGTTGAAGCGGACGCCTCTCATCGGCTCCTCAGCAACTGGACCTTCACGGGTAGCCCACTGGAAACCAGAGACAACAGAGTCCTTGATTTCGTGGAGGTACTGGACGGCCTTGGTCTGGTCGACGAGCAAGTTAGGACCGTTGGTGTCGGGACCGAAACACCAGATCTTTCGCGCATCGGTAACATCCCACTCGTATTCATCAGCCATGATACGGGCACGAGCCTTGAAATCGTCACGGGGCGCGATCTTGCCAGCATCGATAGCGCTGCTGACCTCCTCGCCCAAAGGCTGAGCAGTGAGGTAGATACGGTTGTGCTTGTTGGGCGACTTGGAGAGAGCGGTAATGCTGGACTCAGCAGCAACGGTCTCACGGTAAGAGACAACAGGGTCAGAGAAACGGAGAGGAACACCAGCGTGGTCTTCTTCAAGATCCTTCAAGCAAATCTCCAAGTGCAATTCACCAGCACCAGCGACAATGTGCTCGCCGGATTCGTTAATCATGGTCAGAACGCAAGGATCAGACTTGGACAGACGCTTGAGACCTTCGACGAGCTTGGGCAAATCGTTGGCATTCTTGACCTCGACGGATCGCTGCACGACAGGAGACACGGAAAACTTCATGACCTTCAAGTTGTGGGCAGTGTCGCTGGTGGTGAGAGTACCAGACTTGAGCAAGAACTGGTCAACACCGACGAGACCGAGAATGTTACCAGCAGGGACATCCTCAATGGGCTCAATGAAGCGGCCCATCATGAGAATGGTACGCTGGATAGCCTTGATGAAGAGGTCGTCCTTCTTGCCAGGGATATAGTTAGGACCCTGGATACGGACCTTGAGGCCAGAGCGGACGGTACCGGAGAAGACACGACCGAAGGCATAGAAACGACCCTTATCAGTGGTCGGCACCATCTTAGAGACGTACAACATGAGAGGAGCCTTGGCATCGCAGTCACGGATACCGATAGCGCACTCATCGTCATGAGGACCTTCGTAGAGGGTCTCCATACGGTACTTCTGGGAAGTGACGGGAGAAGGAAGGTGGAGAACCATCATCTCGATGAGGGCATCGGCAGCGGGAAGGAACTTCTTCATGACAGCCTTGAGGAGAGGCTTGCCTTCGCTCTCCCTCTCCTCGGAAGTAAGCTTGATTTCGAGCTTCTCGCAAAGCACGGTGATCTCCTCCTTCTTGGAGTGAGTGATGGCGCTGAAGATCTTGAAGATGGGGTCGAGGATAAACTGGTTGAAGGCTCGCTCAAGAGACTTGCCCTCATATTCGCCCTTGGTGGTCCACTTCTTGGTCTTGGGGTTAAAGTAGTTGTCGCCCTTTACAGAATAGTTAGTTTCTGTGCGAACCAAGGCTTCAATGTTTTTTTATGAAGATGGCTTACCCAGAGACGCTCCATCATCTTGTTGCGGTCAACACCGAACTTCTTGGCGTACCTAATAGCGAACTGTCGGACGGTGAAAGCCCAGCCGTGGAGACCAGAGCCGAAGGCAACGGTGCCCTTGTCTGGGTAGACTTGGACATCACCAAGAGTCTTGTCGAAGTAGGTGGCAATGATGACGTTGACGGACTCAATGGTTCTGGAGAAAGACTGGTACAAGTCTTCCTTGGAGACTTGCAACTCAAGGAGAGCACGGTCGACCTTGTTGATGATGCAGACGGGCTTGATGCGCTCGCTGAGGGCCTGTCGAAGGACAGTCTCGGTCTGGACACAGACACCAGAGACACAGTCGACGACGACGAGAGCACCATCAGTGACACGGAGAGCAGCAGTGACTTCGGAAGAGAAATCGACGTGACCGGGAGAATCAATCAAGTTGATCAAAAACTCCTTACCGTTGACCTTCTGGGTAATATCCTTGATATCGTCCTCATTGGCAAGGTTGGCATACAAGGAGATGGCAGTAGACTTGATGGTAATGCAGCGGTCCTGCTCATCCTGGCGCGTATCGGTGAAACGAGCCTCACCAGCCTTGGCAGCCGAAATAATACCAGCACGCTGGACGAGGGAATCGGTCAAAGTGGACTTTCCGTGATCGACTACAAGCGCAACAGTCAGAAAAAAGAGGCTTGGCTCGAGTTGGGTGGGGCTAACGAGGGCAAACGAGTGTGCGTTTTTACATACCGTGAGCAATAACGCACATGTTCCGGATGTTGTCCGGACGGTCCATCAGCTCACGGATCTACACACACATAATGTCAGTAGCCGTCCATTGCGTAATATATCCATTGCGCCTGGTGATAGAAACGCATTGTGAGTGAGCCGGAACGTACCTCCTCGACGGTGAAGCTGTGGATAGCACACAATGGTTAGCAACAGTCCATTTTCCATGATGTCATGCCAGAAAAGCCACAAAAAGCAAATAACAGTGAAGCAACAAGTAAACAACAGAGCGAAAGAGGAATTGCGAGTTGAGATGGTTCATCTCGTCCGCGAAGTCTGCTGGGCGGGACAACTTACTTGACCATCTTGACAGATTTTGCGTCTGACAAATGCCTTAGAGGCGGGGTTGTGTGATAAGAGAACTCTGTTTTCTTTTCCCTACTTCACGAGGAAAAGACACACCAGAATCGAGGACTGGCTCGATCTGGACTGATGAAATGTGTGAAGAGAGAAATAAGGACAAGGCAGTGTAGTGCTGATGAAGTTGGCCAGCAAAACAAACACCAGAGGGCGGTGGGTGGGAAGAGGAAGAAAAGAGAGAGAAGAGAAGAAGAGGGGAGCAAGGTGGGGAGGGGCTTATTAGTGAGGGCAGATTTTTGCCGGATTTCAAATATGAAGGAGGGGCTGCTTGGTTGTGCGGTGGCCTCTCGCGCCGTAGTCCGGAAACGGAACAGCCTGTCGTCTGGGCAGCGGAGGTACTATCCGGTACTGGCTCTGCGGATTTGTGCTGCGAACTACATGGGAGTACATGTACAGCTCTTTCTGCAGCTCTCATATCCACGGTCCAAGCTCTATACTGGCTGACATGCATAGTGGCTGTGAATCATTCATTCCCCTGCTGGCAGATGATTTGCTTGTTTGGGCCCAGTCATAACTCTACTACTGTAACTCTATCTATGGCTGTTGGAATTTGAGAGCACTGATGAAGAACACAACAGCAACATTTGCCATCATTACAGCCAGTTAACCTGTCTCATTTCTTGTTCCTAATGACACATGAAAGCTCCCAATACCATGCTGTGACTCATAAAAGCAAAGCAAGATAAACTTTGTTTTAAAATACTCTATTAATTACACATAAAGTGGGAGCTAAGAGCTCACTAGGGCAAAACCAAAGTGTCCATGTCAGAAGAAGCGATGTATGTACAGGCATCAGCAAAACAAGCATTACAAATCCACCATTGACACAGAAAGATAACAGCCATACCCCAAACGCCACCAAAATAGCCCAATAAGGAGACCTTAACAGAGAGACAAGGCTCCTGCTCCCTATGACCCAAGAATCTTCGAGTACGCATCCTCAACATCCTTTGCAATCTCCATCAGCGTGACAATGATGATTTGGTGCGTGAGATTGGGCAATTTGTCCCGATGCAACCCAATCCACTCTAGAGGCGGCGTTGCCTCTCCCATATCTCGCAGCTGTGGGGTTTCGATGACCGGCGGCTCCATCGCAGCATACGTGTATTTTGACTGAGGCACGTTCACCACAGCAGTGAACTTCTCCTGACCAGCCCCTTCCTCCCCATCTTCGCCCTTTCGTTCGCTAGTGATTTGCAGCGCCGACGTCTGAGGAAGAGGTTTGCCTAGCCGAGTTGCGAGCGCACGAGAGTGATTGGACCACATGCCGCGGATAAAGCTGATGCGAGAGTAGTTCCAGCCAACGTCAACCTTGCCCTCGAAGGACGATTTGAATATGTACTCAATCAGATTCGATTCCGGGCTTTGCCACGTCTCCATACTAGCTACGACGCGCGGTACCTTCAATATCGTGCCGCCCCGAGACCCAGTAGCACGTTGAACAACGGCTTCTATGGGTAGATCTTCGGAAACATGCGCTTGGGGTCGATTAACACTGGATAGTGCGACTCGAAGCTGGCCTAGAGTAAGACCCAGTCCACTGTGGATTCGTCCAGCTTCAGGTGACACAGAAAAGCGGGCTTCCGCGTCGAGCGCCTCAAGCTTGAAAACCTGATTGTCATGGAACGTGCTGTGGAATGCGCCAATGTTCACAGCTGCAAGGTAAACAACCACGTCTGTATGGAGCGATATGGGCATCTTCAGACTATCGTCTTCATCGTTATCACTGTCAGCATCAGGGCGTGGCGACATTTCTTCCAAAAGGAAAGTTGATTTGCGGCGAAGGAACTTTTCGATTTCTTTCAACGAGGCTTCGTATGCTGTTTGCTTATCTTGCGCCAGTCGTTCGAGGGTTTGGTACAGAGCCAGGCCTTGAGACGCCGACAGTGACGTGCAAAACACCTGGAATTTGTCTCCATGAAGGATGCTAACGAGACGATCTTGCTGCGATGAACTCTTGGCTCGGACATTATACATCAAGAAATCAAAGGATGTGACATCTGCAACCAAGAATGGCTGGTATTCGAAAGCAACCTTGGCTTGCAACTGATCGAATGCAATAGATGCCTGCACCAGAGGTGTTCGGTGGATCATCTGTTCATCCTCATCAGGCCATTTGATAGAAGTTCGAACCTTGAACTTGCGAAGCTCGACATGGCCGCTCAATCGCCCTTTACTCTCAACGCCAATATTGTCGAACCCGATGCAGAGATTCTGCTCCCAGTCGGAGGACTTTTTGGATGATAACCAGAGGTTACTCAATTTGAATCCTGTTTTGCCCAGAGTTTGCCCTAAATCAAGCTGGATATCAAGCCCAGCTATCGAAATGACGGAATTCCATGGGAACGCGCCAGCTGATGCCATCTGCTGATATCGCTGGACAATATAGGCCTGTGATTCTGCTGTAGCTGGTGGAGTGGCGGCGGCTGGTTTGCTTGAGGGATCATTTGGTAGAGCCCAAATCTCGCGGAAGAGCAAGAAGTCCTGAACTTGCTTCGCGTTAACGATGACCTTTGTTGGGCTAATCTTGAGGATGGCGGAAATGCCGCTGCTCGTGCTAATATGCTTGCTGTTCATCATAGACATAACAACGGAATCAACAGCGAAGCTGGCAGTGGATTCACTCGAGTAGACATGCTTGACGGAGGCTTCAAGAGAATTGAAGGCGACGAGAATTGCGAAGAAACGTCTTTGTTCAGCTGATTGCACCGTATTCACCGCAATATAACTGTCCTTGAAGCAAGCTGTGGCAGCAACACGGGCTATCGGCTGACAGCTGAGCGTGAACTCCTGCCTACAAATCCATAAACCGATGTTCAACTTGCATCTTCCAAGGATGGTTTGAGGATCATCCGCACCGACAATCTTCCCCTGGGCTAGCATTTGTTGGGCTTGTTCCTTAACTTGTAGCTGTTCTCCCTCGTCAGAGTCGCCTACGACTTCCTTGATGCTAGCGGATATTTGAGTTACTAATGGCACAACAGCAGGATAAAGGACATTGGTTGACGCCGCAACTTTGATTTCTGCATTCAATGTTGGCTCGGCGACGCCGGTGTCATCGAACTGGATCTTCAAAGCGACTCCAGGCGCACGAAGAGTTGCGGTAGCTGTGGGGTCTTCCTGGATATATTGCCCATATTTCCCCCCACCAGCGGTGCGGTTCCCTTTTGTAGAGGATACAGGTAAACTCGAAGGATCACCTTCTTGTCGCCCTTGTAAGCTCAGCACCGCACCAGCAAAGTCGGCATCGACAAGCAGAGAACGTAGTCTCATGCTTGTCGAGGCAGCGTCCGTTGTTTGTTCTGATGAGGTATTCGCACTCCACAAGGAGTTCGCCTCCCGGAGCTTCTCACTGGCGGAGGCAATCGAATCTTGAAGTATACTCGCAGGAACAATAAATTCTGATGTCATTCGAATGTCCAGTGCCTTTCCAGCAGCTTGGAATGCCAACCGAGGACCGCTATTGCTGGACGCATATGCAACATTAAAAACGACCTCTGGCATAAGGGCCGAATTCTTGGATCTTAATTTCTTGTCTTCGAGCATTGGGACCATTTGTAGTTGCATGGCCTGGATTCGTAAACGAGCAGCATTCTCCTTCTGGGTCGTGAGTTCAATCTTTCGAATAGAGAATACAAGGTCCTCTGGCTCCCTTCCTTGGTAACTAGGAGCGGAGGTGGGAGAGGAAATGATCCAGCTAACTTGAATCTCATTAAACTCAATGGAATACATGGCGTGAAATAGATTTTTGGGGTCCGGTTGATCTTGAGTCTCAATAATCGGAACCTTTGGAGTGCGATGTATCTCGGGGGACGCAATAAGGCGCTTCCTGAGATGTTTGATCTCGTGCGACAGATCCAGCGTCTTCAACCGCTCCTGAAGATGAGCTGCAATATCGACAATCATCGATGCAGTCTCAGCATACAGATTAACTTCAAGCCCTTTGCTAGCAAGGTGATAAGAGCGAACAACATCGCCTTGGTCATTGACTTTTGATGTTCCAAACACTTGGGCGTCTAGCACAACGTCTCCATAGGATTCTGCCTCCGTCGTATCGGATTTCTTCAGAGCAAAGCCGACCCGGGAAAGGTAAGCATGGAATTCTGGGAACTCGAGAATAGGGCCATCTCCAGCGGAGTTTTCAGCGTGGAGCTGAATCATGCCAAAGGATAGGCTCATGTCGGCAGAATAGTCTTTACTCCGCAATCCGGGCGCAGTAGAGTGGATGCCAATTCCAGCTGAGGTGAGCCGTACTTTGTATACAAGCTCAGGCCTAGATTCGGCTGGCTTCGTTAGAGGTGAAGACTGGCGCCGGGAAAGCACGCGGTCTAAATGGTGCTTAAGGAGTTCCGCATCGTGCTTTGCATCGGACACCAAGTGCTTTATTTCTGGACCATTAACCGTGCCCAGAAGATTCCGCACCGCGCCAGCATCAAATTTGATATGTTCGATCGTCGAATCAATATCCAAAACCGTCCGTTTTGCTGTCGAGTCGATGAGAACTCTCCCATTGGTTGGGGGAATATTGAAAACTGATATAATTCCCTTGCCGGCTTTGCTCCCGGACCGGAAAGTGTGTAAATTATCCTTGGCATCAAAGTCCACCTCCCATTTCGACCCAGCAGTCGGGGCAACGGATAGGCGAGCTACCTGTCCTGAAATCACATATATAAGGGACGGAAGGAGGGTGAATGAGATTTCGTAGTCATCAAGAAACGTAGCGAGGTGGAAGAGATGGACGGAATGTTGTGTGGTCGGAGGCCTCGTATCCTGAGAAGGAGCGACCTGAAGGGAGGTCATTAATTCAAGAATATACTTTACTTCGTCTTCTATCAAGCGATCGACAACCTGTATAATGCCGAGAGGATCTTCTTTCATGTCGTATCTTAGTCTTTGGCAAGCTGCGGCACATTTCCATTCATGTTCAAGACGAGCATCACGAGTTTGTGAACAATGTGAGATGAAGGCATTCGGATGTAAGAGTTTCCAAGTCATAAGTATCCCTGAGCGACCGAGGAATTCGACTGAAGAGGCATCCGAGCCAAGGACAACGCATGTTGAACTGCTACAGCTGCCGATAGAGGGCTGACGTACTATGGAACCTTTGATGCCGTCTCCAACAAGTGAGACCTTCAGGTTGATGCCGTGGAAATCAGTACGTCCTTGATCGACCATGAAGACGAAGTGGAACTCATTATTCTTCTTTGGAGATGAAATGTCTTGGGAAACCTGTGACGACGCACTTGACCGCGGGATTACGCCGTTCATATTATTCAACATGCCCTCAATGAGTTCACACACTTCCCACTTCAGTCCAATGGCGGCATTTGAGCAGTATGTCTGGGCAACGATTGACTGTGTCCATTTATGGGCTGTCGAAGCGGTATTTCGCCTCGTGGTAACGTTGAGGATGGTAGAAAGGTCTTCAATCAATACATTGCTCTCCTTAGGCCCCGGATCGAGTGAGAATTTAACGGCCCTGATCAGTAGAGCGAAATCTTTTGCCTGAGAAGCGAAATCTTTCCTCCGCTCAGCGTCCAGCTTACCCCAAATGTACTTCATAACATAGCTCTTCTTCACATGGGCCAGATCCCAGGTCCTCCATCTATCGAAACTGGACAAAACAGTTGACCGAGCATCCGAAGGACAGGGGAGTGTATTAGATAAAGAGCTGGTGACGACATTAGTCGCTTGATCAGAGGATAACAACTTGAAAATGTTACGGAATCGGGAAGTTATCTTCCAAGAATCATTCAGCCGTAAATGTTCGCCAGCTGAGCGCAAAACATACGATGGCCTTGTCAAGAATAAAGGATCTGGTGTTTCTGCGCCGTGTCTTGTAAGGCAATAAATCAGAGCATGGAGCCGCCTGGTTTGTTTTGCGGACACACGCTGAAAAGGGACGGCAATTGAATCAGTCAGCTTATTGGTCCTCTGTACAAAGAATGCCAGATCCTCCACAGATTTGCTGGATGTAACCGCGTCAATATCTTGGATCTGCAGATGAGAACGCCAAATACTATCGGATACTAGCCAGAAGAGCACATCATCAAGCTTGCAGTGCACGGACCCTTTCTTCCCAACAGCATCAACTTTCTCTCCTTGTGCTGTTAGGGAAATCGAATCAGCCGTGAAATGGACAGCAAGTTCAGAAATGTTTCGAGCTGAATCCTCTGCGTCTTTCTTTTCAACCTTCGTACGGAACGTACCGCGGGCGTGGGACAACGTGAGGTCGTATTGGTCACGGAAATTCCCCAAACTGTCTCTATGGATGTCAATTAACGAGCTTATGATTCGGAAGTGAGAAGCAGGAGAGCGAACAGAAAAGGTGGTCGTGCGGTTTGGATTGAGCTTCGTCTTTTCTTGTCCCAAAATGTCGGAAACCACGGAAGCCTGAAGATCGTCGATGATGTCTACAGGATGAGCAGGTTGTAGGCCGTCCAGGAGTGATGATATCGCATCGAGAGATTCCGGAGAACAAAATCCGGTTATTCCAGAAGTCAAATCACAAAGGAAACTCGTATGGGTAGCATTGTTATATTCCGAACTCATTATCAGCTTGATATCGCCATCACCATCCTCTTCGTCACGCTTATGAGGCACGCTCATCCTCTCTAATGATGGAACATCCCTAGTATCCGGTTGGACGTTTTGAAAATGGAAATGAGGCGTCGTCCATGGACTAGACAATTTTTTCATTGAGATATGGTGTTCGTCCATATCCGTTTCCTCATAGCTAGCACGGGACGGTTTCCACCCGCCAGCATGCAGGTCCAGTTGTCGAAAGACGTTACCGCCTGGCGCCAAACTGCTCGTCCCCAAAGAGCCGGAAACAGATGCAGCGTGAGTCGACTCAGCGGTGAACCCTGCGAAGTGGTCCTTATATCCGGTTTCAGAGGAGCTAAAAGACTGCATGGAATCAAAGGTAGAAGGATATGAAAGTAACGAAGATGAATTATCGGAGAATAAGCTGAATATTCCCACGCTGGGCCGAGGCATAGATGGGAGGGCCAGGGGAGGGGGGTTAACTCTTGCGCCCGGAGGATGTGCTGAGGGGAGTTCATCCTGATCTTGGTCACGTAAAAGCCACGGGGTTCGGTGAGAGCGCTCATCATGGACCCGGATATGTTGCTGTTGTAGAGAGCGTTGGTGGAAAAAGTCGGCCTTTCGCTCGACCATCTTAAAAGTAACAGCTGTTTGCAGATACGCATAGGATTTGACCGGGTGGTGCAGAGGATCTCGTTGGCGAGCAGCTTTTTTCCGATCCACTGCAGCAATAACAACGTTGGGGATTCGTAAATTCATGCGTTCAGAAAACTTCGATCCAGCCCAATCATTGAAATCAAAATCCAGTGCACCCAAGTCGAGTAGCAGCGCTGCTTTCTCCACGAGGGCCCAGATTTTCACAGACTTTACTGTAGCCCTTAGGAATGTGACATCGTGCAGCGCAACTGGATGTATTGGAGGAAGTGCATTCTCCTCATCATCAATGGAGAACCCAAAGTATCTCAATGACGATATTAGGGACTTCAAAAATTCGGGCGAGCACTCGCCAAGAATATTTCCCACATCAAAATCCCAATTGCAAACGTAAGTCGGTTCAGTAGGCGGTAATCCAAAAAGGCGATGTCCGTATACAGCTACTCCGTCCACAAACAATTGGGAGTTTGAAGCAGAAATGCTCCCATCCGTTTCAACGAACTGCAGCGAAGCTTCTAGAGGAGAAAGGATAGTTTCAAGATCCATATAGTAATTGGTGAATCTGAGGTCAGCTTCGAAAACTGCTCCGTTTAATTTCACGCTGTTTCTTGCATCATATATATTGGCTGGCAGTAGGAGAGTGGGATTATCCGCGTGGACGTGAAGGATAACATCAAGATCATTAGATTTTGCAACGTGAGGTGGAGTAGGGTTCTCCTTTCCGGCGTCCGCTGCGGCTAACAGCGCCTGATACTCCTCCAGGGTCTTAAAATGAAGGTGTTCTCCAAAGTAGTTATCTTTGAGTATTAGAGCGTAGCGTATTAAAAAGCCGTAGAGGTGGAGCTTAGGTGAAGCGCCAGTAACATTAAGAGTTAAGGCGTCGGTTAGTGTAGCTGCAGTAGCAATGTTATAGCAGTAATTGCCATTCACATTCATGCTTTTCAAGGAGGCGATAAACTGGTCCTGAAGAAATGTATGTTGAGTATTCCAAATTGGAGTCATCAGCTCCATTGAAGCATTAGAGAGATTGACATCAAACGATATGCAATTGCGGTTGGGCTTATGCTTGACCATGGGAATGCCAATGTGGGATGACAGACTTGACCCCTTAATAACGAAGAAAGCATTGTCGCTCGTGTCGGATGGATTATTTATTATATTCGAGTCATTCACGTTCAAGAACAATCGCAAGTTGGCAAAGACGAAGTTGATGTTGTATTTAAAGGCAACATGGGTGTAAAACTCTGGTAGAGATGAACTACCCCAGTCGTTTACCAAGTCAGTCATAAGGAACATGTGGTCTCGTAAAAGGAAAAGATCGAGGTCCCGGCTCTCGATGTTAAAAGACCAGGTATGGAGGGCATTCCATTCCAAAGGATTGCTCAAGTCACAAGAAATGGTTTGACGCCCTGACTGCCAAAGTAACCCATGATTGACACTGGAGGTCATCCTGCTTCCACGCAAATCAATGTCCAGCCGGTTGTTATACCTAGGAGTTGATGCCACCATGTCCATGGTGTAACTGATTGTTGAGTCGCCTTCTACCCGAAGAGAAAGCCAGCCAAATGGACGTATATCAGGTCCATGGCTACCTTTCTCAGCATCCTTGTCTCGAGAATTCTTCTCAACTTTGCGCTTCTTAGGTTTAGAAGCACCTCTGACGGCCTCGGCCCGGCCTTTCCAAAGCCAATCTTTAGACGACTCCCTTGTTGGGATTCTCAGGGTGGTCTCTTGCTCAATATCAACTGTCAATTTGAAAACCGTATTCTGTCTCGATTGGTTTGGACGCAGTGGAGCAGTGAGGTCTGAGTTTCGATAAGAATTTGGGAAGAGGATCGTCTGAAGGCCAATCCGTTCTCGATCAGCCCAAGGTCCATAGTTTATTGCTCCCCCCCTTATACCCAAGTGTAGACCCCACTCGGGCGGCTCAGCCCCATTGATATCTTTAGAAATTTTTTCAGTCGGAATCCCCTGGTCTGCCAGGTCGGACGGGGTCTTTCCCGGAATATCCCAATAATACTTGAAGCTCAAACTAGGACAATCGACCAGGGTTGAGAACCGTGCATACTCCACAGCGTTCCATCCTTCGTGCTCATCGCGGTCTTCCTCATCAAGGTACCTGCGGAGGCCCAGCCAACGCGCTTCGCCAGGCAAGTCCAACGTGACTCTCGGCGGTGATGTTGATGGCTTTGGCCGTTGATCATTCTGTGGATCAACATGGAAGGATTCGACGGATCTTTGAAAATAGGGGATTAACTCGCGGATGCTGTGCCACATTTTGCGTCTATGATATCTATATTTCCAATGAAAGCCTTTCTTCGGGGATTGACCCCTCCGAGTATCTTTCGAGGGGGCCAAGCTGTTTGCAGCAGCCCACTGGGATCCTTTGAAGTCTGGATTCGGTTTCATCTGGACAACTGGGTGGAGAAAGTCAAATTCGAAAATCTGCCTATAGATATCAAACTGCCCAGCGCTACCAGCGTCGACGTGGCCCGCCCCTTTGTCAAACTTAATTGTCATAATACAGCGCGCATTCTCATTCCCAACGACCATGGCTCCCTTATGACAGATGAGTCTCACTGGAAGTATCCCTAGGAGTTTGGAAACGGGGGAGTTGTTCCCGCTGCTATCAGCAGCCTCAGCACCTGAGCCAGAGCTAGACGTTTGTTGTGAGCTGTTGCATCTAGTCGCATTCGCTAACGGTGCAGATTTTTTGGCAGTCGTCTCCTCAGCGTCCGCATTTGAACGGCCAATCGAAGTATTGTTCGTTGTGACGGAGGCTTGACGCCCTGGTTGGCCATTAGATCCATCGTCATCGTTGGGGGCTTGCTCCGGAGCGGAGTAGCCGAAGCCAGAAACAATGGTGTCGTATGCGGCACTTCGGTTGTAAACAAACCACTCGAGTCCGTGTAGCGTGACTTCTATCCGGCAAGGAGCTCGGCTTGCTTCTTTAATCCCTCCCCCTTCGTCCAGATTGGTTCGCTGGCTGCGGGAACTTTCATCTGTCTCAAGACCTTCCGCCTCCCTGTTCAAGCTTGTTCCTGTTCTATGAACGATACCATCTCGAAGCAGATCGACCGTCCTAACAGACCGTAGCCAGTATCTCCAGGTAATATACCCGGTTTGGACCACTATCGTTTCGTTTTCCCCGTGATACCGAAGGCCCTTGAAAAATATTCTCCCGCCTAGTAGTGAGATCTGAAGGGCGTTGATATCGACCCAGACGCGGTAAAAGTGCCATGTATACGCTCGAATACCATAGGAAACAAGAGCAGCAAAAAGGCGGTTGAAGTAGAAGAGAAAGAACAGAATTCTAGAGCTCTACATTAGCTTTAGAAACTGGGGTTGCGTCTCGTCGCCAGGGCACGGTGAAAGGTGAACGTACAGGATTCCGCAGACAATGAGCTCGACCAGAAAGACCCTAGTGACTGTTAGAGCTATCTCAGCTTATCGTTCCACCAAAGAGCTTACCAGTTAAACTGAGGTACCGTCGCCAGAGGCTGCGCTGTCAAGCTTCCTCCCTCCATCGTCGAGAGCTTTTGCGTTCTGGGTTGTTATTGGTGAAGTTTGCCAACGGCATCTTCAATCAAAGAATAATCATTGCCCCAACAGGCGGGTGATCGTGTATCTTCCAAGCACAGCTGCATCCTATATTAAATAGTAGCAGTGCTAAGGCTGGGTGTAGGAGGCCGTGAACAGTGAAGCAGCTGCGGTGGTGTTGGGCAACTCCGCGAATTGCACAGCATGCTGGAGAACCCAATGACGCAGCGTCACGCGTTGAGAGCTCCGAGCTTCATCTGCATGTTTGCTTCAACATCTACTACATAATCCGGCTGCCTCGTCCACTTCCACCTCATTCTACCGACATTCAGGCTTTCCTTTGCGGATACCGAAGACTCTCCTTACTACTCATCTTATCTAAATGGGGTTCTCATAGCCAGAATAATGAGAAGCGGTCCTTATCTGCCCTGCCCAACGCCCAAACAATGACCTAATATCACGCACACGCCGTATCGGACACGCATCAGGAGGAACAAATCGAGGCCATATCTGGGTTCAGAAAAAGTAATCATGCCTGTTGAAATCTTTTCTGGGGGGACAGGCTCGAAGCTTGCACGCGCTACAATTATTGTTGCTGGCGTAGCATCATTGGTGGCTACGCTTATCTCCATCGTGTACGTCAACACTGCTCGACCTGTGATCAAATTATTCTACGCGTTTGACTAACAAAAGTTATCTTGTAGATCTATATGGCTTCAGACGTGAGCTATGACAATTCCTCCGCCTCCGGTTATACGTTTTGGCTGACGGTCATATCCAGGAAAAACTACCGGAAACCGCTACTACAACGATATGTCGTGAGGATTCTATTAATGTTCGTCAAGATCCCCGAAGCTCGAAAAGCACGGAGTATATTCGCTGATAACTCTAGGGTTCCGATATATGGGGTATCGTCGTGGACAAGCATAGTCTCGTTGAAGGCGTCGGCTTTCCTGACCCCGATTCGAGATATCTACGAGGTAATTTCGTTTTATGCTACACCTTTGCTTCTCACTAATATTAAATCACAGGCTTTCACTATATACACCTTCTTCCAACTTCTGATTAACTTCCTCGGCGGTGAACGCGCTCTTATTATCATGACACATGGCCGTCCTCCCGTGGAGCATGCTTGGCCGCTAAACCATGCTCTGCCCAAGGTGGACATATCCGATCCATATACCTTCCTCGCAATCAAGCGCGGGATTCTTCAGTATGCGTGGCTGAAACCCATTCTCGCGTTAGCATCCATAATCATGAAGGCAACAGGCACATATCAGGAGGGGTACCTTGGGCTCAATTCAGGGTACCTCTGGACTGGAATCATATACAATATCAGCGTCACGATTAGTCTTTATTCATTAGCATTGTTTTGGGTGTGCATGCACGAGGACCTTAAGCCCTTCCGTCCGGTTCCCAAATTCCTTTGCGTTAAGCTCATTATTTTCGCGTCATATTGGCAGGGCTTTTTCCTATCAATCCTCCAATGGCTTGGGGCCCTCCCCAGTGACATCGCAGGTTATACTCCCGACAACCTCGCGGCTGCAATACAAGATAGCTTAATATGCTTTGAGATGCCTATATTCGCCCTTACGCATTGGTACGCGTTTTCCTGGCACGACTACGCGGATCCGTCGATCTCTGCAGCACGAATGCCAGTCAAATACGCTCTTCGAGACGCATTCGGTATACGGGATCTTATTGAGGATACGAAGGAGACATTCAGGGGAGAAAACTACCAATATAGATTATTTGACTCTGGGGATAATGTTATGGCACATGAGGAGTCGCACTCTAGGCTAGCTAGGGTGATGGATGGCATGAGGTATGAACGAGGCGGAAAAGCGAAATATTGGATACCCAGACCCGGCGAAGTGAACAGCCGAACACCGTTATTGAACTCACCATCTTCGAGTCGGAGGGGTTCACAACATTTAGCCCCAAGAGGCAACCGCACCGATGTGTCGCAAAGCGTTGGGGATGTCGATGAGCTGAACCTCGACGAGGAGGATGAGCGGTGGTACGTAAATGCGAGAGCGCTGGAGTTTGGAGATTGGAATGTATGTGTTCTTGACACCAATGTTATCGGTAAGATTGAAACTAATATCCCCCACCAGTACCCCGTTGTGACGGCCAACAACGTCTCAGTCGACCGACGACTACCCGTGCAGCGACCACCGGTCGCTCCGTCATACCACAATGAGCAGCCCGAAGCAAGCCATGTTAGAAAGGCACACAAGCATCGGAGCAGGCGGATTCAGGGTGAAGACGAACAACCTCGTGGTAGTGCCAGTCGTCGTTCCACTGGGAAGTCAAAGCGACCACGTAACGACAAACAAAGCGACTCTCCAAACACGTCCGGATCCTCACGCCGAAGCCAGCTGGTCGACCTTGTTGACAACGTTAATGCTGCAAAGCAGCAAAGGTCTTACCCAAGTGAAGATCATAAAACATCGCCTGGCCCACAAGATGAAGCTCGTTTAGTGTAAGTCCAATATGCCTAGTGAGAATTTCGCAACCATTGACACCTATTAGGGAACGCCCTTCTGGAGATGAGAATGCCAGGAATGCTAGCCATGATCAGAAGCCCGCGGAGCATGCAACTGATAGTGAAGATGTTGAGGGGGGAGATGAAAGTTTCCTTGCCAGGGACCAAGGGTATGGACCGTTCAATGAGGAGCGTGATGCATGGAATTCCCCTGGTTCACCTCGATGATTTCTTTAATGTTGTATCACGATATCTTTTGTACCAGTTCATGGCCTATTTCATTTTGATTATTACTGTCATGTACAGCACGGCGTCTTAGAGATGAAATTTATGGCATTTATACGACACTCTTCCTGTTCTTTGGACTTGCAAAGCCGCAAGGACCGAATGTCAAAATACCGAGTATAAAACTGATTATCTTGGTTATTTGGGCTTTGGATCAATTTGTTTGATATCATTTTCTCTTTTGACAGGCTGCGCCAAGCGCTAGTGTTCCGCAGCCGCCATGACCGTTTCCGTGGATCGGTTGCAAAACCGACCTAGGAGACTACTTATACATCAATAAAAACCCTATTCAGGTTTCAGGTTGGACTACTAATTGAGCTTCATTCAGGACAACTCAGCACCCCGCACACCATGTCGCACTGGCGATTTAAGGAGAATGCATGTACCTACATAGCTAACAAAGAGTCTTGGACCCTAACAATTCCTTTGAGGGGCACGTTCACCACTTGCAAGGTTGCATCTACACCGGGTCATTGCACAGAACTACAGGGGAAAAAAGTCTATCTCCCACATCACCACGATCTCAAGACTTTCTTCAAAGGGATGTAGCCGGCTGTGAGCAATGATCCTTGCATTCGTTGAATCACCGCGCGATTGTCGCCCGATTGTTGCAACGAAGGGACGTTGCAAATGGGATATAAATTGAGCGGCAATGCCTCGCTCTTTTCCTCAATTGTCCAATCCATATCCAGCTCAGTCCGCGCACACGAGAAGGCGACGAAGGACCCAGAAACTTATTTGTTGCGAGGCGAGATCTACCCAAGAGTGCAAATCCCCCCCTCAACCTTCTACGACAATATCTTCTACCTGTCGAAGCTACCATGAAGCTCGACCTTATCACTATTCTTCTTCTCGCGACAGGCACCGTCCTAGCTTCTCCTATTGAGCAAATCGAAGCCAGATCTCCGGCAATCACAAAACAATGCTATGGTAATATTGGAATCCTTTTTCTTTTCTCTTTTCTTTTTTTTTTGGACATTCTGTCCCATCACTCCTCAATTGTCACTTGCCAGAGGCAGACATAAACTATAGCAGCACATTCTTTTCGTACTATTTATCTAGGACCTCAAGTCAGCTAACTATTGATCCCTATCCGCACTTCTACAGCTGAAAAGAGACTTTGCAAGACAGACGCAGACTGCTGCTCTTCCAAATGCGCCCATGGTAACTCTCTTAAAATATGTGGCAGCGGCTAGTACATAATACGCTTGAGGGTTTGTTGCCCTCTTTCCTTCTTTTGTTTTTGCTCCCTATCTCCTCTCTCGAAAAGAGACGACGGAAGGGGGAATGAGACGCCAAGGAGATAGAAATAAAAGAGAGAGAGGATAGTCCTTGGAGTCACATACTTCCTGGATTGCATGAGATATCTAACAGTATGGTAGGCTCCAGAGCAATCGTTGGCTGTCGTCGACTGCGGACAATATGAAGCGAGCAATTTTTAACTCATTGCACCCGTCGATTATGTATAAGACTGGTTAACTCGGACTTTATTAGAATTCAGGTAGACTGAGCTAGGGGCGCTGAGTTGGGAAACCATGAAGATATGACGAGGCCAAATATCAGCAACCGAGAAATCATTTACATATGTTATTTATTGCAACCACGAGCTTTCTTTTCTTAAGGAACATAATCAATCGACCAGCTTCATGTTGCTATTGTCTCACATAGGAATTTCTACGGGCACCGGATATTATTGCTAGGGGCACCGTCATTAACCTCTCTTATGGGCCCTACCTGGTTTCCAACTACGGTACACAGGACCGTAGCTCGCGCAGCAACCTCTCTTAGCCTATGTAAAGCAACTTCTCTTTTGAGTTATTTCAACGGTTGTTCTACTCTACCAATACCAACCTCCACTACATTTCTCACTCAACAGGTTGTGAGCTCCCACCCACAAGTGCTAGGGAATAGGTGGGAGAGAGAGACCTTGAAGCTGACATCATAAAAAGGAATAGCCAGTGAATTCACATACAAATTGGTAGGTTGCTGTTATAGAGATTCTTGACTACAAGTCTGACAGGGGATCTCATTGCTTCTTTTATCTCCCATGAATCCTACAAACCCTACAAACCCACGGCGTTGACGAACCCACAGCAGTGAATAAGGTTAACTATGGATATATGGCAGTAAATTGGTGGTTAGGGGGTCTGGTCCAGGGAAATCTGTGAATATCAGGGTGGTAATATACAAGTCATAGCTTATAGTGTAAAATATATATGTACAGCAATTGCTAGCCTACAGATATGTATGTTAAACTACATTAGTGACGGTGCCCCTAGCAATTATATACAGTGCCCGTAGAAATTCCTTCTCACATGCCGCCTCCCTGGTCCAACAATGTATTGTCTCTTGAGCATGTTCCTGGTAACAATTATATATAATATTTCGATCTTGCCCCTGAGCACCAAGCACGTTGTTTGGTGTCAGCTGGCAATGAAACCAGAGACGTGGTTACTACAGAAGAAACACAGCGAATCGACAACGATCACCACACTCCATGTCCAACAGTTATTCATGCTGAAGATGTTTCTAAACCTTATTAGCTGATTTGCATAAACTGTGAGATACTCATCACAAAACTAATCACTAGTACTCCATAGAACTCTCCAGTGAGATGTTTCCCTTGGAACGCCCAGATGATGATGATTATGTGCCATCCTGGTCTAGTGCTATTCGCTGTCTCTATTTGTGGGTTGCAAGGGAGGTGAGAGGGTCCGGCATGTTTTGCATAACAACCAATCTCTACGCGCCGACACTACGGACTCCAAACCCACATGCCTGACAACCTTAGGAAGACAAAACACAAATGGTAATCAAGAGTGGACTGTGGAGCCTATGAGCTGGGGTCTGCATGAACGATGTCTGGCACGGCCGGGCCTTACATATGATGGATAGTTCCATTCCCACGAAACTGCAGACCGGGGTTGGGAATGTGATGTTCCTGTCTGCAAGCCCCCGGCAGCAAATCACCGTCAATCCTCGCGCCGTCACCATACATCGCGGTCTCTCTCCGCACGTCTTTACACACCACCATTGGTCTGTGGGCGATAAGAACCCACGGGACTTACGACGCTCGATGCAGGACATACTTTTTCATGTAGCACACCAGAAACAAATATGCACTCAAGGGGATGCCTGAGCTGAAGCTAGCAAGATGCCAACGGTGCGAGATTATTGGTGTTTATCGCTCGAATGAACAATGGGGTCAATAAAACATTCTTTCTCTCGAGTCTCGAGATCCGACAAGGTTTTTACCCCCAGCCCGCCCTGGGAAGTCTTGCCCTTCCAAGCCCGCCCAGTTTCATACAATATCTCCCGTGGGTTCCCAAGGCCTATAATATCCTAATCCTCTCCGCCCTCCGTCCCCCGTGCTACGCGATAACTCAAAGGACGGTAGTTAACCACTTTTCTTTGAGAATTAGCTACCATGAGATTGACCGGGTAAATTTAATTTTGTCGTGGTGTCGATGGAGCAAGCAAGCTCAGCGCTCAAGTCATGGCTTGCTTCGTGCTTGTCGTGTGTCTGGTCGCCAGGTGAAGTGCAGGTTCACAACAACCACCAGGCTCGGGATTCTGGTAAGTAGTTAATAGACGGGGGGCGCGGTTGAGTTCTATATGAAAGGAAGTCCACTAATATCTGTTACAGACAGCGGTATCGAACGGGAGATGAAAATCTGCCATGACCAGCCTCATCTAGTTCCTCCCATGAGGCTCATTCTCTACGACGACCTCCCGCCCAGTCCCACCATCCGATCTCGGTCATCTACCATATCTCATCTCGTAACAGAGGGCAGGAACCTCGCGGCAAAAGCGTCCGATCGAGCAAGCCTCTCGATCCGCAGGATATCTCTCAAACCATCTCGAAAGCTAGCTATCGGTTCACCGCACGACTTCAGGAGAGTCCCGCCTCGATCCCGCGTGTCACCGTTCCGCCCACTGGAGCTCAGTATTTACTCACCTGGAAATCGATTGTCAGATCTGCCGGAATTCGATCATTTCGACTTGGAAGATCCAGAGTGGCTTCGACGGCCGCCGAATGTATTCTCCCCAGTGGAGGACTATCGTCGATATTCAGACCTCCCACCGTTCAAGGTGCCTCGTAAACCTGTTAGTTTGACCACCCATCGCTCGTCGGGACGCATGGAGGTTCTTGATCGTAGGTGTACTCTCCCAGAACCACTTGTTGGGAGCCAGCAAGCATCTCCACGACCAGATTCACCTATACATGTTCGGTCGAAGAGCGAACCTCTCCGTGATACACCCAGCCCAACGAATACTGAAAGGCAAGCCGAGGACGAGCTGGTGTTGTCAAACAATTTACTCAACGAGGTTCCACCACTCCCAGAACTTCGTTCTGCTGGCTCACCCAATGAACGTTCAACTCTTCACAGCCGGTCCCGAACACTAAGCGGATCAACGATCACCTCAGCCAAGCTGTCCAGGCCTGTTTCTTCAGGGCGGAGCATGTCCATTTCCAGTGCTCTGACATCGACCACAATTCGCCCGTCACCGTCCATGAGTGGAATTCTGGAGAAGGAGTATGAGGCGACCTTTGACAGCTCCTCTATCAAACACGTACCGTCTCGTCTTCATGAGCCATTACCTCCACTGCCAGTAGGAAAGGAGTCTCGACTTACTTCCGAGGCAGAATACCATGAACGGATAAACGGGGTGGGTCTCGCATTTTAAACCAGACTTGCATGTCAATGGGTCAACAGAACAAACGTGGATAGACTCGATTGCTCCTATCTTTCACCAATCGCAACATCGAACGAGCCAACAAAGATGTATAGCGACGCTTCCGATACGCTCGCCATTCGCTTTCACCCTCTTCAACGTCGTCCCAATTTTCTTTCATCGCATAATAAAATACCGTCTTTCTCCTAGTGTTTCTTTCTATGTCTTGGGTGGGTTTTGGGGAGTATTGCTATTTGCGGATCCTATGCTAGGTGGTTCTGGAAGCTTTCTTTTTTTTGATACCCTTTCTCGCATAGGACGGATGGAATCGCAGCTGGTTTGGCGGTATTATAGTATCTTTATATCCCAGTACACTCACCTTTAATAATATTTATCACATATTCCGTTGACTGATAGAAAGAAGCTGCTTCCTTGGCGTGTAACCATTTCAATCGATTCTTGAAGAGCACATGGTCTGGTGCATCTCCGGTATCCATAACATTGAGTCAGAGTGATAGAAGCAAGCGATCCGATTTGGACCTGTGGATCCTGCAGGTCTAAGACACAGCGTCATATTCGTCCTTCCATCTGCCTTGTGCTGTATAGACACCGTTTACTTGTGCTTGGGACAAAGTGAGGCTAGGAAACCTTGGAATGACACAGACAGCCACGTGACCTTTCCATGCCAAGACTGTTGTTGTCTCTTCGCGGTCCGCGTTCCCCAAAGGAGTTTATTGGAAGTACCTACAAGCACACGCTCAAAGGATTATCTCTATACAAATAAAGCTCGATTAAGTGTGCCGTTCGACGTGCTCTCCAGATCGAATCTGCTGGAGAAGTGCCGATGCGAGCAGGGACACCACTATTATTATTCCTGTTGCTCATGGTGCTCACAATCCCCTGAAACTCTACGGCAATTAAATTTCTCTTTTCAACCATGGGCGACCTCGTCCCAGGCCAGCTTATCGGCCTCACTGATGGCCGGCAAGCTATAATCCGCTTCGTCGGCACGACCCATTTCGCTCCCGGGGGCTGGATTGGTGTGGAATTGGAGGATGCCACGGGTAAAAATGACGGTGCAGTTCAAGGGGAACGGTATTTCGACTGTGAAATGGGCCATGGAATGTTCGTTCGACCGACCGCCGTCGCTTCTATCCTCGAACAACAACCACTGAGACGGGAGGAACTTACTAAGCCAGTCGTGGGGAAGATGAGCACAAATGGAGCAGTTACGAGAGGGAGACCTGCGAGCGCGATTATGGGGAGCAATGTTGCGCAGAGAAGGCAGAGTTTGGCTTCCTCTACGTCTGCTGTCAAGAGACAGAGTGCGATGTCCAGCCCGTCTCCGGCTCCAAGATCTGGAATTACTACAGGACGGTCGTTAAGAGTGCGATTACATAGGTTCTTTGTTGTAATTTTGGTTTGCGAAATTTTGCTAATGAAGCGTGTGCGTGCAGTCACCCACGAAGTCACCAACAAAGCAACTATCGTCCGCTTCAACTCCGGGCTCTCGAACGGCAAGCGTCAATCCGCGGGCATCCATTTCTGGTGCCCCGAGAGCAAGACCAGGCGTAAACAATCGGCCTTCAATGGCTCCTCCACCTCCAGCCACGGCTACATCGAGAACCTCCCGCCAATCTTTACTAGGCCCGTCAAGTAGGCCAGCTCGGCCTATCGCTCCAGTTCCCCGCTCTACATTAGGCGCACCTACGAAGCGTATGTCACTAAGGGCAGCAGCTCCAAAAGCTACGAGTCAAGCTGGATCTGGGAGTGGCGCCAGTGAACAAACGGATGACGTTTTAGAGGATCGTAGCCCAGGATATACTCCTTCCGAAACCGAACCCAATAAGCCCTCCGATCACCGCTCCCTCGCCCCTTTGTCACCTCGGTCAGTTTCCGGTGGTACTGCGCAGCATAAAGAGCTGGAAGATCTGAGAACTAAGCTCAGAATGATGGAGAAGAAGAGAGCGGACGACCGGGAGAAGCTGAAGGCTCTTGAGGCCCTACGGGCTGATCGAGAGAAATTTGAAGGGATTATCCAGAAGCTGCAGACGAAATACCAGCCGCAGCAACAAGAAATTTCGCAGTTGCGGAAACAGCTTAAGGAAGCAGAGGCAAGGGCCGAAGAGGCGGAGCGGCTCCAAGCTGAGCATGATTCGATCGTTGAGATGGCGGCTCTTGATCGTGAGATGGCGGAGGAAATGACGGAGGCAATTAAAGCGGAATTTGACGCTTTGAAGGTCAAGGCTGAGGAGCTGGAGCTAGAAGTTGAGGTTTTGAGGGAAGAAAACCAAGAATTAGGCCAGGTCATGAGTCCAGAGGAGAAGTCAAGCCAGGGGTGGCTCCAGATGGAACGCACCAATGAGAGACTTCGTGAAGCTTTGATACGTCTCCGGGATATGACGCAGCAGCAAGAATCGGATTTACGGAGCCAGGTAAAGGAGATGGAAGAGGAACTCGAGGATTATGACACCCTCAAAAAGGAGTACGAAACTACCAAGGAAAAACTGTTGATTTCTGAAGCCAATATGGAGGACCTGAAGCAGCAGGTGGAAGCTCTCGGTGCTGAAGAAATGATCGAGGAACTTACAGAGAGGAATATGCAGTATCAAGAGGAAATTAACGAGCTGAAGGCTGTGATTGAAGACTTGGAGAGCTTGAAGGAACTCAATGACGAGCTGGAGCTGAATCACGTTGAGGCAGAGAAGCAGCTACAAGAGGAGATTGACTACAGGGAAAGCATCTATCATGAGCAGACGCGTAAGCTCGGTCAACAAGACGAAGTTATCGAGGATCTGGAGTATACTTTGTCCAAATTCCGGGAACTTGTGTCGAATCTTCAGAACGATCTTGAGGACATGCGCGTGTCACAACAGCTTACAGAAACCGAATCAACTGAATTGAGTGTGCGTTCCAGAGCCATGATTGACCTCAATATGAAGTTACAAGCTTCGGTTGTGAAGGCTCAAACCAGGAGCATCGACGTGGAGATGGGTCGTATGGAAGCCGAGGAATCTGCGCAACATTTGTCTATCATGAAACTTTACCTCCCCGAGTATTTCGAGAGCGAACGAAATCCGGTCCTCGCGTTCCTCCGTTTTAAAAGAGTTAGTTTCAAAGCTGCACTGATGAATAACACCGTGAGAGAACGCCTGTCCGATCCGACAGCTATCTCCTCAGGGCAGGAAGTTTTTACTGCCCTTGACGTTCTAGACAAGTTAACATGGATATCTTCGCTTTGTGATCGATTCATCAACTTTATTGGCGGATGCTCGAGTGAAGAGTTCTCAGGCTTCGAGGGTGCATTGTACGATCTTGAACCCGTAGAACGCATATTGAATTCTTGGATTGAAGGGCTCAAGAAAAATGAGCTCAACGAAAACAAATGCGCAGTCGAGCTACAACGATCGATTGCACTGCTCTCTCACTTGACAGAGACTCTTATTCCACCAAATCTGGAAGCATATGCCGACGATCTTCACATGCGGTCTGTTATGACGCAGACTTACATGGATCACACTGCTTTGGCCCTGACGCAATTGAAATCTCTGTTACAGACACGGTTACCGCCTCCAGGTGAGGGCGATGAGGAAGGCCCGTATATTTTCCAGAAACTTGACACATTAGCCCACCAAGCGCGTGGTGGAAAACTCGTTGTCGGGAAGATCACCCGTTCTCTCGAAGAGCTCAAGTCCAGATCCCTTACCCTATCCGACGAATGTGCCGCTCCGTTCGAAAATACAGAACGGGCAGCAAAGGAACTTGCGGAACTAGCACGCCAGCTCGGTGTAAACGTTCTACAGCTTACGAATGAAGAAGGCCGGGCGGAGGAACTTACGTATGCTGAGATAGCTGCGAATATGTCGCAGACTGCCATGACTCTCATTCAGCCATCTGCATCTGATGCTGAAAATAGTGACGCACTATCCCTTCTGGGTACTAAGCTTCGCTCCTTGGCTACATACCTTGAAGAAGTCGCTTCCGTATCGTCCGATCTGTCTCAGACGGTTGAATTCGAGCGCCAGGCTTCCCCGTGGATTGCACGTGCCAAGGAGCTGAAGTCAAATCAAGTCGTCTCTCCAGATGCCGATGAGGAAATTAGACGTCTGAAGAATGAAGTTCATGAAACGTCCACCGCGTTGGGCGTCAAGGACAAAGCCTTTGAAGAGCAGACAATTAAGATCGAGCTTCTTGAATCGAGAATGCGCGACGCTGGCAAGAAGGCTGCTCTCGTGAAAGAGCTAGAAGCTCAAGTCGAAGGTCTGAAGGTCAAAGAACAGGAGTTGGTAGTTGTTGTGGAGAAGCAATCGGGCGATCTGCAAGCCATGGAACAGGAACGTGACGACTACCGTGCTCGACTGGAAAAGGCGAAACGTGCTTCTGGATCTACTGGCAGCGTGATTGGGCCAGATGGAGTGATAATTGGCGATGCTGTTGCTTCGTCCGTCCTGCGCGAAAACGAGTCCCTCCGCGCAGAAGTCGCTGGCCTCCAGGCAGCTGTACGGTTCCTTCGCGACGAAAACCGCCGTTCGAATCTTCTTGATCCTTACTCTGTCCAGCGTACTAATAACATGCGCACTTGGCTTGACTCGCCGCTGGTTCAACATAAGCTGTCCGTTGACGAGAAGCGCAGCATCAATAGACCCGCGTCCGAAGCACAGGATGTCCTTACCCATCTGTTGAAATTAACCAAGGAGTCTAAATTTGTCGACCTCAAGACCACCGTACACACAGACAAAGCTAGTCGACTTGCCTGGAGACCAGCCAAATCGACTCCCCGCTACCATATCCTACAGCAGAGAGAAAATTACGAGCAGTGGGCGCAATGGAAAGATGAGGTTGCGCGTCGAGAGCGGGAGAGGACACGGAAAGAAGCGAAGAAGAATGCTGCTGCCGCCGCTGCTGCACAGTTTCCACCGTCTATGGAGCATATAATCGCTGCTAACGCATCCATACCCGGATCCCAAATTGGCGATGTCAAGGAAGATCTATTACCCAAAAGCAAAGGGGTGATGGACCGTGCATGGAAGATTTTGGGGATGCAAACTGAAGAAGATACTGATGATACATCTGCTTATAATGCACCAGGGAGCGTGAGGATCGTGTAATGCGCCCATATATATTCTCACCTGAAGGTACTTTCTTTGACATTTCTCAGCACCCCCTTCGGAGTCCATTTCACACAGCTTCGTATCTCTTTCATTATTTCCTCGACTATCTCCTGCTCTTTCCTTTCTCCTTTTTGTGTTTTCTTAGCGGGATTTGCTTCTGCGCGCCTTACATATATCCCTTACGTTTCTGTTTTCTTTCTGTAGTTAAACTGCCGCACCCATCTTCACATGTAACATACTCAGCCATTTTGCAAATCGCTTTCCTTATCTAGACCAGATGTTATTCTTAGAATTTTTATGCGTTTCCTCGCCCCGGGTTTAGCATTGCATTGAGAAGGGGCTTTTTAGCGGACTTACTTCATTGATTACTTCTTCGATTATTTTTTCCATTAGAGAGCTGTCGTTGTGGGGGCTTTCAACCTGTTCTAATCAACAGCGCAAATAGTTCGGGCCAGTATTACAAACTCTTATTATACAATTGGACAAGTGGCCATTTGACCAGTGAGCAAAGCTGCAATGGAGGTTGCCCCAAATATAGTCCGTCCCTCAGCTCGCATCGTGACTAGGATCATCGGCCTTTAACGCTTTTAGGTGGATTGATGCGCGCCATTGCGTAGCTTAAGTTGTTGCCTGCAACTTCAGAAACAAGAGAACGGATGCGGGAGAAAGATATGCTTTCTGATTAGTAGGGTATTAGAACTTGTTATGCCTTACGAGGCGCGGGTCTTCAGCTCTCTGTGTGCGTCTACATAAGCTGACGTACAGCGGCTGCCTCACATATTCCCCGTTGATGGGCGCCCTACAAACAACAGGCTCGGAGGTGGTTACATATATATAGCATAATACTCCCCACGATATTGCGGAAATGTTCTTCTGTCTATTTGTTTCAGAGCTACGGGCACTTGCTGTTATATTTCCCCATAGCTCGAGTTGTTTGGAACTCAGTTATATCTCACCCCCTGCGAGAGGTTTCGTCAGGCTGGCTTGATCAGACCTTCAAAGCTGGGCATATCAAAGTCGACTAGCCCAGGACGAAGACAGAAGGGGAAATACCGGAAATTTCTATCGTCAGTTCAGTGGTGCTATTTTAAGTATGTGATTTTCTGGTTTTGTTGCTGAATAGCATATCAAAAGCGACTGAATAGGGGTTGTGGGTATTGAATTCCATGCAGGCTGGAGCTTTCTACAGCTCATCTCAGATCGTCCCCTTATCAATATGCCTTTACTGTTTCCTTGATTTCGTTTCTCTGATTAATAGACAGTCTCTAACGCAGATTCTGCAGGGAAATTCGTCACAATGCCCAGACCCTGGGCAGACACGCCCGCCCAACTGATCAAGGAGACGGGGTTTCTCCAACGTTCCGATATCCCCGCAGATCACTTTGTCATCTCTATGGCCCAAATAATGGCCACTGCGCACAATATACTCCTCCGCGGCTTCAATTCCTCGTACAATCAGTGTCTGGGCGTGGATAAAGGCAATCCAGCGGACATCGCTGATTTCCTCATCTTCAACCAAGCGGTGTATCATCTCACGCACGCTCACCATCTTACCGAGGAAGAGGTATTCTTTCCTGATGTCGAAGAGATCGCTGGGGTAAAGGGGCTTATGGAGAGCAATGTGCAACAGCACAGAGAGTTTGACGAGCGGTTGGAGAAATTCAGAAAATATGTGTTTGAGACGGATGTGAAGGACTATGATGGCCAGACTCTGAAAGATACCCTAGACGACCTGCTTTCAAAGCTTCAGGTGCATCTTCATGAGGAAGTTGAGACGATGTTGGATCTTGTAAAGTATGATGAAGAGAAGTTGAAGGTTGCCTGGAAGAAGATGACAAACTATGCGCATGAGAGCCATGATAAATTCCTGTATGAATTCCTTCCCCTCCCTCTCTTTTTTCCTCTTTTTTTCTGCTTCCGTGCCTGTTCAAGATTGTTGGATGAAACTTTTTCAACTTACCAAATGCGCCTCATTCGGCCTCCCTTTTCCTCATAGCGTCACACCAGCCGCATTCGGCTGCAGCGACAGCGACCAAGTCATTGATGGAAAGGTTTTCCACTACCCACCAACTACCCCTGAGCTCATCGAAACGATACAGAACGTATTTGAGCCTAAATATTCTGGGGCATGGCGGTTCAACCCCTGTGACACGTCTGGAACTCCACGACCTTTACCATTCTTGAACCCTGAAGTTGCGAATTGATATGGCGGTTGGATTATGCTCTTCTGGCTTAGGTTGGGGCTATATGATGATAGAGGGGAGAAGTGAACAGTGTATAGGAAATTGGCTATCGTGTTTCCCGTGTGCTAAATACTTTGGAGATTTTCATGATTCTGTTAATTAGCTGCTTGTGGTGCTTCTGATGTCATTCCTAGCGTTCCCATATAAAACATAATCGACACTGAAAGAGGGACATAACCTATATATTTCTATAGTTAATACGCTTGATATGAAAGTCCACCTAAATACAAAATTCTTTACCCATTCCATCAACATTGGGGGTTTCCAGATCCGCTCCCTGACTTGAAAAATTGTGGAAATAAAGCCTGCAACTCCTCAAGCCTTCCAACTAGATATTTCGAGGCTGGAATTTCAGGAGGGGGAATATGCTTCTCGAGGAAATGAACTGTCGTCCAGCCACGAGCTTCAGCCTGTTGGCAATTCAACCCAGAGTCGTCTAAAAGAAACGTCAGATTTTGATACCATCAGGAGCTCGATGAAAGAAGACTTTAGCTCTGCTGTTAGAAGTAGAGGAAAATCAAACTTACCCACAAAAAAACACTGGTGTCTACTAGGCGCCTTGGCCTCGCATTCCGCCTTTTCATACATATTGGCGTGTGGTTTACACACGAGTGGAGGGTGTGCATAGTCACAGTACGTGATCCCCTCAAACATATCTTCCACCCCTAGCAGCCTTACCACTCTCTGAGCGTGATTCACATACGCGTTCGTAAACAGCCACAGCTTCACTTTAGTCCTATCGAAATCCTCGAGGAGCTTGCGCAGCTGTGGATCAGGTTTTAAGATGGAATCCAGTGGCAAGGCATCATCGACTTTGCTGTTGAATTCTAGAGGGTCGATCTTGTGATGTCTGGTCAAACCCTCAATAGCGAGACCGTACGTTCTATAGTACTCATGGTGGAGCATGACGGCATCTTCTGCGCTGAGGGAGAGATGCTTGACGAAGAAATCGTCTGAGAAAGGAATTTAGCGGCTTATGTCCAAACAGGATATTTGCTTACATGCGTGAGACTAACCGATGAGGGATTGCATCAAGTCATGGATCTTATTGTCTAAGAGGATCTCTGTCAGACAATGGCTTTATTGTAGAATTGCATACACATTGTCAGGGACTCGTACTTCTAGAATAAAGCTAAAAAGACAGACATATGTATGACGTGTTAGCTCGGTTTTTAGGTCTAGTAAACACTTCCTTGACCTGTCTATTTCAGCCTTTGGGGGTCAATTAAAGACGTACGCAATTATCTATATCAAAGAAGAAGACAGGTCGTGAATCAGCGGGCGAGGTATCTATGCCATTCTGCAGGGTCTGTTCTGTCGCCATTTCGGCCACTCCACGTGCGGATCAGCTAATATGTCTTGCAGTAAAGTGAGACAACGGCAATCAGCAACTAAGCGAGTTTATACAAATCGATTTATCGTCTCATAATGTTTTTTTGAAGAGAGGCAAAGAGGCCCAAGCGAGTCAAAACGGAGGTGAAGTTGTGCTGATATCGAAGCTTATCTAAGCATCTGTGCCACCTCAGCAACGCTAACCCCAAAGTAGCGCTAGCTTGGTGTGTAGTCAGCATAAGCGAGACGAGAGGCCGATCGTCCTTTCGGGCGAAAATCTTCCATCCTCTGCTGTAAAGAAGAGATTCTCCTTCAACTCACCACTGACCTTATCAAGACAGCTGTGGTGACACTTTCGTCACTTACCAGAATTGATACTACTCAGGTTCAGGTTGTATGCTTGATTGACAGAGCAGCTATGCCTGGTGCTAGGACTCAAGGGTCGCTCAATGGGCCCGTTGCATTCCCCCCAGATCTACACGAACTCCAGCAGTATGAACAGATTGTGAAGATTCATGATGATATATTTTCTGGGCAACATCCTAGACTAAAGGTCCCTCAACATCTTATTCGCAAGGTTACCCCTCGGTCCATTCAAACTCCTCCCCTTCCCGCTCCTGTCGAGCAATCGACAGCGGCCCAACCAAAAATGCACCCTCTTGCCTCTAGCGCTCAGAGCACTCCGTTGTCAAACGGATCTGCCGCGGCTATCACGGAAGCCACTGGCAGCCATGCGTCTGCTACGAAGACTATCTCTGAAATTGATCCCATATTCTTAACCAAGTCAGACGATCTTATTAGAGCGGAAATACAGTTGCAGAGGCAAAGGATCGAGCGCAACCTACGAGATCATCTGGATCAAAAGAGACTTGAGTACAGACAAAAGACATGTTTGCAGGAATCGAAACCAGACTTTGACGTTGAAGAAGTTTTGACAAAAGCATTGGAGCTTGTTAAGCCTATTTCCACCAGTGATATTGATGGGGCTAATGCAAACACTGCAGCCAGTGACTCCTTCGACGAAAATTCGTTTTACTCGAGCAAAGCCCCTGATTCCCCTCAGAATGTTGCCCAGCATGAGCCGGTGACCGTTCCAAACCAGCAGCTCCATCCCATGGACATTGACCAGTCAGATGCGGAGGCGCATGTAGGTCGAGCTAACGAGAGGGCCCGCGAATATGGGATCGGTCATCGCAGTGCGGAAGATTCAGATATGCAAGCTTCTCCCTTCAATATTGCTGACAAGCGGGCTCCTATGTCGAGAACTCCGGAGAACGTGATGGTCTCTGGACACAGTCCCAATGATAACCCTATTCGAGACCAACCCGACGTTTATGACGAGCCCGAATATTCGCCCCCAGGTCCTGATATTCCGTCGAGCTTCAGTAGGGAGGAAGGTGACGTTATACGAGAGACTGAGCCCGCATACAGGAGACGAAGTAATGGCAGGCCGGGTGATCTTGGCCGGCAGTCGCGGCGTAATCAGTCACCTCCCCGGGATGTTAGAGTTGTACAGAACCATATCACTTCTCCGGCTGCTCCCCAGCCGTCTCGTGTTTCGCCCCTTGCTGTTTCTAAAGTTCCACCAGTAACGCAAAACCGACACGGCAGACAGCCTCGCTATACTGATAGGTCAGCTGCCGCTCAAGGATCGGCCCATACTAGCCCAGAGGGCCCTGTACAACCATTGACTTCGCGCAAGCGTCGCCGTATTCAAGAATCAAGAGACAAGCTTCGCATGGTGGATCAAGCTAGGGTCCCAGTTTCTCCAGACCAGCCATATATCAAGCCAGAACCTGTTTCTCCACCCCCGCTCTCCGATTTACCAGCTACAGCGCCATTGAGGCATAAACAACCACATGACAGACCGACTCTAATAGATATAGCGTCTCCAAGGTATTCTCCGGTTGGTGAGCGGCGCGATGCTGGCCCTCGGGCAGTAGTATATGATGACCGCTACGTGAGGCATTATGACGATGGGAGCCCTCTTGAAATGGCCGCTCCCCGCTCAGCGTCCAGAATCGCTCTTAGAAGACCGCAACGCGATGACCAAGACCTCCGTCGAGTAGCAAGCTTGCAGCATATTCGACAAACTGAATATGCGAATGATTATCCCGAGCCAGTCGTTAGCTATCAGCCAAGAGTTGTGCGAGCAAGCTCCTATGCAGTTTCTGATCGGCCAATGCCTGCCGAGAGAGCTCAGTACTATGATGAGCCGGCACAGCCGTATAGCAGGCGAGTACTTACTCGTGAGCCATCCCCTCCTTCACCTAGATATCGGGAAAGCTATGCAGATCTTGAAGGAGACCCAAGAGCAATGGCACCGCCACCGCCACCGACCCGTCGGATCGTTGTTGATGAGGAAGGAAATCGGTATATTGAGTCGTGGGGTACACCGAAAATAGCGCCCGTTGTCAACCCTCGACAGGCTAGGGCAGAGACCTACGGTGGAGCGGCGCCTGCTCCCAACGGAAGTGTCCGCGCTGCGTCGATTATTGAGGATCCTTACCGTGACAGACGCTATGTTCAGGAAATGCCGCCTCCTCCGGTCACATACCGCCGAGCCGCTGAGGTTCCTCGTGGAAGTGTTGCAGATCGTAGGTATTACGATAGGGATATTGAAGAGAGGGTTCCTGCGATGCGGGCAGCCAGCGTTCAGGTGGTGGATTACCCTCGACATGCTACGTATGTGGAAGAAGCTCCGTACCCTAGGGAGGAGGTAGTGAGAATGTCGAGTGTTCGTCCTGCACCGCCTCGGTACGAGGAGCCCCGTGAGCCCCTTGCACGGCTCCAAAGTGTTCGCCCCACCGTGCGAGAAGTAAGCGTCTACGTGGATGATGAACCGCGCGCTCGTCGTGAATACGCGCCTGTGGAGCGAGCTGCTCCTGGGTATGGTGCAATGAGACCAATAAGGGACGATGGCTACTATGAATGATTAATAACTCCGTTGTCTTTTTACAACGATAGCCACGGCAACCCCGTTCATTTCTTGTACATTTTCTTTCTCTGTGTTATTGATCTTTTGTATGAGTGGCGGTGGATATGGCTAGCCGCGTTGCCGAGCATACTCGATATCCTTCTGATCTGTTTGCTTTTTTCCGTCTTTTCTTTTCCTTTTCCTTGTTATTATCGTTCCATTTTTATTTTAATAATGTTTTTATTTTGGATCTGGTCTGTTGAAGACGAGATAGTGTTATGAGGAATAACCCAGCAGGTGGACTCTGGTTACTTTGTAGTATATTATTATATTGACCACGTCGTATCATCGTAGATTTAATAATGCGAGCGATGACGCTAACTCACAGCTCCCCCCTTGCGTCCTGCATTTCTAGGCTGCTCGGTGGAAGGCGACGGGAAGCTTTGGTGTCCCACATGTGGGCAGTGGGGGGCTGTGCAAAAAAAGAAAGAGCAAGGCCAAGGAATTTCGCAGCTTTGTCTTGGAGGGATGACGAGGGCCAGCGTCGGCTTGTTGACTTCCCGCTGGGAACCTAGAGCTCCTTGCTCCTCTTATTACGTAGGGAAGCTTAAATGTGCAGACGTTTTGTTTCCGGACTGGGTTTGTGGGCTTGAGAAATCGAGTTTCTGAGGGCTCTTTTCGCTGGGTAACGGCGTTGTTCCGTCGTAGTTTATTAATTTGGTGGAGAATGCGCAAGGGTTCTCTAGCCCATCGATCTATTCACACACAATGCATCGTCTACTAATAATAATGCACAGCAAAGCAGACCCTCCAGTGTCCACCGAAAGCGCCAGAAGTACATAGCTCTCCTTAACTCTGCGTAGCTAGCTTGCTGGAACACAGTCCCGCCTGGCACCGTAATCAATCATAGCAATGACATCTTCTCGCACATCCAGCCGAGCCCTCCGGGTGCCAGACTTGAGACTTCAGACTTCAGACTTCAAGTTTGCACCAACCTTGGAATCCAGCCCGCTGACTCAGCTGCCACGTGACCGGCGGCGAATCAACAAACCTTCCTTCCTGCTGCAATCGATCTCTGGCTCTCGCTGCGTCTATCAGCCCTTCTCGCTCTCTTTCTTTCTCTCTCTCTCTCTCTCTCGATAGCTTAGCTTTCTGTTTCTTCTTCTTCTTCTTCCCGCTTGGCCCCGGAATTGGTTATTTGGTTTCTTGACGCTCTAGCTTTTGTGATACCCTTTCCTTCATATCTTTTTTTCTGCGGTTCCCTGGTTGGCCCTATTATCCCCATTATCCCCATTATCCCCCCCCAATATCCCACCTCACCCAGAATCCAAGAACGGAAAACCGTTGCATAGTGTCTGTGTAGGAAAGAACAGACTATGAAATAGATGACCCTTCTATAACTCGAACTCCTTGAACACATCCACTCCCTCTAGTTACTGCTGCTGCTGCTGCTGCTGCTGAATGCATCGACTCGTCGCCATCGGAAATCCTGCTTGGTCTGCCACCACCCAGTCCCTCCCGCCGTCGCTCTTGTTGTTGTTGTTGTTGTTGTTGTTGCAGGACCACCACCGAGTCTATCTAGTCGCCCGTCTAGGCCCCTGTTCAACAGCTAGGTCCGGAATTAGTACAGGATAATCAACAACTGCAGGGGTTTTCTTGTTGCTGTTTATATAGACACAGCTTTCCTACCTCCGGCCCATTCCCACTGTCCCGTTAGCGCTTGGCAGGAAGCTAGTCGATCTCTATCAGCGCCTCAGCCCAGCCCAGAACCCTTCTGCTGTGCCTTGCCTTGCTCTGCCTACCCTCCTCCACTCCTCGAACAAACCTGTGACGGACCGTGCATTCCAGAACAACTCCCAGCACACGCACACACCCCCAACCCAACCTAACCCCGACTCTCTACTACCACCTGAAATTCCCCCGTTCGCCAATTGTTTGCTTGAGGGCCTCCAGAACCTCAACTCAACCCCCATCCCCCGCCCTCAACAACAATTCCTCCTCTCCTACTCCCGCCCTCTAACCTGTCCTCCCGGCAGTCTTTGCCGGCAAGGGGAGACAGTAAAACCCGCCCCCAAGAGCATCATGCACAAAATCACAAACTTCACAGGGCAGGCCCGCCATGGATGGGAAAGGATGACGCCTGCTTTTGTGATGTCAAGAGGCCCACATCAGGAAATCCCCAATTCGCAACCTCTTCGACGACCTCATGGCCCTCCCCCCGTCACCACTCCCGCTGGAGTCGACTCGACGGTAAATCTTTCCTTCAACGTCCCCTTCTCCTCGAACCTCGCTGGCCCCGATCCCGAAGACATATTGCACTCGAGTCCCGGCGCCCTGCAGCGATGGACGTTTCCTGAAGGAACACTCGAAGGCACGCCAACCCATCGGCTTCCGGTACATGCAAACAATGTGGACCAGTTGCGGAAACTGTGTCGTCATATCAGTGAGAGCAGCAGTGGAAGAATCGAAGCTACCGTCACGTCATCAGAGCCAAAGGTCGTTCCCTCGTTACAACGACGGCCGCAAGGCCTGGTCACTAACGTCTGCATTTCCGGAGATGGCGAGACGGTCCATCAGATGAGGGCAAAGATCCTTAAAGAGACTCCAATTGCTCTGGTATGTTAGGATGATCTGCGATGGGAGTGGTTGTGTTTACCAGTCTTTTTATTTTATTTGTTTTTACCTTTTACTAATTATGCTCTGAATAGCGATGTGCCACCGTGGATGTCGATGTCAGCCTGGTTGTCGAGAAAGATACCAATTCCGTGCGGGCTAACGTTCTAAATCACCTCGATACTCTGGCACAGTTTACTGGCGCGGATATCTTTCTCCTCAGCCCCAAGATCGTAGACGTCGATAGCGCTATCGTTTCGTCATATGGGTATTCAACCGAAAACGGCCTCGATCATCGCTTCCGAATCGCGATTTACAGTGACGTTGAGAGCGCAGAGCATGCCAAGACGAGGGTGCTGATCATGATCGATCAAATTGTACGTTATTAACCTAGCTGCTGCTGCCACCTAGTACTCCTAGTACTCAACTCAAGCTAATGCGCTTTGTAGTTGAAACGCGTTGTGGACGCAATCAAACTCGAGCTTTCAATGCATACTCTCGTCTGCGGTCGCACTCGCAAGAACATCAAGCTCATCGAAGCTGCTACCAACACCGCCATTTACTTCCCGCCTCCATTCCCTCAAGTGTTTGGTTACACGCCTCCCGGCGCCCGTCGACGATCTGAGGATGAAATCTACATCACTGGTGAAAACCAAGAACAGATCAATATGGCGAAGCAGAAGTTGCGGGACCTGGTTATGGGAATCAAAATCTTTGTTAAGGATGTCGCTGTGTCGTCGAGCAAGATCGACAACATGCTTCTCGACCGCTTGGATAAAGTCCGCAAGGTGATGGAAATGAATAGCTCTTACGTGCTGTTCCCGCAGCTGGGTAGCCAACGTGGTGTGGTTCGGGTTCAAGGAACCGAAGTTCTGCATGTCGAGCGCACTGTTCGCGAAATTATGGCTCTGGTAAGATTTTTGCACAAACCCCTGCTAAGTGTGTGCTTAGTTTTTGGGATTTGTTTTACTGACCTTTTACTTGTAGGCTGGTCAATTCTATAGCACTTCATGGTGGCTAATAATGCCGGATCCCTCGCAAGGTGGTAACATGCGGGCCCCATCACCGTCGGATGTCAGGACCATGTTGTCGGATATCTGCACAAACTCGAGTGCTGAGGTCAGTTTCGAAAAGCTGGCATTCACCATCAATGGGTCAGACGAGGCTGTCAAAGCTGCCATGATGGTCATCCACCAGATTCCCTTCGTCAAGCGGACACCATACCAGATGCGAGTGAAGATAGAGCTAGCGAATGAGCACAAGGAATTTGTTAGCGGAAAGAAGAACGGCAAGATCAACAAGATCATGGGCCAAAGTAAGTTCTATTGTTGCTCGATGTACATTCCGCGTTACACATGCTAATTGACTGGTTGCAGGCAATGTCCAAATTATATTTGACGGCTTCAATGAATACAACTTCTATATTGATGTCTGCGGGACACAATACGAGGCAGTCAAGAACGGCCTAGATCTTGTTGAGCAAGAGATGCCCGCGTCCATCTCTTTCCATGTTCCCGATCAATACCACAAGCGTATCATTGGCATCGGTGGCCAGCACATCCAACGTATCATGAAGAAGTACTCAGTCTTCGTCAAGTTTTCAAACGCAATGGATCGTGGCGGCGTCGGGAAGGACGATGACGACATCAAGGTGGACAATGTCATCTGCCGGACTCCTGCCAGGAACGCCCAGAATCTCGACTTGGTCAAGCAGGAGATCATGGACATGGTTGAGAAAGCTGTAAGTTTTGTGTTTTACCTTTGTCGAAGCTTGGTTATCCGGAGCTAACTCTTCTTTTTCTCTCAACAGGATGCGGAATTTGTCACTGAGGGCGTTGTTATCAATCGCTTGTATCACCGCGAGCTTCTTGCCAGAATGTCTGAGATCGAAGAGCTTGAGAAGAAGTGGAATTGCAAGGTTGAATTCCCCAGCACCGAAACGGCGAGTGATTTTGTCACGATATCTGGGCCTGAGTATCAAGTTCCTCAGGCCGTTGATGCCTTCTTGGTAAGATATTCTGCTACGGAGATTTAATTTTTTGTTTTTTGTAACTGTCAGGTACTAATACATCTCTGTAGGGCATGGTTCCCGAGTGTCACGAGTTGCTCTTCCAAAGTATGGATGAACTCCAAGAGTTCCTCAATTCGCCTGAATTCGAGAATGATGTTCGTCCAAAACTCAAGGCGCAGTACGAAGTCGATGCTACTTTCGACACTGCACCTTCAGGCCCAGTGGCCTCTTCGGATGGCGAGGCTCCGCCACCCGAATCGAGGCTTCTTCTTAGATACACTCGGAACAACGCTGGTGGGCTCAAGGATGCCATAGACTTCCTCATTTCGAAGCTGGTCTCCCATGGCCTTGACGCCACCACGGTGAAGGGTGACATTCCTCGACCAAAGTCTGATTCCTTTGAAGAGTCGTTACCCTTTTTTGATTCCAAGCTTCTCCAACACGCACCGGCCCCACTTGTCACCGATTCTCCCACGCGACCCAACTTCTCTGATGATGCCAGTGAGCGCGGATCGATCTTCGAGCGTCTCCGCAAACCAGGCAGCATCTCATCCTTCTCCTCGTTCATCGGCCGCAAGAACCAAAACGGCTCGCCCGGGTCATTCTTCAAGCACGCTTCCAGCAATGCCTCCAAGGCGTCGCTCGTGTCCATGGAGTCTCGCGATAGCGGTTATCGCAACCCCTGGAACGATTCTGGCGTCAATCTCCCCGAGGAAGACGTGGTTGGTCCTGCATCCAGTACCAACGGCTGGCCTTCGTCGGGAGGAGCTGCGGCATCCCGCTTCGATAGCAAGTTCCCCTTTGGCACCGTGTCAGGCGATATGACGCCCAGACATGACCTGCGCGCTTCGTTTGATAGCGGCCGTCCTAGTACCTCCAATTCTACTTCTGGATACCCGGCCCCTATTGGTCCACCGCGTTGAAAAAGAACATATTCCCCCTCCTCTCCTCCCCAGCCGCCGAAATGAATGATTGAGCATCCGTCAAAATACCACTTTGTGCTTTTGTTTTTTTTTGTTGTCGATCTTTTTATTCTATTTTTATACCAAAATATCCCTGTTTTTTATATCATGTCGACTTTCTTTTGTTTTGTTTTCTTACAAAACCCCTACTCAGCAAACACCAATATACCAACAAAGATACCCCTCTTTAACAAAGCCAGGTTTTTTTTTTTTTCAAGTCTACGAGTTTGCTTTTTTTCTTTCTTTTCATGATACCACGGGAAAGTTATGCAATTCAGAAAAACACACAAATGGCAAAATTTGAAATTTAAGAAAAACGGAATTATAACCTGAGATCCATTTCCTTCTTTGCCTTTTTAAATTTCTTCTATGATGGAGAGAAGGATGGGAAGGGGATGAGAAAGGATGAGAAATAAGAGATATTCTTTTGCTGCATGAATAGGTTTGGGGTTACATATTTTTTTTGGATTTGAAAAAGTGTGTTGCTAGTGCTAAATGTTAACTCGAGTTAACTTTTACTATTTATTATATTCTTAAGTATAAGAAGTTCTCAAATATCTATCTAGGTATTATTTTCTAGGTTTATTCTCCGTTTTAAGAGTGCCTTTTTTTTCTATTTCTATAGTTATAAGTAGCTATCAGTACTTTATAAAGTGGCCTTTTGAATAATAAGGAATCAAAATATAGATGGAATAAATAGAAAGAGAGAATTTACCAAAGGTCTTCTTATATATTATTCTAGCTCTTGAATTAACTGAAAATATTATATTGTTTTCATTAGTTTTTAACGAAAAGAAAATACTACGTAGTCTTGACAAAATTGAGAGGCCTGAGAGAGGAAGAGAGAGACAGAGAAAGGAAGGAGAGAGGTAAAATAGCTATCCCAGATAGTAAAAACATATTCCAAGAATAGTAAGGGAAAAAAGGAGAGAGAGAGAGAGAAAAAAATGTGCATGTTTTCCCTACAACAATAGATGATCTTTTAAAAAGATCATAGATTTGCTTGCTTTCTCAATGTTAGTAAGTAAAAAGATGTTAAAAAAAGAATGCACAAGAGATACCAAGGGGGAAAAAAAAGATAGGAAATAATACTCAGAAAGGAGAATGAAAAAAGAGGGAAGGGAGAAACACATAAGAAAAGAAAGAAAAAGAATTAGATATTTATAAAAATTTCCAAAAATATTAGTTTCAATCAATTGGTTTTTTTTTTATAAAAGAAAAAGGACTGCTTGCAACGCTTTGCTCAAAAACACAACATTATTTGCCTAAAAAAACAAAAACACCAAATGATGTAAAAGAAAAGAGACACATATCCGAAGCAGCTATCTATTGCCACAAGCAGGAAGAGAGAGAAAGGGGGGAAAGAGACAGCAAACAATGTCCCACCGAACACGAAAGGGGAAAAGAGGTAGATGGCATTAAAATTAGGTAAGAATTAAAACAACATTGAAAGCTTTCGTTTTCTTTCTTTTAGAGCTGGCCGGAGAGAACTGCTTCGGTGGCTGTGAGGTAAAAAAAATTCTTAAAGTCAGCAAGCAAATTCAAAACAAGCTCAAGAAAAAAAGCATAGAATAGGAGATTAAGAGGATTCGCGAGTGCAACTCACCTGAATTAATGTACTGCCTCTTAGCATCAAGACTGCAATTAAATCTTCTTTCCAACTCAGCCTTCACACTCTTCTTCGTCACAGTCATTAGATCCACCGTTCTCAGAATGTCACGGATCTCCGCAAGCAGCGAGTCATCGCTGGGCAGGCCAGACAGATCCGCCATTTCGAGCTCAGAGCCACGGCCTAGCATTTCAGATGGGGTGATAGACATCCGCGAGCCAGCACCATAGCGATTAAGCTCGATCTGCGACATGGGTCGCGAGGCTGGGAATCCGTATTCTGAGCCTGCTGGATGGTAGGATTTTGTTCCGTAGGAGAAACCAGAAACCTCGGACCGGTCGTCTCGTTGTGTTTGCGCTTCCCAGAGCTCGGCTTGGTATTCTTCCCACTTCTTCTTGGGGATGGATGCGGGATCGAATTTTCCTTCGTCGGAGATGACAATCTTGCGGCCCTTTTCACCAGTGACGATACGGGTATTGCCCCAGGAGAAGTCATCCATGTGCCAGAAGGAGTAGAGGGGAAGTCCGAGCGAGAAGACTGGCATGGCGAGGATATAGATGATCATCCAGCCTACCATTTCCCATTTCCGTCTGAGGATGAAGATAATTGCTTGTAGACCGTAGATCGCGCCGAGCATGATGAACGCTGTGATCGGAATAACTGATGGGTTGATAGCGACCAGAACAATCAGATAGACGACATAAGCCACTGTCACTGGCTGGACGATGGTACTAAGAAGGTCGACGAAGACAACAAATCTCATACTGAAACAGCAGAAGCCACACAGTTGCTGGAGAGGAATAAGTTCCATCAAGTTGTGCACGGTAGAGTTAATCCATCGGCGACGTTGAGACAAGAAAACAGTCCAGCTCTCAGGCGCAATAGTCCATGCATGAGCATTGAAGATGAACTTAGTTTTGTACTTCGAATGGTATTTTAGAAGCAGGGTTGTCAGATAACGATCTTCACCCAAGTGGAGCAGGTTCTTCATGTGTAAAGTATCCACGCGGATCTCTGCGTAAGACTCGACAACTTCGCGGCTGACAAAGAGAGGTTTGCCTGTGTCTGCAGCTCGAATGCGGTACATACTGAAACAGCCTGGTAAACAGGTCACGGAGCCGAAGAGACTTTCGAAGGCTTTCGTTAAGTTGTGTGAGATGTAGTATTCGTAAACCTGAATCATAGTAATCATGGACGATTTAGCATTGTTGAGACCTGTTTCTCCGCAAAGGGCAATCACACGAGTATCGTTAAGGAAGGCTGCCACCATTCGCGTGGCCGAGTCCGGTGCAACAACCGTGTCAGCGTCGACTTGGAAGACGAATTCGTAAAACGTGGGATTAACACCGATGATGTTACGGACTTGATGGTGGATTTCAAGCTCAAGTGGACTCATTGGCAGGTTGTAATGGACGCGATTAAGGAAGCGCATCAAAATCAGTTGCGAGTCACGCTTGCCACGGTTTCCAGGTCGAGATACCTCAGATGGTTTGCCAACCTTCACAATGACCAAGAATGGAACGATATGACCGTGGGCTTCGTAAAGACCGGAGTAAACCTTGCCCATGTTATGCTGCTTCAAACCTTCTCCTAAACTTTCGAAGCTGAGCGGTTCAGGGTCAACAGTCTCAGGCACACCGAAAATGTCGAGCACAATCCGGGGAGTTGGTCGATCGTTTCCTTGACCGATAATCATACCATCGCAGATAATCACAAGAAGCTTGCGCTTGTCATCATATTTCATTCGGGCCATGGAGTCGATAGCGCGACGGAGAGACTCTTCGTCTTCGGTGTAAGCAGGTATCTGGCAGATGATGAATTTATCCAGATTCTCTGGCAAATTTTTTCTTCCAAATTGCAGGGCAGCGAAGAATTTGAAACCGATGATGCTCACCAGTAGGATCGAGATGGCGAGGATGAAATACTGGGAAAAGAGACACTGAGGAGAACTTCGCGTGTCCGGTTTACCAACGCGGAACAGATTGTCTAGACAAATCTTCATGGGTTTACGCGAAGCGCCCAAGGGTAGGTCATTCCAATACCTGGTAACATCTTCCCCCGCACTCTTCTGGAACAAATCAACGACCAGGGGATGCATGAAGTCACGATCGACGTTGCTTGGTACAGACTCCCCTGTAGGAGCCCTGGTGAGGCGACCGCCGGTCACGTAATCCGACAGATCGTAGACCCTTCCCTCCAGGATTGCAATAGATTTCGATTTTGTAGCAAGAGTCTTGAGGTATTTAGGTGTGTACCCGACGTCTCCCTTTTTGAACCTGTTTCTAAGCATTATCATCTGTTCATAGTACCAATCCTCTCTCGTGTCATTCTTGAAATAACGAAAGTCATGGTACTGGAAGTTGGTATCGGTGCGGCTGATCGTGTTCGCGGACCCTGTGACGTTGGTGGGATTGAAGTCTAACAGGATCGAAGGATGGACTCCTTTACCATCAATACCATCACACAGCGCAGACACTTGCACTGGGAACAGATGGGTAATATCGAGGCCGGCGTACCTCTTCAAGTCATCTTGGGAAACAATACTCGGGTAGTGTGCAGGCATATAGGCACCGAGATCAAAGACCTCACCACGGATAGCAGCGTAGGCACTATTGCCGTCCTTGCCGTCATGTGAGGAGAGTTCTTCGGCAGAGTAAACGTGTTGTTTGGGGCAGATCAACATCGGCAAAAATACGATAAAGAATACAGCAACAGCACATGACAACCAAATGAGATAGTTGATAGCCAGTTTCTCACGCCAAGCAACGCGAATATCTTTGCGCTTCATTCGCCCGATGAACTTGATCGCGAAGTCAGGTATGTACCAGGTCAGGAGGTAAACAATGAAAAGCCAGCGTTTACGGCTACCGCTGGTTACAACATCATCGACCTCTTCCATTTTTTTCTCATTTCCTTTTTCAGCCATTTGCTCTCGGGTCTCAAGATTTTTGAACATGTCTCCTGAGTTGAAAGCAGATGCTCCAGCCTCAGAACGGCCGTCTAGCTCCCGGCCGTTGAAGAATCCTTGTTTGGTTTCGTCTCCGTATATGTATGCGCCTGGTGAGCCAGAAATATCGGGAGAGTTAAGAAGGCGGACCTTGGAGTCTCCATGGCCGCCGCGGTTCACTGGGAGCATTCCATCTCTACCATCATCGGTGCCCTCGCCGCTGTAGCTGGGAAGGACCCGTTCTCCAACTTTAGCGACGTCAGCCCAACATCTCTCGCTCAAGAAGACGCCCGTGCTGCCTACACGGGCCTCATTCCCGGGCCACCTCCTCTCATCAACGACAAGTTGTGATTTTTCCTTCTCGCTGCCGACAATAATTGACTCGGCCTCAGCCAGACCAAGGAACTCGCCAAATGGAAGGAAAACACTGAAGTCTGCATGACGCAATCGCTGGCTGATTTCTGCAATCCCAAATGTTTGCATTTGGGTGCGTACACACTTGCTGTCGAACTGGTTTGCGATCCGGCGATCGTTGGGCTTGAGGCAGAAGATAAAATAAGGATTGACGTCAGTTGCATTCAAACACTTATTAATGTTGTCCAGGGATGCCAGGAATTGAGCGGCAGCGCCCTGACCGGCTGCAAGGCTTCCCCCCTTCTTTCCCCCCGATGTTTTTCGAGTGCCAGTATTACTGATGTCGTCCCCATCATCTGTTTCTGAAGGAGTGTTTTGAGAAGAAAATCTTAAAGGTCTGTTCGTTTTCCGTCTAGCCATGCTGGGCATTCTAAGAGGCTTCGAGCTAACTTGTGCTTGCATGATTGCTGTCTTTTCCTTGGGATGATGAACGGTCTGCAAGGCTTCTTGGCCAAAGAGGTCTCGCACAAATCCGCTCTTGGTGGAGGTTATGAGGTTCATCAGGTCACCAGAAATAACCTCGCTGTTTTCATCCAAAAGACCACTGACCGGATAGTCTACCTCTCCAGCAAAGTGCTTCACGGTGAAAGCAGCAGCAGAGTTGTGGGTTGCGAAATTACTTCCAGGGAGGACTGCTGTAGCGCTGGACACGGAAATGGCAGGGTTTTTGCCATCAAATCGTTTCCTCAAACTTTCGAGAAGCTGAACATCAGTCCTGCCACGTCTAGTTTGGTCATCAAGAATTGACAGAAGACCGTTTCCGTGTTTTAAAAGTCCCCTGACAGCGTCAGAATTGTCGAAGTAGCTAGTGGCGGGCACATTGACTTCTTCGGTCTCAAGCAAGTCAGCTTTATTATCGAAGAAGCTCCGTAGGCAGTAGTTATAGAGTGACTCGGTTGCAGCATTGTTAAGTAGTTGATCCAATGTTGAACCAGTAGCAGATACCTGTGAGAAGCCTGGGAAGTCGACGATTGAAATAGTGTTGGCAATGGAATCCTCCGGAGCACAGACCCGCTGGTTAATGCTTTCGATAACGTATGCAACGAGGAGGGAGTAGAGAGTGCGAGCCAAGTCATCCGCATTTTCACGGGCACCCACCGGGTCCAACATGACGGTAACCCGTTCTTTGTGGATAGTTTTCGTCTTGTAGCCTAGGCTAGTTTCAAGCTCATCCACACTCAGGCCGAGGAATGCGGCAACAATGCCCAAAACGTCCTTATTTTTGACGATAGTAACGGTTTCGCCTCCCTCATGTGAGTACCCACCACTTTCTTCAGGGCCCGTTTTGGTAGCCTGCCCGGTTGTGAATTCCAGCTGTCCAATGTGCAAGATACTGGCAAGAATCTGGCAAATTTCTGCAATATCGCTTCGAGGGAACTCCAGTTTCCGCAGGGCTGTCTTGAAGTGCTGGAACCCTTCGGTGTCATTGATGCCCACCTTCAGTTGAGTGGGATGACCCAGGTAACGCCATCTTTTGTGGGAGATGGTTCCAGACGAACGATTACCTCCGGTGCGAATATCCAGGGGGCTCTCCAATCCAAGGTGGGTTTTCTCGGCCGCACTTGTTCCAGCAAGAAGGTAGTATAGAACATGGAAGCTACGCTCGCCCGTGGGCACGGATGCGATACGACTCCTTTCAAGCCGGTGGTCTAGGAGCTTACCACCAATCAAGGTGGGGCTCACAGTTGACGACGCATCATACTGGAGTTCGAAAAACAGACCAGCTTTGGATGCTGTTGGCGTGGTTACCGATTTCGTGGTGGTTAAGGTATCAAAAACGAAGGCTGCCAGAGATAGCTTTGTTGAGAGCGGAGTTGACGAAAATGATAGGAAAGATGAGACTAGATGCGACCGAACTGTAGTTTTCCCAGACCCAGACTCTCCTCTGGCGTGAGATAGATAAGTGTCAGCTTAAATAGGGAATCCAGATATGGATTGGCACTCATATCAATGGTTCCTTTGACTCACAAGAAAATAACTGCCTGGTTTTCTCCTCTTCCTCCTAGCCGGGCCCAAGCTCGCCTAGCAAGGTCCTCGGCCTCACCCATCGCACTTCCTTCCTTGAGTCCATCTGGGCCTCGAGTTGATGATGTATATGTATTAAGGCAGACTAGTCCCTGGGAGGATAAACGGGCAGTAGGTAAAGAGACATGGAACCTAGACGGCAAAATAGAGGTCAGACTTGTCACCAATTACTAAAAAGACCTGCTTGTCCCTACCTGCTGGCTAAATGGGCAGTCAAATGTGTATCCGACTGAAGATGTGCAGGCAAGGACGGGAGAGAGGACTGGGCGTGAGCGGGAGCATTTCCCGTCAACGAATGGAGAGCCATGGTAGCCGGTGGCTACGCCTGCAAATAATTCGGCACCACGGCTCAAGAGTGAAGGAAATCGAATTCAGATAGGGGATCTTGAGCGTTGGTGGTGGTGGGTGGGCGAGTTGATTCAAGCGTACCCGGTCACGGTAGGCTTTCGGCACTAAGGCGGTGGTTTACCTGCGGAGCAACGAATGATACCACGATGAGTGACAAACACAAAGGCGCAGAGAATCCGGGTAGATCGCAATCTAGGTGTGAACGAGCGTACTGGGGAAGAAACGGGCGTGGGATTGCAGTTCAAAAATCGAGCAGAGGCATGGCAGAACGAGAGGACTCCCGCAGAAACAGGAAGAGAGAATTAGCCTGAGAGAAGCGATGAGTCCACTGTAAGCAAAAGTCAACGGCTGTGTAAGCAACGAAGAAATCAAGCGAGCGACAGGCGTCCTCGAAATCGAGAAAAAAATTAAAAAAGATAGTTGGTATGAAACAGGTGGTGCAATGCGGTGTTGCTGGAGTTTTTGCTGGCGACGGACGGCGTCTGATTCTTAGGTAAGGCTGTATGTACTTGGGCAAGTTTCTCCTGAAAGAGCAAAACGTAAACTTGTAAAACCATGGTACTGATACCCAAACACCACAGTTACAATACAGTACAGGGTCACTACACACGCCAAGATGTCTGCTTCTGGTTTAGTCTCCTCCACCGCCAGATCGAGATCGAGCGAGAGCCTCCCCTTTTTTGCTCCTCCGCACGCAACGCGATGATCGTCGAGCAATTTACTTGAGGCAGGCAAGTAGAAATAAGTCCTCGTGAAACTGAGAACCAGAAAACAGAGAATTAGAAAGAAACAATCAACTGACAGAAATCTTCGAAAAACCCACCTGAGATGTTGTCTCTGAGATGTCTGAAGCAGGTAAGACACAGCCAATCACACCACAGATATATGGGCACAAAAGACAGGCCCAGCAGCTCTTGGCCTGAGCACAATCGCCACCTGACTTGCACAACGTGTGTTGTTGTCCAGTCTTGCGAGGTCAACGTGATCTGGAGCAAACCCGCATGCCGTAAAAATGAGCCTCATTGCTCGGATAAAACGTCTAACGTCGCTGTTCAAATCAATCTACATAGTATGCAGGTGGCCCCAGCACAGGCATAGTGCTCCCTCCAGGATAAGCTGGGCTCTTTTTCTTCAGTACTCCGTAGGAGGATCCTTGCTATCTGATAGGGAGATGTGGATCGCTGACAGAATTGGAATACAAATATGCCGCCACACAGCTGTTCCATATATATCCGTTTATGCAGTTCAGCTTTAGGTCCTCTTTAGGTCCGAGTAATTTGTAGATGCCGAGTCAGCATCGTTCAGCTGGAGGGTCATACAACAGTGACTTGCTCGCTGCTGTACCAGGAATCGAGCATAAACGGTTTCACGGCCAGCAGAATCACTGTCTGGTTGCTTGGGACAAGTTCTGGCTTACAAGACTCTACCATCAATGTTCTTCATTACGATTAATACTGCGATGGCAGAGTACCTGCAGGTACTTTGAGTTGCTTCATCGTATGGCATTGACTGTGCTGTTCGTCAGCCAACAAGACAATAGTAACTGGAGATGGTATTCTGGAGGTTTCTGTTGAAACTTCTCTGCGCTAGTAACAGCATCGGGATGCCAAATTTAGCAACATCGAGAGCAAGGATCTCGGTACGGACCAACCTTGATGGTCCTTTGGCCACGCGCTAGGGAATTCATGCCATATTATTGGCGCTTTCCACCACTCTTGCTCTGGTTTATTTGTTTTGATAATGCTTGAAGGATACGCCGCCAGGTCTGGCCAAGGCCCGCAATACACCGAATCGTACCCCCGTATACATAGCAAAAAACCAAAAGATCGTGGAGTAGCACAAATTTTATTCGAGGAAAACAACACTCAGTAAGCGCGGCACGTCGTTTTTTGGTGTGAAAATCAAAATATTTCCATCGCTAACGGGCGGACAGTGCATGAATGCCGTGCCAACCCATATAGGCACTTGGACTGATCTGCCGCATGGTTACTAGCTAGCCGAAGTACCTGGATCCACCCCAAGAAGGCTTGAGAGAGTGCAAGATACGAGGGTGGCATGTGAATTCAATTCATGTACTGATAATACATCGTGACCACCAGTGTGAAATCCCATTACAGTATGTTTACCCCAGCGCCTCACCCCGGCCTTGTTACTTGAATGGCCTGTTCGACAAGAGTGAGACAGGCAAAAAAAGTCTCTCCACCTTCAACCTCGACGCATCGTTACTTATTTGTTTTGCATCATTCATCCTCTCGTTACGCTGTTCACTTCTCCGATTCTGGCTTTCGGGCGCGTGTGAGAGGGGTAGTGATTTTTATCCACACTCGTTCAGTATTGTCACTCGCTTTCGCTCTCTTCTGCTCCATTCTTTCTTCGATCGCTGGGTTCTTTGCACGTTGGATCGACTTTCTCCGCTGTGAACTTTTGTTCCATTGATATCCTCAACTTAATTCATTTGAAGCTTTACGAAAAAGAGTCTATAGCTAGTCGAGGCCCTTTGCGAAGAACTTTTCCATCTCTGCTGCCCTCAGGGCCAGAGATCCAGTCCATCGAGCGTTGTGTCCGGCCCAAAGTTGGACCCTTTCCCCATACGTTCTCCCTTCTCCCACCTCCAGCAAGATCCTGTCTAGATATCCGCCATGGCGAACCGCTACTCAGTGTATTCTACTTCGTCCTCGGTAGCACTTGGACCGCGCTCCACTGGTCAGCAAGCGTCCCAGGTCTCGACTACCACCCTCCTCAACGCCCTCCACGGCATCTATACCTCCGGACAGCCATATCAGCTTGATGCAAGCACTAGCCTTGCTGTGAATACATGGCTTACTGCTGCCAGTCCTGGGCCAAATGGCGAAATAGGCGGCACAATTGATCCCGAGCTGGCAAAACGCGCATGGGAGCATGCTCGTCGAAGAGCGGAGGATGGATGCATCGTATTATGGTACGACTAAGCCCACCGTTTCACCACCAACATATTTCTTCCATAGCGTTGCTTACAACCCGCCTTATAGTTCATCCCACGAAGCAGCACCGTCCCTTCTTACGCCGTTCCTGACATCCTTGCCCTTATCTACCCCCCAGATCACCTTCACAGCTCTCTCGGCGATTCGACCGTTTGTCTCTCACGTCACCCCGTATAGTCCCGCTCGCCTACAATATTCCGCCCTGGCAGTATCTTACACGTTCACTCTCACGGGGAGTGTCACCGGCTTATCACTTGCGCTCTCTACAGCAGGCATCGATGTGTCCAAAGGGTTGTTAAACATCCCTGCAGAAGCTGGCTATCGTGCATTTGACGCCTTCTATTTCCTTCTCACATCCGCATCAACCCCCGCGGAGAGAGAGTTCTTGAGCCTCAAAGACCCGTCCACATATGCCCTACTAAATAAATCGAGTACTTACGCCCCACCACCGTATTTGCCAACCGCGGATGACGCCGCTTCCGCAGAAGACTTTAGATCCTGTCTCAAAGCGATTGGCATCAAGGGTGCTGCCCATAGGGGTCTCCTTACAGTACTTGCTGCTATCCTTAAGCTGGGTAACTCTCTCGGTTTCTTGGTTGATCAAGAGGAACTGGAAGAAATTTGTGAGGATGTTGGTGGTCTTCTCAATGTTGATCCGGAGGTCCTTCTACGCAAGTGCAGTACCGAAGATCGAGAAGTCCTGGTCGCAGGAATATATGAAGCCCTCGTGGACTGGGTAATCTCAAAGGCCAATGAGGCAATAGCCGGAGATATCCAAGCAACTCATGGCTCTGTGTCTAGTGAAGACGATACCGGAGACACCGTCGGCATCACGGTTGTCGAAATTCCAGATCCGGCCTTGGGGAAGGCCGTTGCATTGAGAGGAGTGTTCGAGGATTCGCTTGGCATCAACGCTGAAATGAAAGAAGATGGGGTCGAAGTTGTTTCTCCTGGTCATTCCGTTATCAAGGAAATGCACAGCGCAATTGCTGAAGTGGAAGCGGAACTGAACATCCCTGGAAGTGCTGCTGTTCGCGAACGAGAACATGAACTTGATAGGAGAGAAGGGGTACTTCAAAAAGTTGCCGTCGAAGTGGAACCCGGCAGTTTTATACGCCAGCTTTTGTACCCCGCCGAGAATGAAGATATTAATCTAGGGAAACGAGGCCGTTTCGACCTGGACAGTACACTCGGCAGCAGCAGAGTTTGGTATCACTTGACTCTTCATCCATCTGATGACTCCCCAGCTGTTCTCGCATCTCTACCCTCTGTTACTTCTTCGTGGTCCGCTGGCACTGTTTCACGGCAGCTGCGAGCCTGGAGACTACCAGAATGGGCCAATCGCCGAAACAAGCACCTTGATTTCACTGCGGATTTCGATGTTGATGAATTTTTCACACGGTATTCCCGACTGGGCTGCCAGGAAGGTAAGGACGGTGTGGAAAATTGGATACTCGAACGAGGCTGGAGCAATGGTGATGTCGTTCTTGGCAAGGAGCGAATATGGATGCGGGAAAGTGCCTGGTGGGAAGCCGAAAATATGTTGGACCTAAAACCACAGGATCTGGTCGCCAACCCTTTCAATGTTATGGCGGCCAATCCCTTCGACCCTGGCTACTCCTCGACCCCTCCGCCACCGCCCAATGCCAGTGCGTACTTTATCCCTGATGCAATGAGCACTCAAGGAAGCCGTGAAAACCTATTCCCCAGACAGAGTATGGCAACGGTGGCACGCAGTGTTGCTGGTGGGCGATCCATTGCCCCGGCAGTTCCACAGAAGCCTCGTGGTGATTACGGTCTTGGCCCTAAGGGTGATGATAAGAAGTATGACGGCTACGACGATCTTGGTCAATATGTCGGTCAACTAGATCCTGAATTCGGCGATCCGAAGCATATTGAGAAAAAGAATATACCCATGAGTCGCCGTATCTGGGCTGGCCTTGCTTGGGCTCTGACTTTTTGGATTCCATCCTTTGTTCTTCGCTACGTAGGCCGGATGAAACGGCCAGATGTGCGAATGGCGTGGCGTGAGAAAGTCACGCTTGTCTTCATCATCTTGCTTATCAACGCCAGCATCGTTTTTTGGATTGTGGGATTTGGAAATATATTGTGCCCGAACAAAGATAAAGTTTGGTCAGACACAGAGGTTGGTTTCCATCAGGGCGATAATGATTTCTACGTCAGTATCCGCGGCAAGGTTTATGATATCAGCAAGTTCTGGAGGATCCAGCACAGTGATATCGACGTAGAGACTTCAAGAGATAACATGCAACAATTCGCAGGTCAGAATCTCGACCCCTACTTCCCTGTACCTCTTAGCGTCGCATGTCCTGGTTTCAATGTGGACGAATCGATCATGCTGGAACATAACAAGACCGATGCAATTGTGTACCCACCAGCTCTCCATAAATCTGGACCAAAGGTACAGACAGATTCCCGAACCGCCTTAAATAAAATCGACTGGTATGAAAAGAAATTCCTGCCAACAATCAAGGACTTCTACAAGGGTGATCTGGCACACGATAGAAAAAGTATCTCAGAGCAAGCGGAAAAAGATAGTCGACAATGGGTTATAATAAACGACAAGGTTTATGACCTTACCGACTATTTCTATACCGAGAGGCGGACGAGAGACCCGAGATTCTCCTTCCTTCCTGAGGCCGTCACGTCGCTAATCAAAGGCAACGCGGGTAGTGATATTACGGAGGACTGGAGAACAACGACCGAATTCAGGAACGCCCTAAACTGCCTGAACAACCAGTTCTACGTCGGGATAACGGATTTCAGGAAGACCCCGAAGTGTGAGGTGAATAACTACATTCTCTTGGCTTTCACCATCATTATTGCCTTGGTTATTATTACCAAGTTCCTTGCTGCTCTTCAACTCGGTTCGAAACGACGGCCAGTAATGCAAGACAAATTTGTCATTTGTCAGGTGCCAGCGTATACAGAAGGAGAAGATTCCTTGCGCAAAGCTCTTGACTCCCTGACAGCTCTTCAGTATGATAACAAACGAAAGCTGATCTGTGTCATTTGTGACGGTATGATCGTTGGTGCTGGTAATGATCGCCCTACTCCAAAGATTGTCCTGGATATCTTGGGAGTTGATCCGAAAATTGATCCCCCTGCATTGCCATTCAAGTCCGTCGGCGCGGGAAGTGATCAGCTTAACTACGGCAAGGTGTACTCTGGTCTGTACGAATATGAGGGCAACGTAGTTCCTTATATCGTTATCGTCAAAGTTGGAAAGGAGTCTGAGCAGAACAAGTCTAAACCAGGCAACCGAGGCAAGCGTGACTCTCAGATCCTTCTCTTGAACTTCTTGAACCGGGTACACCACCGATCTCCCATGGCACCTCTGGAATTGGAGATGTTCCATCAGATAAACAACATCATTGGAGTAGACCCCGAACTCTATGAGTACGTCCTCATGGTTGATGCCGACACCAGTGTCAGAGAGGATTCGTTGAACCGTCTAATAGCAGCCTGTACAAATAACGCCAAAATCGCGGGCATTTGCGGTGAAACTAGCTTGGAAAATGAGGAGCGTTCTTGGTGGACTATGATTCAAGTTTACGAGTACTACATCTCTCATCATTTGGCAAAGGCGTTCGAGTCCCTGTTCGGCAGTGTCACTTGTCTTCCTGGATGGTATGTTCTAGCTCCATTGTCCATTAAATGCTGGATTCCTGCTAACGTCTACTTCTAGTTTCTGCATGTACCGTCTTCGCACTGCTGATAAGGGCCGCCCCCTGATTATTTCTGATAAGGTCCTCGAAGAATATGCCGATAATGACGTTGATACCCTGCACAAAAAGAACCTTTTGGCTCTGGGAGAAGACAGATATCTAACCACATTGATGACGAAGCATTTTCCGGCCATGTCATATAAATTTCTCCCCGATGCCTTTGCCAGCACTGCGGCCCCGGAAACATGGAGTGTGCTTTTGTCCCAGAGACGTCGTTGGATCAATTCTACAATCCACAACCTGTGTGAATTGATAGGTCTGAAAGATCTCTGTGGTTTCTGCTGCTTCAGCATGAGATTTGTGGTTTTCATTGATCTCTTCGGAACGATTATTCTCCCTGCAACTTGCGTCTACTTGGCTATCATGATTTACAACGCTGCTACCAATAAGGGCCAGTTCCCAATTATCTCAATCGCTATCCTCGCTGGAGTTTACGGTCTACAGGCTGTCATATTCATCATCAAACGGCAGTGGCAGCATATCGGATGGATGATTATTTACATGATTGCGTTCCCGATTCACAGCTTCGTTCTTCCGCTTTACTCTTTCTGGAACCAGGACAACTTCTCTTGGGGTAACACGCGTATTGTCATAGGCGAAAAAGGCGACAAACGTATTATTGCCGTTGAGGACGAACCCTTCGACCCCCGGAGTATTCCGCTACAGCGATGGGATGACTATGCTCTGACCAACAACCTACCTGGCCGCCGCGGAAACCCTAATGTCGGCCCAGAAAAGAATTACCAGAACTACTCGGATTACCCAGGAATGGAGATGGATGATATTCAATCGACCTACTCATCAGTGAAGCCTGCGTCGACCATTCTAACCGGATTCCCAACTCAAGGCCCTCAGGGCGGTCCGTATATGGCCCCTGCTAGCCCCTATGGTGGAAACCTCCCTGGAAACAGAAGTTCGCACATGTCCAGTTTCTCACGATATACGGATCAACCGCTTGGACGCCAGCAGGCACACATGTCCATAGGCAACCTGAGCCATTACCAGGATAACTCAGCAAATGCGAGCCGACTAAGCGGATTCGGATTGCCAGGCGGAGATAGCCATCTTGGTGTTACACAGCGACAATCCATGCGTAGCCCATTGGTGGGAGGCGCTGCTGGCCTGACTTCGCGACCATCTAGCACGATGATTGATTTCAGAACCCCTCCTACGTCGGGACCGGATGAAATAACCATTACCGAAGCCATCAGGAGCTGCCTGGCAGAGGTCGATTTGGACAGCGTGACCAAGAAGCAAGGTACGTTTCTTCTTTTTTCATATTTTATATTTATACGTCACGAGGTAGACTGACATTTCATGTATAGTTCGTGCACTTGTCGAGCAACGCCTACAAACGACATTAACCGGCGACAAGAAGACATTTCTCGATCGACAGATCGATACTGAGCTGGCCAACATGTGAAAGACGGACTAGAAAACGGCCATCTTTCTTTTTCTGTTGCCGCAGTTCCGGCCTACCGAAGTTTTTTGTTCCTTTTGGCTTGTTTATCTATTTTCTTTTTGACTAGATGCATTTAATGATCTACTTTGGTTTTTTGTCATATCCTCCATTTTCTCCGCGGGGTTTCGTTTGGAGAATAATAATTTGGACTAATAAAAATGTTGGTGGACATCGTGATGCTGACTCGAATCTTGTTTCACTTGTCATATTTTTGAGCGAAAGATTTATGAGCGCCTTGTTTGAATCTCCGCATCTCACATTTGGTGTTTTTTTTGTTTTTTTGTTTTGCTGGTTTCTCTCTTTTTATTTGTTCTATCTTTTCTACTTGTGTTTTAATCTGGTGCTGTTTTCTTTCCTTTTCGCCTTTCCCTTTTGTTATTTGTTATTTTCGGGGATGGAGTACGGCCTGTCAGTACATATGAGCTAATTTTTTTCTTTTCTCCTTTTCCTATTTTCTCTCCTGTCGTGATAAATCGTCAAAACTTTTTCCTTCCTGTTTTTCTTTTTCAATGAGCGAGCCACTTCTTTTTTCTTCTTCTTCTTTCTCAGTCTGGTTACTATAGCATACTAAACTCTATCTAATGTCCATATTCTCCAAATCCTTACGCGCTTTCTGTGATGAACGGCATAGTGGCATGCCAATTAGATTCTGTGGTTCTGTTATGTTGTTTTGTTGATGCGGGATACAATTTTAAAACAGTAGTAAATTGAGGGATATATATTGGCATTTGGGAGAGCCATGGGCGCCCGCCATACGGTTTACTTCCTTCTACTTGATAGGATTGTAGAAATAACCCAGTTCTACTTGTTGGTTACAGCAGTTTAATAGATAGTGTCTATGGATGCGGCTCCTTAGATATATATATATATATCTAGCTACTTAGCTATCAATCATTACCAGATCCAATTTAATCCCCGGCCTCTATATAAATCCAAATAGAGAAAAGAGTGTAAATATCCTTCTCGCCTTCCCCCCCTCTCTCCCCCCCCCCCGGTCAACCAACCCTTTTAAAACCCACCGACCCCTCTAACCCTCTCAACCGCCCCCACAAACCCCTTAATCCAACTAAATCTCCCCGGATCAATACCCAGCGACCCTTGCGCCATCTGGCCCGTGAGAGGGTCATGCCAGCAGCCATCGCGTGTACTCACAGCACCATATGCGGCGGTGTTTTGGTTCCGCTGTATGCCGTCGAGCCAGGTCTTGCAGATGGCAGGGGAGTCGAGGAGGATGTTCGTTTCTTGGCTGTGGAAGATGGATTGGGCATCGAGATTTGCGTTGCCTGTACAATTACATAAGTCTTTTTTTCTCCCCGTGTGGTGGGGGAGGGGGTAGATCCTGGTTAGTTTAATGGGGGAGGAAAGGAGAGCGGGAAAGAAAGGCGAGGGCGGGGGTGGGGGTGGGGGGAGTGGAAACCTTGAATAGCAATATGTTCGTCAATAATCATAAGTTTAATATGACAACTCCTCATGTTGAATTTCTTATGTATCGGCCTTGTCTGATCCTTTCCAACATAATTATATATCTTTAACCTTTTTTTCTCCTCCTCAGATTCCAAAGCACTATACAAACGGTGCGAAACCATTTCATTCGTCCCGTTCTGGAAGGGGAGTAATTGGCCCGCGTCATTATAGCCTAAACATAAGTAGCAAGTTACTACTACGCCACGGCGCACGGCGTCGAGGATAGGGTCTAGCAAGGGTTTTGCGTTTAGGTTGGGTGTTTGGATGAGGATTGAGTGTTGGGCGTTGCGGATTGCGGAGAGAAAAGCGGCGTTTTGGGGGGTGTGGACGCTTGTGTGGTTTAGTGCTGGAGGATGTTAGTCCCTTATGAATGAACTGGATGATATAGAATATGTTGTTGGATGGAAGCATACCTCCCCACGGTGGTCGACATACGAGTGCCATAGGAACAGGTTCGTGAGGTTCGTGCAGGATATATGGCGTCATATGGGCTTCATCATCCCACTCTGGTGCATCGCCTTTGATATCGGGTCGCGGAACAATGTCTATTATGATCTAAGTTAGATGATGTATCATTATAAAACATAAACTAGAGATGTACGAACTGAGATGACGAGTCACGGCATCCACTTTGCTTTCTGATCCATGGGGTCTGAGAACGGCATTTGTGCTTCCTGTCTCTGACACTATGTCGTCGTCGTAGTGGGGATTCTCTTGTTCATGTTCTGCTAGGCTTTCATCCGATGATGAAGGTTCCACTTTCGATGATTGAATACTGTTTTAATTGGCAAGGGAGTCAGCCCCTGAGACAGCTGTGATTCGAAATCAACCATATCTACCTCATACCTATCCACTTGTCCGTAATAACTACTGTCTCTTTTCGATTCCGCCCCCAAAGATCTAGATTCCGCAAAGCTCGGGGGTGCTTTAGATGCAGCTGGTGAGTTTATCATTGGCAACGGAGGCTCCAGCAAAGTATTCCATGTCACGAGGGCCATGTCGTAAAAGGAATCGACAATGGGACCCTCCACGCGAATCATCATTTCCAGGTTATCATTATCCTAGAAATGTGTTAGTAAAGACGCAAAATTAGCTAGGCATAAACATAAAACCAGCCTACCTGTATATTACTACTTTGTAATAGAGCTAGCCGCCTATCCACAATCATGAACTTCGAGTGAAACGTCCCAAGCCAACGCTCGTGGTAATTCATCACCTGGAGGTCAATGTTAGGGATCTCTTCAGGCGCCGGCAGCCTAACTCTCGGATTCCTCGATGCATCGGGATATACAAGTAGCCGACTTTGGAAGACCTAAGTTGGCAGTTTATTAATCACCTAGCCTTTAAAATAACCCTGCATGGCGATGAACTGACCTGCTTCGGACTCGCACGATCATAGATCAGCTTCATGACGACCTTTTCACCACGTTTTCCCGCCCTAGCAGAAAGCTCCTTCATTGCATTGGTTATCAACGTCGAGGCGTCCGAAAATACCCAATAGTTCGTTGCGAGGAATATCTCCTTCTTGGCGCGTACTATGCAATTGGCCATATGGCGGCATATATCTGGTAGTGGCGCGATAATGGTAAGAGGTACGACGCCAGAGCTCCCAATTAGCGAAGGGGACATCGTATTGGACATGGAGTCTTTCTCGAGGGTACACAGGACATCGTGATATATCTGATGAAAAAGGAGTTGAGATTAGATGATGATGATGACTGCCATGCATAGACCAAAGTTCTTTTTAGAACGGAAGGGGATTAAGTTACCTGTAGAAAGAGATCGCTTGGACGTTGAGAACCCCATTTTCCGCACTCATACGCCTGCCGTATATCCACCGGTGTATTCACAGGTTTATCTGCCTTGGCTGACTCTCTACAGAGGCGTTTCCGGCGTTTATATAACCTCTTGATTATGTAGCGCGGAGAGAGACTGGGGTTCTTTGCCAGCTCCGAAATGACACTCGTTTCGCTGTGGCATAGCTCATACACCTCCTGGGAAACCATCTTACTAGATCCCTGGTTTTTACTTTGTGGCTGGCGGAGTAGGTTAAGGATCAACAGTCCAGGAAGGACGATATATCCGAGTATAATAAGAACGGCCTGGTCCATCTGGTGGTCCTGACACAGAGCATTGAAGACAATAATCGAAAACAAATGAGGGATGTGATAATTTCATAACCCATCGCGGCATTCAGTAGTAAGTTGCTGCAATTGAATATAGTGGGCATGCGAGGAAATATATAGAGCTTTGCAGGGCGGAATGAAATTTACTACCCTGTTTCCAGTTTGAGGATGACGAAAGGCCTGACAGGATCCTGGTGGGAGGAATGACGAGGAATTAGAGAAGGCATATTTGTAAGTGTTAGCGGATTTTATCAACAGGGTTTCAATTCCATCTGAGGATTTCTCCCATTCCAATTGAACCTGATAGTTAAAACAACTTCGTCGTTGGATGTTAAAGAGTGACGTCACGGGTAACTCTATGCAGAATACGGAATATAGTACTTCCGTAATGCAGCTCTCCCCCGAAGCGTGACTAAGCTCTCCGCTCGATGTCCCACTCTTTTATATACTTCTCGCCGTCCGCTTCTTTCCTTTGCTCTCTCTCTCTCCCTCCCTCTCTTGTGTTGCTGAGGGGGACATTTGCACTTTATTCATTGTTGGATACTAACTGGACACGCAGATATTGAGCATTCTGAGCTTCCCAATAGACCTACCTCACTATAATTGAATTCTATATACCCCTGTTTGCTGCCCGCAGCTCTTTATATATCCCCTGAAAATGTACGTGCTCCAGTTGTTCCATCTCAACTTCTACATATATACGTGCCTTGAAGATGCTGATTTTTTCCCCCTAAAGGGTGTACACTGCGTCCTTTGCATTCTTCGAAGCCCTCTGGGAGGTGGGTTTTCTCCCCCGCACTCCCCCACTCAGACCCCCTCTGCATGTTCCCCATTCACTAACACAGAATCCAGGCGGGAATTGCCCATGTCTTTGTCAACCTCGGGTCTGACCATCCCTCGATTCTGGAGGCTATGGCAAAGGGCTTGAAGGAGCGCAAACAATTCCCCAACATCATCACTTGCCCCAATGAGGTAATCCCCCCCCTTCCTCGGATATCGTCGGTTACACGCGCCGCAACTCTCCATGTGACGCAAAAAGCGGACGCTAACCCCTTTTCGGCAGATGGTTGCCCTCTCCATGGCGGACGGTTACGCTCGTCTCACGGGAAAGCCTCAATGTGTGATTGTGCATGTCGACGTCGGTACCCAGGGGCTAGCTGCTGCTGTGCACAATGCCTCCACCGGTCGTGCCCCTGTTCTTGTCTTCGCTGGGCTGTCTCCCTTCACAATTGAAGGAGAGATGCGTGGATCGCGGACAGAATATATCCATTGGATCCAAGACGTCCCTGATCAGAAGCAGATTATAGCTCAGTACTGCCGTTACACTGGGGAGTTCAAGACTGGTAAAAACGTGAAGCAAATTGTTAACAGAGCCCTCCAATTTGCCACTAGTGCCCCAATGGGTCCAGCCTATTTGGTGGGTGCCAGAGAGGTGATGGAAGAGGAAATCGAACCGTATTCGATTAACCAGAATACGTGGAACCCAGTTGCCCCTGCTGCGTTACCCCAAGATGCTATCGAGACAATAGCGGATGCCCTGGTGTCTGCTAAACAGCCATTGGTCATCACAGGATATATCGGACGAAATGGAAACGCTGTTTCAGAGCTCGTCAAGCTGGCCAACACAGTCAAGGGTCTCGAGGTGCTCGACACTGGTGGAAGCGACATGTGCTTCCCCGCTGACCACCCAAGCTGGCTTGGATTACGGTTTGGCGTCCACGACAAGATCACTACTGCAGACGTTATCCTGGTGATCGATTGCGATGTGCCTTGGATACCCACTCAGTGCAAACCATTCCCCTCAGCCAAAATATACCACATCGACGCCGACCCGCTGAAGCAGCAGATGCCAGTCTTCTACATCCCGTCCCTAGCCACCCATCGCGTTGACTCGGAAACCGCCTTGAAGCAGCTCAACCAATACATCTCCACCAACAAGAGCTTCCTATCAACCCTCGAAGGCGCAGAATACGCATCCCGTCGCACAGCGCTCGAACAAGCGCACAAACAACGCCTCCAATCCTTCTCAGACCAGGCTATCACACCATCAGGGTCCAACGCGCCCTTAAACGCCGCCTACCTAATCTCTCAAATCCGCAAAACCTGCCCGATCGACACACTCTGGACCATCGAAGCCGTCACCCTCACCGGCTTCGTCGCCGACCACATCCAAGCCACATTCCCCAACTCATGGCTAAACTGCGGTGGCGGCGGGCTCGGCTGGTCCGGCGGTGCCGCACTGGGCATAAAGTTAGCCAGCGATGATCTCGCCGGTGGTTCTGGAAAGGGCAAATTCGTATGCCAAATCGTCGGCGATGGCACATACTTGTTCAGCATCCCCGGCTCAGTCTACTGGATCGCGCGCCGCTATAATATCCCCATTCTCACCATCGTGCTGAATAATAAGGGCTGGAACGCGCCGCGACGTAGTATGTTGCTCGTGCATCCTGATGGCGAGGCATCGCGCGCATCAAATGAGGATTTGAATATTTCGTTTGTGCCCACGCCGGATTATGCAGGTATTGCGAAGGCCGCGGCGGGCGGGAAGTTGTGGGCCGGTCGTGCGGGCACGGTGGAGGAGTTGGCGGAGTTGTTGCCACAGGCGGTTCAGAGCGTGTTGAATGGTACCGGAGCGGTGCTAGAGGCGCAGTTGGAGGGGAAAGAGGGGAAGTATACAGAGTAAATGAAGGAGGACCGAGGAAAAATGATGTCGATCATTTTGTAGTTTCTTTTTTTTTCTCTCTTTCGTTTTTTCCTTTGTCTCTCTTACTCTAACTATTTTTGTTTTGACGACTGGTTACCCTCCATTTGTTTTGGCTACGAGCAAGCAGGGTGTATATATAAACTTAGAAATATTGAAAGAGATAAAAAAATACAACCACTTGTTGAATAATTAAAATTATATATAATAAATGATACGAGTTATTTACCCCCCAATTTAGCAACACTTAAGGATATAGAGCATTCTGAAGCTAGCGTAGGCATTTGATCCTGAGAGCAAATAGTAAAGCCACGACAAAAACCATTCCTCACTCTCTCCCCTTCGCCTTTCCCTAGCCATAGCTAAGTTCACACGCGTATTTACGTGGAGAGGAAAATATGAAGAGACTAGAAGGGAGCGAAGAAAAAGAAAAGAAATCCGAAAACTCCCTCCTGAACCCAAAAAAAAGGGATAACTAAACACCTAAAACCCTTCCCCATCCCCCCCTCCCAAAGCTCCCACAACAGTGATTGTAAAACTATAGACATTAATAGGCTAGGAGCTCCCAAAAACCCATGAACAAAGGGGACCGGAAAAAAAACCAGAAGATTCGAACAAAAAGGGTAGCTTTTTCCATTCAAAGTCCTTCTTTTCACACCTCCTCCTCTTCACCATTCTCTTCTTGATTCCTTCTCCGTCGACGACCCTGGAACCAAGCTCCAACTTTCCGCTGGACCTGTTGAACCTGCTTCACGGGCTGAATCTGCTGCTGGATGTGCTAGACTTTTGAGCTAAGGGCTTTCGAAGATGTTTCCCATAGTTTTTGCAGCTGGTTGTTTTGCTGGACGTGTTGGACTTTTGAGCTGAGGGATTTGGTATATGCTTCCCAGCGCTTTTGGATTAGGTTCTGGAGAGAAAATTGGGTACTATGTTAGTTGGATGGATGGGGGTAGTAGGGGTAGCGGGGAGAGAGAGAGAGAGGGAGGGAGATGTGTGTGTGTGTGAGAGTCACAGTCGGGGGTTCTGGGTCATTATCATTATCATTATCATTATTTTCATTAGCTGCTGTCTCCAGGACCTGGAACAATATCATGTTTGTTAGTACGTAAGACACTGGCTGGTTTGGGAAAAAAGGTGCGGGGGAGAAAAAGGGGGCGGGGGGCGAGGTTAGTAAGTTCGATATGAAGAAATCACATACTGCGTCACCGGATACTGGTTTCCTCTTTATGGTCTACAGAGCAGAATATTAGCAAAAGGTCTAAAGGAGCCCGCCCCCCCAGCACCCTCTTTCAAAGACGCAAAGATCGCATAGATTGGGAATTCCACTCACACTTCCCCCAACAAGTTTCCTCTTCACGGTCTGCGAGATGCGTAAAAAAGCACATCAGTAAGGCGTTTAACCCAAGGGCCCAAAAGAACAGGAAGTGAAAATTTTGCAAAGAGCAGTACCACGTACAAACTCGCTCATAATCTGCCTCTGCTGCACTTATATAACAAGTCACACACACCAGTGTTAGCCCCCTATGTTTCTCTCAAAGACCAGGACACAAAAAGTTTATTCCTTTTCTGGACTTACCACATCAACATCAGCAATATCACAAGAGCCATCTCTCCCCACTTCAAGCTGTGCTTCTGCTTCCTTCATTGCCAGAAATCACTTTTAGCCAACTGACTTCTTCCCTCCACAACGGAACTCAACCCCGGCAATGCAGACTGGGCTTACCTTCTGCACAGCTCTGTCTTTCTCCGGATCAATACCGCCATCTGGAACTGCCGGGCTATCCACACGCGACTCCTGGTCTGGTGTCGATCCCGGAAGTTCTTTCAATATTTCAAATTCCTATAGGGTAATAGAAGAAGAAAAAGGCCTCGTAGTCAGTGATTTGGAAATACAACCAATCTCCCTTTTGAATATCTGAAACGGGATATTGACGAATAAAGCTCAGGGGGGGTTGCATACTTCACCGATTTTATCTTCTAGTACGGTCGTTAGGCGTTCCTGTGCCTCCTATGCTAGCGCGTTAGCTGTGTAGTAAATACCGTTCTTCAGTTTGTACAGCGTAGAGCAAACCACATGGGCGAGAAAATTCCAAGAAATGACCTCTTTACCTCTTCAATAATCGGCTCAAATTCCTTTTCCACCGGTGCTACACTCTGGGATATAGAGGACTGATACAACAGTCAGACTCTGAAAAAGAAAACAAAGAATCTCAAATCCATAGGGGCGCCGGGGGGAATATAAATACCTCATAGTCAAGTTCAGACGGGGATGCTGATTCTGGTCGTGGGAGTGGCTGTGGAGGAAATGTCTAATATGGATTTTTAGCAAAACAGAAAAATAACCGCGAAGGATGGCATTCCCCCATTGTAGCAGAAATATATGTGTCCCATTACTTCTATACTACATCGCTCCTCTTCTACCGTAGTAGAAGAGATATCCCACTCCCTCCTTGGTCTTGTTCGACGCTGTTGGCCGGCGAAAGAAAAGGTTAGCCCACCATTTTCTTTTTGTCCCTTTATTCTCCTATAAAAGCAAACCAATACACTCATCCCCTATTCTCCAATCGACACAGAAAAGAAGAAGAAGAAGAAGAAGAAAGTAGAACTGACCCTCATAAGCGACCCACTCCTCTCGACACCCTGCCGTCGCCGCTCCGGTCTCTCCTTATTATCCGACAGCGGAATTAACCCGGTCCTGCCCTGCGCTGCAATCCCCGCCGCCGTCAATCCAACAATCAAATACACAACCCCAAACGCGGGATTCTGGATCTCCGGCACAGGAAAATAATAGCTCGCAACCATGGCATTGACCGCCAGGCCCACGACCCTCGTAAACGCCGTTCCCAAAGCGACAAAGACGAGAACGAGGAGCTGTGTGGACAGATCGAAGGGGAGAGACATGTAGAAGAAGAGTACTGTTGCGGGGAGCCAGGAGGCGGCGTCCTGGTTGCCGCCAAGGGATAGGGCGAGGGGGATACCCACGATCCCGACGGCGAGAAGCACGACGTACCCGCCAATAAACACGACTCGCCGTGGGATGCAGTGTATTCGCGACGCGATAGTGATCCATAGCCCGATTAGCGTGGGCGGGAGCGCAGGGTACGCCCACAGCGACATATTAATTTTGTCGGCCCCCTGGGTCTGACAGAGCGAGATAACAGTTATTGCGCATGCTGCAACGTTCAACAAATCCGTCATCACGACTCTAAGAACCTGCGCCCAGGTCATAGGCTTGTATAGGGCGTCGTCATGGCCGCCGAAGTAGTACGCCTTAGGCCACAGAGAGCGGTCGTGAACATTGTAGAGCGCGAATATCCCCGCCACAGAGGGCATGGTGATGCGTATGCATTCCCAGATGACGGCGTGGAGGTAGGCGCGGTAGCCATGGCGGAAAGGGAGCGGGATGTCCCAGAGGAACCATTGAATGTTGATTGCGAGAGCTGTGAGTATGAGGCTAGCACGACCTAGCGCGTTGGCTTCTTGTGTATATATGTCCATAGAGCTTGGTTTGTGTAGCAGTTTCGATTTATAGGCTCGGGCTTAACTGCGGACAAAGGGATGGAAAGCAGATATATGTTGGTAGGAGCCGAAGAGATTAGTTTATTGCGTTCCAATGTTCTGGAAATATGCATTATGTATACTATAAAGGCAAGGGAGAGCTATGAATAGCAAGCTTCCGGTGTGGGAGCGAGGAGCTACTCTGTACTGCTACCCCCAACGCTGCTCACATAAAATATCCGAGATCGCAGTTGGGCTTGACGAATTCTCGTTCACCAGCTGATCTACCTACCTAACAAGACCCTTAGTCCGTATGGGAAAGGTATCATACTATGGCCGACAAGAGGTAACTGAACATGCATAAGTTCGTTCCACGGGCATGTGTCTTTGCAGAAAAGGTAACATCTAAGTTAGCCTGTGAGATTCGAGAAGATCCACCAGATCAACCTATCACGGAGGTGTACATATCAACTATGATACGCGCACACTATATGTAGACGGCATCGCTGCATCAGAAAGAGGGTTTTGTGCGTTGCATAGCATCGCCCGTACATCAAATCCATCGGCATGGGGTTAACATTTTAGGTAATGTTTTCAGACTTGTCGGTAGAAGTCGGTCAAACCCTAGAAAATATAGGAAAGAAACAGAGCATCGTCTAGCAAGCTGTGACATTTGAAATAGGATGCACTGTCAACAGCATGAAAGCCCAGCTGATAACATGCTCAAGCGCGATCCTGCACAGGAAACAATCCCACAAAGCCATGCTCCGCAGCTAACTAGGGTAACTAGCACCCGCTTTCGCATTTCTCCGCGTGGAAGCAAGACATGGTGATCATTGATCACTCAAAGCCCTTGAGGCTTGAGCCCGTGATGAAAGCTTGGTTGCTTTTTCGGTGCGGCCCGCGATCATTGGGCGGTTGCACAGCATATCAATAGAACAATAGGAGACGGCCCAAGCGGAAATATGTATGTATGAACCAGCAACAGCATTAACAACCACACAAACTGTTGGCATGTTGGTACGTTGGCATGTTGGCATGTTAAAACTTATCACTCGGGCGAACTTGACGCAAAAGCAGTTGTCGTCATCTCAATTAAGCTTGATCTAAGCATAGAATTAGAAAAGCCCTGCGTCTTAGGCAAAAGATCGACCCCAAGCTTGAAGCAGTCCGGATGGTATCCTCCTACCCGGCTCCTCTCAAGAAGCTGTCCTCCAGTATGCATGTAATGTATGTACATGGGTCTCTTCATGTTCACAACATATAACCGGAGCATATTTCAGGCATGGCTGAGCTCAAGTCCGCTTAACATGTATGTGTTCTAAGGGTCTAGTGGACGAATCGAGGGATCTCACAGCACACAACAAAAGAACCGACTCCAAGCGCTGTGCCGCAAAACCTAACAATCCCTAGACTTTAAGTCCCCCCCCCCCCCCCCCTTGATCATTATCTTAAATAATATAACTAAATAAGAGGTGAAAGAGGGTCCACATAATAAGAAATATAAGCAAAATCTTCCAGTGCCCAAGAGTAAGTAGCCAAGAAACCGCCAGATAATTAAACATGCATTAGGTTTGCACACTGTCTGTTAGATAATAGCACAGGGGGGCGGGGGGACCAACTCTTTTGACATAAAATAATTGAGAAATATCATCCTGCAAGTTGGCGAGAAAGCATATAACAATTGGTTACTTTTAAAACCAACTAGCTCGCCTCGCTTGCTTGCATATGCATCCCCCGCACAATGAGGTTATCAGACCGGAACTGTATACATAGTATATATGCCAAAGTGCGTAGTCGTCCTGAAAATTCCGCCAACCATAGATTTAGAGCGTACTTGATCCACTATCATTCTCGATCGCTGTAGGTGTTGTATTCTGTTCCGTGGACAGTAGGATCGTAGCAGGCGGAGGGATGTATCCTCCCCCGGTCTAACTCCTATAGCGGGAAAACCTCCTTTTCTTTCCCTTAGCCCTCATCGTTTAAATCAGCGATATGTGAAATTCATCATCCACTCCATAGGCCTAACCAACCACCCCCCCGGCCTCTCCATCCTTCTATCACCCAAAGACAAACCTCCTCCAATTCCGCTCCAAGATCCCCACCCCTTCCTCCACCCCCCACCCCTTAACCTCACAAACCTTCCTCACCACTTCCTCCAGCACCTCGTCCATCCGCTCACCAGCGACATGCAAATCGCTCTCAACCAGAATCCTCTCATCAGGCAACGACCTCAACACCTCTTGAACCTTCCTATCACGATCCGCATTTGAGAAATTAATCACAGAAGAAAAGGAGAAGTATATATCCGCCGGCACAGCGGGGTGAAGGAATTGTTTCAAGGCTTCAGGGGGTCCGGAGTATGAATGCATGCAGATACGGGGTGGGAAAGGTCGCGGCTTAGACTCCCCTTTCTCCTCCTCCTCCTTCCCTTCATCGCGGCTACTCCCCTTCCCCCCTTCCCTCCTCCTAATCTCCCTCTTCGACAAAACCTTCCTCTCCCCCCCTTTCCACAACCCACTCAAAACCTCAAACACCGCCCCATGAGCCTGCACGCTATGCACCGAAACCGCACGACCCATCTCCCCCGCAAGCTGTAGTTGCGCCTTAAACACAGCCTTTTGATGCGCCATGTTAACCTTATACGCTGATAATGCCCTACCTTCTCGCGAACCTAGTGTAAGCGACGGAGGAGGATCCCGACGCGCTACTTCATTTTCTCCTTCGAGGGGATGTGGATTAGGAATGCGGAAGGAGCGATCGAGCCCGATCTCCCCGACGAGAGCGGATGGGTAGGATGTGAGGCGGGCGCGCGTTTCGCGTATGAAGAGCGAGAGGGGGAGAGGGGTGGGGAGTCCATTGAGTAGTGCGGTGTCGTCGTTGTTGTCGGTGAGGGTTGGTGGTGGTGTTAGCACCGATGTATAGTGTGCTTCTTTACTAATCGTCCCCATCCCTCCTGCTCTACTGCAATTGCTATCGGTGTCATCGAATATCTGATGCGCGTACCACGGATGCCAGCCAAAGCTAGGTATTACCCTTGCACTCGTTTTGTCGTCCCTCGCTACAGCGTCAACAAGCGCCTGATCCTCGCGCCGCGTCGACATGACTGTCAATGTGCGCGCTTTCATAGAGCTGATTGCGGGGATCGAGGACATGGTGTCTGTAGGGTGGCAGTGGGCGTCGTGGATGCCGATGGACCAGGGGAATGGCTCCGGTGAAGGATCGGGCGTCATGGTTGTCGTGGAAGAGAGGATGTATGTGTAAAGGGGATAGGGGGAGGCCAATTGGTGTGGTAATTAGAGTGTATATATGTCTGATGGTGTATGTTGTTTTGAAGTATTTCGATGCTGGCGGGGTGGGACTCGGGAGAGAGAGGTTCCCCGCTTATGTCATTGGGGTCTCTCCTTTTGCAGCGGTGCGGGGATGGCCAGTAGGTACAAGAAAGAAGATATATGGAGGACTAAGAATAAGAAGAAGAAGAATAATACCAATTGATAGATATACAATAATTGAGGTATATACGCGAAGCTACTAACAAATATAAAAGAAAAGGCAAGTAAAAAGAGAACAGACCGTGGGAGATAACTATATCCAGAACTCAGCACAGTTCATTTTTGTCTCTCTTCTCTGGTATTTGAAGAAGTAAGAAGGAACAAATATGACAAAATAAAAAAAATCAATCTATAGCAACGCCAAATCCAGCAAAGATAGCGCTTCTCAAGAAGACATCAGCAAAGCTCTAACCGCGCAATGCATAAACAACAAAGCCACTGCCACCTCATGGGGAAAACTAGAGGCGGAACCCCTAGTATACACAATATATGTACACCTATACAGCCCTCACTTATCACAGCCCCTCCTCCTCCACAGCCTTCATCTCGCCCATCATAACGTCATTGAACTCCTGCCAACCATCCAGATATAAATGATGTCCCGCGCCCTTGACAACCACGACTTTCGCATCACCGCGATCTCTGCGCTTTTCTTCCTCCGTCGCATCTTTTAGCACGCGCTCTTTTTCTTCCAGGATGCGTGCTTGTGCCGCGTAGCCGCCTGCGACATCCATCCAATCGTGCTCGCCGTACATGAGCACTATGGGGATGCCGGCTTCGCGGATGGGTTGCAAATCAGAGGCAGAGGCATTTGAGGAGGGGATGGATGGCGGGGGAGTCTCCAGCGAAGTAGATGATGACAAGTCGAGGGTCGATTGTGGGGTTGGAGGTTGGATCATCTGTCGGCCGACACCGTGGATGCGACGGATTAGAGGACTTCGCGCAAATGCGCCTGGCGCAAGGATATATGCGAGGGCGTACTCGCCACTGCCGCGCATGCGGAAGAGCGAGTATGCGTAGTCGTGCAGGGCTTGAGCTTCAGGTTGTGGTAGGTGCGCGAAGCGGCGGGATGTCCAGCCTGAGACGAGACGGGGCCCAAGGGGGCCAGACCAACGCACCAGGCTAAAGGGCGAGACGTTGGAGTCCCAGAGGTATGTGAGCCATTTCGGTAGGGGTTTGCGGCGGGGAGTGTCGTTGCCGTTGCCGTTGCCATTGTTATTTGCAGCGGTGGTTTTGCTTCGCGCATTGAGGAAGTTGTTGTTATCGCCTGTAGGCGGCTGGACGATATCATTCTGGTCTTGTGTGAATTCGTTGGCCAGTGTCGACTCAGACGGTTCAGCCGGTAGTTCTGCGCTGACAGCATAAGGATCTTCCGGGATGCCGACGGGCGAGACGAGGATAAGCTTGTTCAGTCGGCCGGGGTATTTCAGCGCGTATGCGACGGCCATGTAGCCACCCATACTGTGTGCGGCGAGAGTAAACCGGTCGAGTTTGCGCTTCACGCGCCACTCCTCGAGCGCATCTATGAACCAATCTTCCGCCTCCTTGATTGCATCCTGCCGGTTCTTGGCGTTGATTTTAAATGGCGGGCGCGTGCTGCGACCCATACCTAGGAGATCGAGCGCGTACAATTGCCACCCTTTTGCACGACTTAGGGCATCATAGTTCTTGTAGAAAAACCCGAGACCCGCGCCATAGCCGTGCAGGACGACAAGGTTGTTGTTTACTTTTTCTCCTACACGTTCAACGGAGAATTCGTTGAGGGCGCGGTCCTTGCCACTAAGCTCGACCATGCTAGACCGCCATCTGCGGGGTCCATAGGGGTCGTTGACGGAGGTGGCGGACACTTGAGCAGCCTGGGTGTGATCTGCGGAAACAAGGTCATCGGCTGGCTCGTTAGGCGTGTGTGGTCGTTTTCCGGTCTGAGTGTGGGTGGGTGCATGCTTGAGGTAAGGGAGGAAGGAGAGCACCTTGTGCTCAGCGGCAGCAGCGGGGATGCTTGCCCACTGTAGTTATTACATATGGCAGAGCAGTGATTAGCCTCTAGACTGTGCAGAATAGACAAAGGTTGCCCCGCATACCCATTGATTAAACCCTTCTTTGTAACCTAGAGGGAAAATGCGCCGTTTCGATGGCGACTCTGTTCTCTGGGAGGCGAGCGGGGTCTGTTGCTGGCGACCACGCCCATCCTCAGAGGAGGAGGACAACTGGGCCATGATGGGATGGAACTCTGTGTTGCTGGTGGCAGTGGAGGCGACCTGCGAGCTCTGGTTCACAATAGCGGAGTATGAGGTGGATTGGAAGCGCGGATTGGCGTTCAACGGACGGGCAGGTGTCGTCGAAGTAGCAGTGGTGGTGGTGGAGCAGGAGGATGGCGAGAGGACAGCGACCTCAACAGTTGGCCGGGGTCGAGCGACCTGGAGCAGTGGAAGGGCGGAGAAGCGTCCGGGATACAGTTTGGCAGAGTGGAACAGCGAGGGAGAAACAGACTCCCTCTCGTGGTGGAAGAGGCGGAGGATCCAGAAGAGACCATCAAGGGAAAGGAATCGCGGGATATATGTATGTAAGAGACAAGCATTCAGCCCCTGGTGGTGGTGGTGGTGGTGGTGGTGTTGCAGCAAGCGTTTGAGAGTGCGACTGGGAGTGGCCGAATCAGAGGAATGCTAATTGATGGCAGGCAGCACAATTCCGACGCACTACGGATTATGCTGGAGAGTCGGCGATAGACACGGGGCAACTGGTCGTTCCGGCGGGCTTCAGTGGCTGGTTGGAGAGAGAGAGAAGAGAGGAGAAGAGAAGGGAGAGGGTCGGAGTTAGCGATGGTGATAGCAAACACCCGAGAGGCTAAGTATGTATGTGGATAACTTATGTATTTGGAGGTCAGTCGGTCAGTAGGATTGAAGCCTACAATAATAATAATTAGAATGGGAAGATCAATCCAAAAGTACTCTGTATATTATTATTATTTCATTCTGACAGTAAGAAATGTACAATTGTGTAGTTGATTTATTTATTCTCTGCCGTCCGAGTGCATCCCCAACTCTTCGCTCATTGAGCATGAATCCCTCAACATGCAGCACTCACTCACACACACACGCACGTCTTCCCAGTACAACTCACTACGTACACACACACACACATCTCAATTATTCCCCTCAAACCTAGCTACTATGTTATGCCATTCACTCCCTCTATGGCCTTGAATAAACATATTTAATACTCACTACATGCATTCCCTGCCTCGCTCCGCTGCACAATAGCAGGTCCCATCCCAACAACCTCTCTCTACCCTCCTCCTCCTCCTCCTCCTCCACCACTCCACCCTGGCAATAGCAATAGCAATAGCAATATCCCACTCCCTCCATGTCCAAACTCGACCAGATCGTCAAAGGCGCTCCTCCGCCCGGTGCCCCCGTCCCCTTCTCCGCCTCCTCCAAACTTCCCACGCCGCTCTCCCCCGCCTACCTCCAACAAGAATCCCAGCACGCCTCCCAACAAGTACCACCGTCCACACCTACAGCAGCAACAGCAGCAGCACCAACAACAGCAACAATCTCGCCCACCTCTCCTCCAGACCCGCTTTCCACCCTCCCTTCCTCTCCGCCACAGATCTACCTCAACCTACTCATTCTCGAATCCTCCCTGCGCTCCCAATACCTCGCCCTACGCGCCCGACGGCGGCAAAACACATTCTTCCTACTCCTCCTCGCCCTCTGGATAACCTACTTCTTCTACGCACTATTCCTACGGCCGCGCGAAGATGGCCGCGGCGTTGGCGGCTCCGTGTACTGGGTTGTCGAGATGGGCGAAAAGGTCGCGCTCATGGGCGGCGTTGTGACGGGCATCTTGATCTGGGGGACGGGCCAATGGGAGCGCGGCGTGCGATGGCCGCGACGGTGGCTGGCCGTCGCCAATCGCGGACTGCGCACCATGAATACCAAGATTGTCGTGATTAGGGGCCCCTGGTGGAAGGAATTACTGTCCTACGTTGCCTTCTTGTTCCCTATCTCGGCGCTCCTGGGCTGGTCTGCGGGCGGGCCTGGGTCGTCGTTTCACTACATTGAGCACCAACAACAGCAGCAGCAGCATTCCCCAGCAAGTACGCCGAGTAAACGGCGTTTATCAACAACTTCCCGCACCGGTGCTTCTCCCTACGATAATACTGAGGATAGTGACGTCGCCGGTGTCGAAGAAGACCTCTCCCACGGCGGCGACTATATCAAGCTGCTCCTACTACCAAAATCCTTCTCGCCCGCCTTCCGCGAGAACTGGGACGAGTACCGCACCGAGTACTGGGAGCGCGAGAACGAGCGACGCGCTATGCTGCGGCAGAAACTCAAGGAGCAACGCAGACAACAGCGGCAGATGCACGCCAAGGCGGAGGGCGGGTGGTTCTCGCGGTGGTTGCAGCTAGTCGGTAGTTCCAGCGGTGGTGGTAGTGCTGGAAACATCCGCCGCTCCGTGACGGGCGGCGGACGGGGTTCGGATATCGAGAAATCCCACCACCACCACCACCACCACCACCATCACGCTCACGCTCACAACACATCGCACAAATCCCGCCGGCCCCTCGCCCCCGTCGAACCCCACCAACCACAACAGGGCTCCCACTCCCGCAGCTCCTCGCGCAGCACAACACCTAACCCACTCTCCTCAGACGCAGACGAGAAACCCCAAACAACGACAAACCAGCTCCTATCCGCGGGAGATCGCGAACATAGGCGGTCGCGACGGAGTAGTAGCGTCACATCAACAACGTCGACATCACCGCTGACGACGATGATGATGTCGTCGAGTGGTGAAAAGAAGAAAAGCGGTGGTGGTAGTGGTGGTAGGAATAAGAGGCGCTCGTCTAGAGTGCCAGGAGGCGGCGGTGGGCGGAATGGGAGTCGGAGCGCGTCGCCGTTGAAGCAGGAGAGTTAGCCCTATTCTACCTTTGGTACACCCCGTTTTCTTGTATCTAGCGGGAGGATGGGGGGCCGGAGGGTTTGAGGAGCCTTTTTTTTTTGGGGGGGGTGAGCTTTTATAGCGCATAGCGGTTTTTTGCCTTTTCTTTTTGGGCTATTGGGGCCTTTTCTTTTCATGAAGATTGGTGTGTAAGTAGGTACCTAAGTAAATTCTCCCTTTTTTTCTTGAAGTGTGTGTGTGTGTGTGTGTGGGGGGGGGGGGATTATTTTGTATATCGATTTTTAATATCACTAGACCTTCCCCTTCTCCCCTTTCCTCCCCTTCCCCAGCTCTTTGCATCATAGAGAGGTGGTGGGGGACCCTGGGATGCAATTTTTATCCGAATGCTCTCAAAGGGAAAAGCCAAAATTAATCTAGAATAAATTCTTTTGTGATGAATTGAACATCTGACACTTTAACATTTTTTTGCACATAACATCCCTGTCCTATAAACTGATAGAGCAAAAAAAAAAAAAAAGGAAAAGAAACAACATATATGCTCAAAAATAAAACTCCCAAGGTCCGCCCCCAAAGTCAAAAAAAGAACACCTATGAAATGAATCACCCCCAAGACGAGAAAAAAAACAAGACATTATAAAGCGGAAAAGCAGAATTGTCAACATAGAATAGACGAAACAAAAAAGGGGGGTGACATTAACAAGTAAGCTGCATTCAGGGGGTGAAAAAAAAAACCCCCCTTTGCACTACAGACGATAAACCGTGCCATCACCAAGATACCTAGAAAAAGCACATACCGTTAGCACGTCTCATTCACGAAAGCAACTCAAAAAAGCCCCCAAGGCAAAAAGAAGGAGTAGAAAACACGGGAAAATACTCACATAAGATCATTCTGCTCATTCATCGCTTCCAACGCCTTCACCGCCTCCGCCAGGCCAAACACCTCTCTCTCCCCAAGCCGTGCATTGCTGCGAATCGCCCTATTCACAGCCTCCAACACCGCATTCACATGCGCGGAATCGCCTTCGAACAAGTTACTCGTCATCAGCGGGCCGAGTGTTGCGCGGAAGGTCGCGAGACGTTGGGAAGAGAGCGGGGGCATGGTCCCTGCTAGCGCTGTGGCTGCTGCAAGCGCGTCCTCAGGGGTTGCTGCTGCTCTGGATGAAGAATCCTGCGATTGCGTGTTCGTTGCGTCGTCCGTTTCGGAGCGAAGGAGGACCGAGGCGGGCTGCGAGGAGGCAAAGGACATCTGTGATTCGGATTGTGCGGTGCCTGCTTGGCTGCGCGTTGGGCGGGAGGAGGAAGATTGTAGGGTGCGCTGACCGCGCGGGCTGGCGCCGTATAAGCCGTCTGGGTCATCGTCATTATCGTCATTATTGTCGTTATGTCCGCTTGCGGAAGCGGTGCCGGCTCTGCTCGATGCTAGGCGTCTGCTCGAGCGCGTGCCTGTTGCCGTCGAGGTTGTGGTTCGAGTTCGCTGGGTGTCATCCGCATCAGAGTCAGAGTCACTTTCGTCGGAATCAGAGTCTGGCACGTTTGCGGTCTTGCGGCGTTTGCGCCGCTCATCCTCGACAACTTCCTTGAACAGCGCGAAGCGGAGAATCGACTCGGCGGCTTTGGCGTCTTTTTCTTCCACCCTGCTTGATAGCCTTGCCTTGGCGTGAGCGGTCGATAGACGGATGAGAGTTTCGAGAGTACGCGCCGTCATGGGCGATGTCTTGCGCTGGTTCCCGAGCAACTCGTCATTTCTTAGAGCCGAGTAAGTGGTGATGATATGGTCTGCCGCACCCTTGGTGAGAACAGGCTTGACTCGCGACTTGGCGTATTGGATGTATTTCTTAATAAACGGCATGCTGAGCACGTCCACTTTGCGATTTGATCCCCGGCCAGAAGTGATGTTCATACCGGCATGGAGCATCACGTTGTACTTTTCGTACACATCAGTTGGACGGTTTGTGTCCTGGGAATCTTCGAGCCCAACGCCCAAGTTGTGATTCGGTTGCTCACGGACAGGTGCGCCTTCTTCGGTGCCTGGCTGGCGGTACTGGTGCATGCGCAAGACGTGCTCTGAGATCAGACGGTCTTTGGCATCTTCAATATCATCCGTGACAACGAAGAGCAAATCGAAACGCGAAAGAAGGGAATCTGGTAGCGCAATATTCTTATGCGGATCCTTGTGGGTATCGTATTGTCCATATATGGGATTCGCTGCGGCGATGACACTGCATCTGGCGTTCAATGAGGTGTGGATACCCGCCTTTGCAATGGTGACGGTCTGTTGTTCCATGACTTCGTGAATGGCGACTCGGTCAACGTCGCTCATCTTATCAAACTCGTCAATACACACAACGCCCCTGTCGGCCAGAACCATGGCACCTGCTTCCAGTCTGCGTTCACCCGTCTCCTTGTCTGTCGTTACGGCTGCCGTGAGACCAACGCCTGAGGAACCTCGGCCGGTAGTCGCGATTGCCAGTGGAGCTGTGTTGAGCACAAAACGAAGAAGCTGAGACTTTGCGGTGGAAGGATCGCCGACCATCAGGATATTAATATCACCACGTAAATGAGTACCATTCTCCAGATTTTTCTCCATGCCACTAAGCAGCATAAGCAGGATCGCCTTCTTGATGTAATCATGTCCAAAAATACTGGGAGCGAGAGACTGCGAGAGAAGCTCAAAAACATTCCTCTTCTTCGAAAGCTTGTTGATATTGCGGATGTCGGTGTCAGTTATAGTGGCCTGGGCAATGCCACCGCCCGACTTCGAAGACAGTTGAATGATATTATTCGCGAGAATCACGGTGCGGAATGTAGAACTGCTGGAGGTTGCGTTTCGATTTCCAAGCGATCTGAATATACCGACTAGTTGGATTCTATCGCCAGGCTTTGCTCTGTCGGCCAGGTCATCGTCAAGCATGACATCGACACTGCGGGGAAGCTGGCCAGCAGGCGCCCGCTCAGGCATCTCTTGGATCGAAACCGTTTGGTGGTCTCGATATGTACAGTAGCCATACTCTGTAATAAGCTGCAGACCATGTATTAGAACTCCATACCACCATAGGACAAAGCGGCCTGATCTCTTACCGGATTCCCATCCTCATCATTCTGTGGGTATACGTTCAAATTTGTCGCGCCGCTGGCTGTCATTGTTTGATCGCGATACGTCCGAGAGAAGAACTCATTCTTGTTGGGACTATAATGGACGCTCTTAATAATCTTCGGCCTCACCAATGAACATTTCGTGACGATTCCTTCGAGAGCTATCATCCGATTGAGGTGCGTTGAGCTGAGGGTTCGAGGGTTGCAAGCGAATTCTCCGAACGCGCCAACGTAGGCACAGTAATATACCTAATTTCAACGGTCAGTCACAGTGCTGGCAGACTCTCCCAGGCTTGAAATCCTCTACACGACATACCGCATCTTCACCAGTTTCTTTCGCCGTCCGATTGGGTAGGGTCTCAACGACTTGTTTCAATGCTTCATCGAACGCTAGGGAGTAGACAAAAGGAGATGTGAGAAGCCTATAAAACGTCAGCAAACCTATAGACCAGGCGTTAAAAACGAATGACGAACCCATTGGCCAGCTCTGCATTGTGTGCTCTTATTTCGTCCAAGCTAACCTATTTCACCATGCAAATAAGCCTCTGCCTGCCTCGACTTCCAACCCATATATATCATTCGTAAAAGTCATACTGTAAGTCTTCGCATTCCCCGATTCAGCATGACCACAATATCTGCACGGTAACTGAAAACTTCGTTAGAATATGCGACTAAGCGGGATACACAAAAAGGGATCAAGCCGTCGGTTGCTAACCTTCTCGCTCGAGGATCACCTGAATTATAATGTCAGCGTAAATAGACCCAGGATCTTAATGAAACCAATGTACTCACTCGGATCCAGGAACTCAACCGCTGCCCGAACGGTGTCCTTGACGAACTCATCGCGAAGACGATCTCCGTCCATTGTGAGGGTAGGAAAGGCGGGGTAAGCTCAGAATAGAACGGCAAGGAGATTAATGAGTGTCAATTTGTTTTTAAGATGGTGCGTTTTGTCTAAAACAGGTAGGCAATGGTTAGATAAATGGAAAATTGGGAGGGGTGGGTTGTGGATGGGCGTATATCTGCAAAGCTCCAGCTCTTTAGGGAAGAAAGTGTGCCTGTGCTTTTTGGAGGGACGCGTTTTCGCGTCACGCGTCTTAAAGTGGTTGCATTAGCGCTTCATCATTAGCCAATAAGAGCAGGCCATGTTGTTGAGTCAGCAAACGCGTCGCTGCTTAGTCATGGTGAATATCAACTTGAAGTGAGATCCTTGATGGGCGAGGTTTTTGTACCGCAAAAGACGCTCGCTGAAATTAATCGAGACATCGAAGATGAGTTTGATCTCTATCGAGGGATCTCCGTTCAAAGAACAAATCTCTCTATATCTGGGGAATTGTTGGCTTTTCTCAAAAAGGGAATGATATTGACAACTTCAGGGAGGCGAGGAAACCAGAGACCTCCAAAGCCTTAGCTTCGCTGTTGTGCTTTTACTATCGTTGAAAACCAGGTGCAATGATTTGTCTTACCTAAATCCTGCTGCTTTTCCCTTTAAGAGAATGCCTACGCCATTTTTAGATCCAGATGGCAATCATGTCCAAGGAGGATGACTCCTGGGATATGGGACCTCTGGTGTCGTAATTCTCCACCACGGCATTGCAATTAAACTGCCACTAAGGTATAGGAGTAGCACAGATGATGATGTGGATGAAAATATCAAGGTTATCCAACAAGAACAGGATGTTTATCGTCGTCTTGACCAATGTGATGGTGTCGTGCCTTGCCTCGGCCTCTGAAACTCTCGTGGTTCCGACAAATGGCACATGCCTTATCACATATGCGTCATCGTTCAGTTATTGTCGCGGATATTACGAGCAGAAACATACTCCTTGATAAATACTTGTCAGTAAAGTTTTGTGACTTTACAGAGTCAACAATTATGTCTCTCGATGTTGATATGGAAGCGGTTGATGATAATGGGTATTCTATACAGACAGATATTGGATAGCTGGGCGCAATCATCTACGAAGTAGTGACTGGAGAGCGTTGCCAGTTTGAGATCTTCCACCAGACGCTACCGAGGTTGTGTGGCCCCGAAGAGAAACACTTCCCTGCGCTAAAAATATCTGGCTCGGATCAATTGTCGAGAAAGTGTTGGACTAAAGGCGCGTTTCAAAACGCTAAATCATTTGGCGGAGGCCTTAGGTGCGGTTGAGCTGGAAGACAGCGAAATCGAAGAAATCATCAGTTCACGGAAGACTACAGTGCTTGTGATTTGATAATGTTGATGTTGGTTATCTAACTACTTTGACGCTTGCGGTTGGGGTAGCTGCCTTTTCTTGTTTCTCGCAGCTGGAGATATCGTTGAGAATGTGTATCGAGGCCATGCCTCTAAACCATAAGAGTCTAGCTGGTCGGAGAATTCGAAAAATATCCAGAACGTGCATGGTCGCTTTATCTTGATTGGGTGGAAGGATGTTATGGAATCGCATTTGTGTCTTGTTTTAAAATCAACAAGACATCGACTGTTACTTTTCCTTTCTCACATTATCTGCTAAGTAAAGCCTAATTTCGCTTGAGGCATCTGGCGACCAGATTAAGAGGCTACCCAACACCCAGGACGAGCAAGGTCGGACGTTGGTGATCGGTCTGGATCATAGTGTAGAATATGGGAGTAGAGTTTGGGGAGCAGGAAGAAGCTGGAAGGGACAGAGTTAGAACATCGAGGGAGGATTTCTTATATACTTGGAGGTCGAAGGTGGGCGGAGATTAGGTCATGCTAGAAACGGCAAAACCACCAGAATAGGGAATTCACAGGTCCTCGTTTTACAAAAGGTCATCAGAAAATGTGAACGCCGGGGTGAACGCCCGGGGGGGGGAAGCATGGAGAGTTGTGAGGTGAACACTGGCATGGATTACTATTTTTATTAATATCCAAAGAGAGTAAATAAACGCCATGTCTATCTAATACAGGAATATGCAAGATATATATATATATACAATATTATACAACAGATGTAGAGAAATCAGATATGATCAATGAAATCGAACACGGATTCCCGCACATCTCTCTTTCTTCTCTTGACCGGGTCACTATGAGGAGGAGGCCACTGCCGTCTACTCTTGTAAAGCAGCTTTTGGAACGCTAGTTCCCTCGCAGATTCACCAGACTTATTCATGGCTTCCCGCGCTAGGTCCAGCTCATCTTCTGGACGAAGAGTCTCTTCCGGCGGCGGGGGCATGTCGCTTCGCATCTGAGCTTGTAACGAGCTTTTCCAGGCCTCATCTTCTTCAAGCAGTGCACTCAACTGGTCAGGATCGGGTTCACTCGTGATGGCCTTATAGTAATAATCCATCTTTTCGTCATCTTCTTCATCAATTGGGTCCCCCTCTTCATCAATTGGGTTCCTATTTCGGTCCTTCGGATAGAATGGTTGTGTCTTAAGTCTCCTGCCGCCCACGGTTCCAAGAATTCCTCGGGTCCACACTTCATCTCGAACAGGAATCTCAGTTGGACCACTATCATCCTCTTCCTCTTCCCATACGTCTTCTCCGCGAAGGAGAGATTTTTGAAACTTCTCACGCAGGTATGGTATGTCGCACACTGCATCAAAGGTCCCAGGGGCCACTTCATATAACGCTCTCAGCGACTCGCCGCCATCCGCGACGGAGCGTGCTTTGAATTCGATTAAAGCAGAACCCAAGTGGATCATAGTAACGTAGGTTGGCTGCATGTAACTGGGGTCAATATTAGACCACACGGATCGACCAACTTTGCCCATAAGACCTGGGTGCTTTCCACGCAATGTTGACTTCGATTCAAGCAGGTCCAGGCCGTCAGATGCTCCCGGAGGTCTGAGGGAGTAACTGCGCCTGAGATACTTCCACCCTGGAAAGTTTGAGATAAATTTCTCCTCAAAAAGGGTGAAGGCAAGAGTTTGGTGTTCCACTTCCGCAGATAAGCAGAGTAATTTGATGTATAGAGACCAATTGTGTGTCGTAAGTGCAAAACCAGCGCGTTCGACTTCGGAGATGACTTCCGCAATCCGCGAGTAGTCTTGTTGGAACGCTAGAGCTTTTATAAAAGGGTTCAGGCAGTATGAGAGAACAAAGCGGTGTGAAGGTATAATGTGTGCGTCATCCGCTGAGCCTACAGGTTGTGGTGAGGCGGGTTGAGTAATATTTGTCGTGTACGTACTTCCCGACGTCGAGAAAGAAGCGGATGGCTCGTCGGGTTCGTTCGGGGTCAAGATAACCGAAAAAGGTCGGACTACGCGCAGGGTGCGTTCGAAGGCAGTTTCCCAACACCTCTCCACCATCTTGTAATCCTTTGCTTTTAGATGGATTTGCATTACTGTATCCAACAGACGCAGCGGCAGGCGCAGGCCTCCGCTGCTATCACCACCTGTTGGCAAGCCTTGCTTCATTCTTCTGTACTCCTCAAAGAGTTGAGATGCCCTGTCCAATGCACCGTGTGCTCCATACGTCGAAATGATCTGATCATAATATGCAGCGGGGAAGGCCTCCTTAACAGATCTTTTCCTCACACCTGGTTGGGGTTGCCTTGTAGCATACGCTTTGATGTTGAACTCATTCATAATCGTATCCAGATATTGCTCTGAGTGCGTCAACTGCAGCTCCTTTCCGCTTGCCGAACCACCGGTTTCTGCATATATTTGCAAATCCCTATCAATTTTCGCTTTGAGAATAGAGAGCTTCGAGCTAGGGTGGATATCTTTGAATCGTTCGCTGATCTCTTTGTACAAAACGTGAATCATATCTCGGTTTCTGCTATTGGCATAACCAATTAAGAGAATGGCATAATGCAATTCCGTGATACGGATGCGTCGGTTACGATGCAGCAGTTCGAGAATATCACGGGCAGGCCCTGTGTTTTGGGAACGGACTAAGCTCATCATTAGGACTGCGTATGTCATTCCGTCGAATGGCACCTTCGCTTCACGCATTCGATTTTGCAATCGAACCATGGCGTCGAAATCAAGCAAAAATGCGTAATTCAATAGGAGTATATTAAACATTCTCGTGACTGAACCAGGCAAATTCAGGGTTAGCACATGTTCCACAAGATCCTCAGCTTCGGCGAGCCTTCGGTTATTGCACAATGTCGTGACGACGGTATCGAATATCGCAGTATTAAGTCGAACCTTGTAGCGTTTTGCAATTGTGAACATGCTGAGAACACCATCGAGATCACGTCGCTTGGCCAGCAAACTCATCAAAATACCGATAGTGTAAGAGCTCGGAGAGGCACCAGCCTTAATCATCTCATTTAGGGTTCTGGAGGCACCATGGTGGTCATTCGCATTTGCATGCGCTGTAAGAAGAATATTCCAGGTTACTCTATCGGGGACAAAGTTGAAAGCCTTTGAGAGCCTTTCCAACTCCTGCCTGGCCATCTCAAATTCTCCAACTCGTGCATGAACGTAGATCAAAGGGGATAGTACTTTCTGATCAGAAGGTGGTCCGTGATCTTCGAGGTAGTTGTCGAATGTCTGGTGAACGGCTGTCACATCACCAAGTCTAGAGTAGGTGGTAAGTGCGCGTTTGTACGCCCCTACCGAAGGTTTCCCATGAAAGAGTCGAAATTCGTCCAGCAGGTAAGATACCCCTTCAGCGACATGCAACGAACACAGCACCCCCAGGAGGCCTGTAAGAAGTCTTTCATTTGGTTTTACTTCACTCATTACCCAACGGAAGTTTCGGTAAACAACCAACGAACGTATAATAGCCGACTTAATATCTAATGCTTCAAGGGTAGTGATAGCCCTTAGGTAATGACGTGCTTCAAGCCATTTCAAGTTGCTAAGTCTCCGAAATAGGAGTAGAAGGGATTCGGTTGAAGTCGACTGCATAATAATTTTGTTCGCAACGACAATATGCATCAGGAATTTCGAGAGCGATGGGAGGCCAGGAGAGCGTTTACTCAGCACACCTGTTTCAACCTTCTCAAGAACGCTTAATAAGCGTTTTGGCAGTGCTTCCAGCCTATACAAATCAGGGCATTCCGACTTGATCGGGTCATGACCAGGAGGTGCGTGCGGCTTGTTCCGCCACAACTCCAAAGCAGTGTCCCAATCCGCGCGATCAACAACGATGGAAAGTGTAAAGCTCCAGCATAGCTGTCCCTGAAACCTTGCGACTGCTTCCTTACAGATGTCCAAAACCGAAGCAGTATCCGATGACTCGCGCAATAATGATTTTACCACAGACAGATAGTTCTCGGCACGACGATGATCTGTCGGAATAGTAGCAAAGAGGGTCTCCGCGCGCTTTATATCCTTTGGACTAGACGACTCGGACATATAGGCAAGTAACTGGGGTCTGAGGTGCTGGGGGCAATTGCACGATTGATAAAGATCCCATGCCGTATCGTAGCCCAGCTCGGGTGAGCCGGTACCATCTAGCAACGCCTGGAGCTGTGGAATCCGCAAATCTATGCTCATCTGCCTGAGTGCGATATCCGAGGCGGGATTTGACGAGTACGCTCGACTCGACTGCCTCCTGCTCCTTCTATGAACGGGCCCTCGGAGGTAATTGCGGAGATAGGCGCGTGCGAACGACTTAGTGCGGGGGGGATATAGAAACTCAAGGTGGATATCAGGCGGGTACGAGAAAACTGGCGCGGATCTGAATTTCGCCGACGACGAACAGGATTTTGAAGGCCGACGCTGACTTTTGCCATAACCCGAGGACAATTCGATGTCGATAGCACCATGATGCCAAAATGCGGCATTCAGGACTCCTTCGCTCCGAATTGCCTTTTTAGAATGGCTAAAGACGCGTTGACCCGCGTTCTCGAGGGATCGGGCAGCCCGCTCAAGCATTCCTTGGGGCTTCAGCAACGAGGGCAAGACGGAACCGGGGGCTACCTGCTAGGCTTCTGACGCATGTCGTGGAGGGGCAGAACGTATGTCTACTTAAGATGCAATGTAAGTAAAAGCGTGTCAAGCTTTCAATGCCACCGCCGGAGCTGTGGACAACTTACACAAAGCCCGAGCGCAGTGGGCTAGAACAAGCAGAGCTATCAAATGCTCCAGTTGCACGAAATGAGCGTGGTAAGGCGGGAACGCGGGTCTAAGAAAGAGAGCCAAGCTTTTCAGCTCTTCAAATAAACGAATTGCCCGGGTTTTGATGGGGGTTGGCCAAAGATGAAGAATCCTCCGTCCAGCGAAGCAAGTAATCGAAGCAATAGCAAGGGAAAAAAAGCTTTGGGTGTTCCGGGTGGTGTTGGTTGGCGGAGGAAGCAGCCTCAACTCGGCACGCGAGTTTTTCCGGCAACCACACAAGAATCACACCATGGCTTCACGATAATCAAGTAACATCCATCACTCAACGCAACTCAGTGGTTTGAAGGTTTGAAGAGAGGAGAGGACGGAGACACTTCCTTCATTTCGCATACGCGGCGCAAACATGGATATTACTACGTTTGTGGTCTCTCATAGAGACAATGCTCTTCTCGTTGGCGACTACAGCACATACCGGGCACAGCTATCTAGGAAACTACACTCAACACGAAAGCGCCTGGGACAGACGACCCCGAAAGGCAAAAAGTACACAGGGAAGCCCGTTGTGACAGCCGAAAATGTGGCTAAGAATACGGAGTATGTACGCTCTTGAGACTGTGTTGGAGCATCCCTGCTAACCCCGCCTTCAGGTTCGCCCATATACTGCTCCTCAGCGCCGAGAGGGCATGGGCTATGGCGATGTACATGAAATCGACGCACTCCGCTGATACGTCCGCGAAAGGTATTATTGGCTCGGCCAGGCGCCACATAATATCCCGTTTGAATAAGGCAGTTACCTACGCAAACCAACTCGTGGTGGTGTGCCAGGACCAAACCGTGTCGCATGCTACCAATCTCGATCTGCTCGAGGCTCGAGCATACCTAGCTTCGTTACTCGGCGCGTTTTGGATGGAAAAGAAACGTTGGGACCAGTCATTGCAACAGTACTCACTTGCGCAAATTATCTACTCTGCGTTGGGAAAGAAGGCAAACAAAGATACATTCCGCGACCTCCTGTCTAGTACTATTGAGCCTGGTCTGCGGTATGCTTCATACCAGATGAAATTACCGCGCACTACGCCTTTGGATGTCATAGCAATTCAGAATTTCCCTTCTGATGAGGATCTTCGGTCGAAAGTCACCACCGTTGACCCAGATTGTTTGTCACCTAAGAGCTCAGGTGGTAAACAAGTAGCTAGCGGTGCTGCTCAGGATGAGCCACAGGTTATAACTTGGCGGTCTAGGACCGTTAACATCGAAGATGCCTCTATCTCACAAGCCCTCGCTGCAGCTTCGACTGCGGAATCACAACTCTCGGAGTGGTTGTCTGGGCCAGCTGGGATAGCAGCAGACGCAAAGGAGAAGGCAGCTAATTATGACAGTGTGATAATTGCAAGCCAGGATGCAGTGGATGCGACGAAAACTGCAATCGACGAATTAACTAGTGAAGGAGTTGACCAGGGCGACAAGAGGATGCAGGCACTCCAGGTTACTCGTACTGCAGTTAACTACGCTCTGATCACTTGGAGAGTAGGCCGTAATCGCGTTTTATGTGGGCCAGGGGACGGTCTCGCCGCAGAACTTGACCGCCTGCCAACGAAGCCCAAAGCACATCGGCAAACCGGAAGGCGGAAGGAAGAGACCATCGGTAGGCGGCTGGGCCGACTGCGCGAACGAGTAGCGCTGTATGATGCAATCCTTCAGAGCTTAGATTTTATTCGTGAGCTTCCTGGTGTTGCTGGTGATGCTGCTTTCGTGCAGGAATTGGAGGCGAAACGAAGTTATTTCCAGTCCCTCAGGTTTGTTCCTCTCTGATTAAACCAGAAATCAAATACAATTCCCCTTGCTAATTCATAACTGAAACTAGATGTATCGCTGCTGGGAAATCCCACGCAATTCTCTCGAACCCCAAAAATGCCCTTGCCCTCTATGCTCGCGCATTAGACTTGGCATCGAAAACCCAATCTGCCTCTCATGCCCTCATAGAGGCCACGCAGGGACCTCCCAAACTCGATATATCAGCAAGTGAAGCCGAGGCCCTGTATAAGCAACTTCGGGGTCTCGTGTGGCAGTATCGCGGGATCGTCGAACTAGAAAGTCTCGCATCAGACTCACAAGAAACAAAGACATCCTATCTCCCACCCATGATTGAGCGCCTGCACGAGTATCCGTCTGGCGAAGTAGACCTGACAAATCTGGTGTCTTACCCCCCGAAGATCGAGCCAATCCCGGTGAAGCCGCTGTTCCTGGACGTGGCTTGGAATTATATCGAGTATCCCCGCGGGCCCAAGGAGACCGTTGTACCAACAACTCCTGCAACAGTTTCCGCGGAGGCGCGGCTCCCAGCGGAACCCCAGAAGGATGCCAAGCGAGGGTGGTTCGGATTTGGACGATGATGAAAAAAGGCGCATGCATGCAACTTTGAAGCAGCGGCCCTGCTTTATTTTTTATTTCCATTTTCTATTTGTTTCATAATCTAAAAATATGCGCCTAGAGTGGACTGGGCTTTTCGAATATTGAAACCAGACTTCCCAGAGTATGTATGGATGCTGTACATGGCATTATAGTTTGAGACAAGACCCCTAAACTACCAACCCCAACATTTTTAATCAAAAGAGCCCTTTCAGGTTCATCGAACAAATCCCCAAAGCGGCCAAAGCGGGCGGTTTGACAGGGTAGCTAGGTAGTCACATACGATGATTGATCCATGTCAAACAAACAAAGCACGTATTGGTCTTGTTAATACGAAGGAACATGAGGACGGATGCTTTTTGCTGTTTTCTCCCACGTCCCAACTCCTTCAAATAATGCATCGTATCATATAAGCAGCTTGCCTCGTCAGGCGCACGACACACACTGGATGTATGTACAGTACAGTACACCACATCTCACCAAGCCCCTCGGAACTTTGCGATAATCGAAACAAGATGATTGACCCAATGACCTGCGCGGAAATACAGCCTACCCCGCGGACTTCGCAAGCAAGGAAAGTGCGGAGATATGTTGATGAATCGGAAAAATTTGTAACATTCTGCCTCCCGATTTCTGTTTTTATTTTAGAAGAAATGACTCTTCCGAGTCCTGACTGGATTATTATCGTTGCTTTTTCCCTTGTTGTTTAGCCAGTAACCACCACCAACACACACAACAACACACACAACATGAACAGACAGAATGATATTGAAGAAAAAGAAAAAAATATTAAACAAAGGGGGTAAAATACACCTAGTAATGATGTCATTGGCTGCAGTGTATTTGATATACATATTTTGGGGTGTTTGTGTTACATTGAAAGTGGCTTGCACAAAAACTGCACAAGGCCAGCCCAGGTTTTATTTTATTTGTTCTGTGGATGATCCTTCAGGGGTTCCTGGTTTTGATTTGGCCCAATAGGCAATTGACTTTGACTTGGCATTTGACAGTGACAAGCTTTTGGCTTTTTTTCCTCTGTTGAGCTTCTGCTGTGCATGGCCATTAGTTGACAGGAGACCAATTACATTTGTGGTGTACACTGCATGATTATGACAGCAACCCAGGTGCAGTTCCAGAGTATGAGATCACATCTCGGTCTCCCTCTGATCTCATCTTTAATCCATGCTCCCGGATCACGGAACTAAGCCCTTCCAGTGAGCTAGCTTGCAAAAGAACTCCGCAGCGGGGCCAGATTGAGCCGTTTGCAAGCCACGGATAGAAAGCCAAGTGACCACTAGTGTGGGAGTTTTATTGACTGAGAATTTAGCAAAAACGCGTCGTGTATTGTGTTACTGGGTTACCGTGGGTATTAGCTGTAGCCTGCAGAGAGTCGCACCAACCGCCTGATCCGACACGCCAAGGCCCTAGTAATTACGCGGTAATTCCAGCAGAGATTGACCCAGGTCAAAACTACAGCATTGGCCAATCAGCAGCAGTATAACAGGGAGCTCCTGTGAGTTTTCGTTCTGGAAGTTCGGGTAACAGAGACAGAAAATCAACTCATCGCAAGAAAAGCCACTACTGGGCTGCTCTTACTCGCTCTGTGCTTGGCCCTAGTTGCTGGTTGTCCCTAGACTCCGAGAAGGACTCCTCACTATCCTACCCCTAACTAGCCAGCCTATCGCTCGCTGTGGATTTCTTTCTCTATCGCCAATTATTAATTCCCTTTTTTTTCTTTCCGTCCCGCCCACTATCCCTCCCTTTTCCCTCTCTTCCTTCTCCTTCCTCCCTCCTTCTCCTCCTTCCTCTCCTGTACCTGCTTTCCATCCCCATCACTCATTTCACGGGACTCACAGTCGTTTAAATTTCCTTCAACCTCGTTCCTGCTGCTCCCCCAGAGAGCGCATCTGGGACCAAGTCAACCATGGCGAGCCTCAATGGCACCGCGTTCGCGTCGCCGGCAGCGGACTCCTCGATCGTCTCGCTCGCCGCAGACCCCGCTGGCCTGCTGATGAACATCTACAATGGCATGACCGCCTGGACCGGTTTGCTGGCTTTTTTCATGCTCCTAGTTGCGTATGATCAGTGTATGTTTGTTTTCAACCGCATATGGAGGAATGAGCGCGTGCTAACTTCGACTAGTGAAGTACATATGGCTCAAGGGCTCGATCGTGGGTCCGATGTTCAAGCTCCCCTTCATGGGCCCCTTTCTAGAATCCGTCAACCCCAAGTTCCACGAATACAAGGCGAAATGGGCGAGTGGTGAGCTGAGTTGTGTTTCAGTCTTCCACAAGTATGTTTATTCCTTGGTTTGAATTTTTTTTTTTGGTTGATATGTCAATCGATTTCCTGGAAATTTTCTGACTCATTTGGGTATCCGCGAATAGGTTCGTCGTCATCGCTTCGACGCGTGATATGGCCCGCAAGGTGTTCAATTCTCCTGCCTATGTCAAACCATGCGTGGTGGATGCTGCACACAAGCTTTTGGGCCCGAGCAACTGGGTGTTCTTGGATGGCAAGGAACACGTCGAGTATCGAAAGGGATTGAACGGTCTCTTCACACGACCAGCATTGAAGATCTGGATGCCCAAGTTGGAAGAGGTCTACAATAGGTACTTCGACTCCTTTATAGACGCTTCAAAGGCGACCGACATGAAGCCTCAGCCGTGGATGCCGTACCTCCGAGAACTCATGTGCGCACTTTCTCTGCGTACCTTCGTGGGCCACTATATGACCGACGAGGGGGTCAAGAAGATCGCCGACGACTATTACTTGATCACTGCGGCGCTTGAACTGGTTAACTTCCCTATCATTCTTCCGTATACAAAGACGTGGTACGGGAAGAAGGCCGCAGACATGGTCCTGGATGAGTTCAGCAAGTGCGCCGCCAAGAGCAAGGTCCGCATGGCCGCTGGAGAGGAGGTCGAGTGCATCATGGACGCGTGGATCAAATCTATGCTCGATTCTGCCCGGTATCGTGAAAAGCTCGAGAAGGGCATCACCGTGCCTGATGAGGAGAAGCCAACCCACAACCTCCGCGACTTCTCTGACTACGAAATTGCGCAGACCATCTTCACATTCTTGTTCGCGTCGCAAGACGCAACCAGCAGTGCGGCAACTTGGCTCTTCCAGCTCATGGCCGATCGACCAGAGATTCTTGACAAAATGCGCGAGGAGAACCTGCGCGTACGAAACGGAAACCGCAACGAACCAATTTCCATGGAATTGCTCGAGCAGCTCAAGTACACCCGCGCCGTGGTCAGGGAGACGCTCCGATACCGGCCTCCGGTCATCATGGTTCCTTACCTAGTCAAGAAGGATTTCCCCGTCACACCCACATATACACTTCCAAAGGGCAGCATGATCATCCCGTCTGTCTGGCCAGCGACACACGATCCCGAAGCGTACAAGGACCCTGAATCTTTCGACCCAGACCGTTGGATTACAGGTGATGCCGAGAAGCAGATCAAAAATTTCCTCGTTTTCGGCACAGGCCCTCACTATTGTATTGGCCAGCAGTATGCGCAGCTAAACCTCATAGCCATGATTGGTAAGGCCAGTATGCAGTTGGATTGGGAGCACCATACCACTCCTATTTCGGAGGATATCAAGGTGTTTGCCACGATTTTCCCCAAGGTAAGAACTCACTCTCTTCCCATGTGACTTTTAAGTCTGTGCAAGAAGCGATTTTTTTTCTAACAACCGAGTAGGATGATTGCCACCTCGTATTCCGCCCTCGGCCATGAGAGGCCATTTTATAACCAATCAAAAGCGACGTATGCGAACCGAAATCCTTTTTACCATTCACCACTCTAAAAAAGAAGGCCCGATCATCTTCACCTGCGACGAGAATCCTACTGTTTCTTCCCCCGCCATTTTGTCCGATTATACTTCTACCCAGTGCAGGGCGCGGTATATCCGCCCCTACATATGAAAAGATCCAGATGGCACAGGCGCAAGCTAGTCCAATGCTTGAGTTATTTGATTTCCCTACAAGGAGAGCATAACATGTCGTGTAGCCCACACTTGTGGTGGCTGACATCTTTTTCTCGCCATTTTCCTTTTTGCGTCTGTTGGGATATGCAACGAGCGCCAAAAGGATGGATATTGTAATGATAACAAAGGGGGTGGGGGGACAGGGAGGCTTTGACCATTGCCTTGGGAACTCGAGCATTGGTTCTGTGCTTCCCCCCTTTTAGCGTCGTACTTTTTGGGGCCCTTTTCTTTTCTTGTGCCTCATCCTAACAGGCATGACATTTTTCTTCCTCTTCTTTTTTTTCTCTCTTGCTCTCTTTTTTAGTTTTTTTCGATGCGATGTATATAACATGACCCAAACATACCCCCCCACCCCCCACCCTGATTAATAATTAATTCTCGTTTCTTTATATATACTTTATACTTTTTGGAAGTGGAGTTGTGAATTTACACAGTAACTCCGGGACTCCTCATACATTCCACAGATATTTGACTATCAAAGGTTGATTGATACTGATCTGTTTGTTTGGACAAAAACGCAACACACATGACCTGCGCGGGCATGTGTACCTCTGTTATCGTTCTCCCCCTTATCTGATTCGGAGATAAATCCCGCGAAATCCACCTATGGAAAAAAAAGGTTTTCTTCGCCGACTCATCGGCTCTTGGCAAGCGGATTAATATGCATATAATGTGGCTTGGCGAGGTGGTTCCCCCGCCGCCCGGGCCTCCAGTGGTTGTTCGCCAAGCAAATGGATGGGGTAAAGGAGACAGGTGACGGGGGAAAATAAAAAGAGATTCCTGGTTCAGGCAGACATTGTTTTTTATGTCTCTGCCAAGGATGAACTACATTGGTAAGTATGGGGATAGGGCTCGCTTGGGAACGCTTGTCATTACAGCTCGTGGGCGAGTGCCGAGGCTACGTATGGGTGCTCGCGTGATGAGACAGAGTGTGGATGGAGGCTTGGAGAAAAGGAGCCTTTATCTGAAGCGATGCGATGTGATGCGATGGGATGCGATGTTAATGGGGAGTCGGAAAAAGAGTGCCTTTCTGAACTAGTCCCCACCCTACTTCTTCACCAGGCTCACTGAGAGCTTATATCAGAACTTACTTGCTATAGTAAGAATGTTTGCCAATTGATCTGACAATGGCTACTATCTATGAGCCAGGTGCAGATATCATTTAGTGTGTGGCATGGGAGGGTTTTGATGGAAAAAAGTCCTATTATTATTGATGATCTAGTTGTTTTTCCCCCCCCTTTCCCGCCTGCCAACATCTCTCTTGTTTTGCCTGCTTTAACATAGCCAGTGCAACTAGTTGATGGGAGAGTATGCAACATTTTCTTCTCTTCATAACTTGGCATTTGTGTTTTTTTTTCATTTTTTTTTTTTTCACCTGAGAGCCGGAGATTAGTTGTCTTAGCACACCCATTATAATATAGCTGGGTTTCAAGGGAGCATCGGTGGTGGTCTCTCTGCCTCTGTTATTCTATCAGATCCAGGCTAGTTGTGCTATGCTTTTTCCCCCTTGGGGCGTGTGCTGAGTGGTACCGGTCCTATCGTGCGCATGGAATGCTGCTATCTTTCTTTTCCCTTTTTCTACAGCGATGTCAATGACATAGTACTTTGTACAGATAGTTATACTACACGGGGAGACAAATGCTACACTCCATTGGTCTTGATTTAGCAGTTAACCCTGCTAGCAGCCCCTATCGTTCCTAGAAAGCTGGTACATGTGGTACACGCAGCTCTTGGAGTGGGAATGAGAGGGACAGACATGGTGCGTCCTACCCTCGGGGGATATAGATAATGTAGACGGTGATAGTCAGGGCGCTGAGAGGGTGAAGGGCAGGATGATAATCCGAATACAAGCTTATGACATTATATTGACGTCTTCCCCCATTTTTTCCTTCTTTTCAAGATACGAGGAATTGAGGACGGTGCTTCTCTATACATACTTCTCTATACTTGAGTCCTTTTATCTTGCTTTATATGATTTCTTTCTTTGTTTCCTTTTTTCTTTAAAAAAAAAAGATATCCCCTCCTCTACCTTATTTTATCTTGGGAGTGCTCAAAATACTGCGCTCTCTGTTAGCTGACCAGTGGCCATGCTGGCAATGTCAGAAAAGGAAATTCCACGTTGAGTAGTTCGGGATATTATAACTCTGTGCATTTTCCTAGTTTGAGGCCTCTTGGCTTGGAATTATTTATTTATCTATCTTTTTATGTTCATATCGCGTGCTTTGGAATCGGCTATGGAGTACGTAGTGGCTGAAAAGCACACTATATTAATAGTAACACACCCCCTTTAGGCTTGTTGTGAGCTGGTAAGTGGAAGTGTGCAATTAGCTTTATAGGATGTGCTTTTACGACCAAGCTTCAACCTCGGGCCAATCGTCACAACGCTTGAGCTCCGATTGACATCATCCCGCCAAGACCCCCGAGCAAGCATCCCCAACCTCAGCCAAACCAGCCAAAACACTCAGCCATCAGAACACAAAAAGCAAAGACAGCTACCAGCTTCTTTATTCTCACCTGCTATTCTCGTAAATTTCATATATTCTATCAAGGGATACATCAAAGAGAGAGAGAGAGGACCACAATGTCGTCGAAACGCGCCCTCACCGCCCTCTTCGCCCGAACAACTCCAAAAGTTACGCCAACAGCGGCAGTAGCAGCAGCATCTCCAGCGCGCTCTCTTCTCAGCACCTCGTATGCCCAATCGCTAGTGAAGCCAAATCGCGCATATTCTACTACCAATACTGCTACAACAAGATGCAGAACGCCTCTCAGCGCCCTTTCTGCGCAATGCTTGTTCCAAAGCCGCACAGCCCTGGGACCCCAGCGGCGGCGATGGGTATCCTATGACGAATCTGCACCAGCTGAGAAAGCGCAGAAAGTTAGACAGGTGATGTTTGAAGATGTACGCTCTACATCCCACCCCCCTATTCCTATCCCCACGCCCTATCATCATCCAGATAGCGCCGCCACCTTCTCCCTTCCCGGTCCCCATCAGCAGCAGCAGCAGCAGCAGTAAAAGAAAAAAACTAACAAAAAACACACACCCCAGATCAACGCCGCCATCTCCAACCCTTCCCCCTCCCATCCTACAATCCTAATCGACGTCCGCGAACCCCCCGAGCTCGCCTCAGGCATAATCCCCACTGCCGTCTCCCTCCCCATCTCCCAAGCCGACGGCCTCTTCCTCTCCCCCGAAGATTTCCTAACCCGTTTCGGCTTCGAAAAACCCCGCATGGACGCCGCTTCTAGATCTGAAACTACACCCGACGAGGCTGGGGCTGCTGATGCTGAGGCGGACTCTGAGGCTGGTGCTACGGGGGGCGGGGATGGGGAGCCGGATATTATTTTTTACTGTAAGGCGGGGGTGAGGGCGCGGGGCGCGGCGGAGTTTGCGATTATGGCGGGGTATGAGCCGGAGAGGATTGCGGTGTATGATGGGAGTTGGTTGGATTGGGAGAAGAATGGGGGGAAGAAGGAGAAGTGGGAGGGTCCGGAGGAGTAAAAAAAAATGAACGAATTGGGGGCCATATTTTCTAATGGTGCCGTCATGCTAGCTTTTTTGGGTTTTGGTAGGGCGCGGAGGGAGGGAGAGATGCTGTGTTGGGGGAATGAAAATGAGATCTAGGTATGGTTGAGAGTTTTTTGCTTGAGTATGCCATGTGTAATTAATTGTTTGCTTAAAAGCAGGAGGGCTTTATATTCTTTTCTAATTCGTTTGTAATTTGAAGCCGTATCTCTGGGCCCCCTGACTGGGTGCCGAGATACATGTATAATGGTTATTTCCCTCCAAGAAGTTTCAAAGGGAGAAAAGAAAATTTTAAGGGACTGAATAGTTGGTCATATCTACACAATCATGTATTCTAATATCCTTCTATTCTCCATGCATGTTTTCTAAAATCCTAGCTTTGCCTCATCTCAAGCCCAGGAACACGCATTGGGCAAATTGATAGGGGCCACCAACCAGACCAGACCAAACCACTGTTAAAGAGAACAACTCAGGCTTTAGGAGAAATTGAAAATTGAAATACGTATAAACTGCATTTGACAAGAGAAAAAAAAGCCAGTTACCTAATTAATACACAGCATAAGTATTCCCTCCCTTCCCCGCCAATAGCATCTTAAAAGTATAAAGGACTTCTAGGAATAGGGAATAAAGGAAGGGGGAGAGAAGAGAAAAGAAGAGAAGATATCCACCAAGTATTGCTGTTTAGCAGTAGCATGTCTCATTGAGAAAAAAAACATAAAATAAACCATTCTTCATTAAAATAAAACCATGCCAGAAAAAAATAAGAGAAAAAAAAAGAAAATAAGAAAAAAAAGTGGTAAGAAAGAAAAGAATGTAAAAGAAACAGTTTTGTTTGTTTTTTCTTTCTCTATCTAGGCCACTTTTTTGGGTCTGCACACACACAAAGTAAAAAGAAGAAGATAATAATAATAAAATGAGAAAGGAAAGAAAGAAAAAGGGGAATCCGATGAACCAGCAGGGAAAAAAAATAAAAAAATAAGAAAAGCCTTTTTTCATTCAGTTTTTACCCTTTACTACTCACACAGTCTTATGTGTTAAAAAAATAGAATCAAGGGACATCAAACAGAACCTTCAATTTCTTCACCAGCGCCCACTCCTCCATAGTCACATCGGCTCGATAATACTCCTTCAGCGTGTCGATGCTAGTGCGCGAAATGAGCGAGTACAATACGTCCTTTTCTTCGAGCTGGCGGCCGTAGAGAGGTTGGTTGGCGGCTTCGATTTTGACAGCGACAGAGGGTTGGCCCTTTTTGCAGATGGGGAGTTGTTTGTGGTCACGCTCGATGGATTGACTGGAAAAATTGCAGTTAGTTTATGGACTTTTTTACGGCTTGACATGAGAGAGAGAGAGAGAGAGAGAGAGAGAGAGAGAG
>PDNA01000057.1:0-157602 GCA_002573605.1 Polytolypa hystricis UAMH7299 | reverse complement strand
CTTTATATATATAATGAAAATCCTGTAGTAGATCTGGTAGATTGTGTAGATATAGTAGATCTGAATCTACTAGGTCTACTGAGTCTACTGAGTCTACTATTTTCTATTATATAACTTTTCTGTTATATAATTTCCAGCTCTGGGAGTTCTTTCAGTTCTGCTGCATCTCTTTCTCCTGGGTCATCTTTTAACTAATGATTCCTGTTAGTCTGTAACACTCTATCTTTGTATTTTATTAGATCTTTTCTAATATACAGTACAAGGCTGTCCTCTAGCTGGATTACTTTATCTCTTTAGAGAAGTAGATTATTTTTTATTACTACAGTGAGCTAAGGCCCACAACACTGGCTTAGAGTAATAAGCAAGCTTGGTATATACTAGAGTATATTCTCTAAAGGCATTACAGATCTCTGAGATTTAGTTGAAGTTCTGCTCTGTTTAATTAGACAAGATACTTTGTAATACAGCTAGAAGAATAAATTAAAGTTCAGATATTAAAATATAAATAGAAAAAATATATTCAGAAAAGTACTGAATAAAAAGAAAAAATTGAATAATTATAAAATAAATTTTTTTTTAAATAAACAGAGAAATAACTTAACAAGTTTATATAATTTATAAAAAAATATATAAAATAATTAAATATAATAAATAGCTATAAAAATACAACTTCAAGAAATATTGAAGTTAATAGAAGACAGGAAATTCAAGAACCAGTATTAATTAAAATTAAACTGACAGAAAATAAAACTGCTACCTAGAAATACAGGCTGTAGAATAGCAATCTGAACAGTTAGAAACAACTATTATACTTTAAAAGAAGTATTTAATAATTTAAGTAATTATCAATAAAGAAAGTACAGCTATATTAATAGATTTAAAAGTCTAAGATAATTTTATAAATATATAATATACTGAAAGATATTATATATAATCAAAATAAAAGAAAATACTGTAATAAGTTTTAATATTAAATATTACAAGAAGATTAATAGAATAATAAATATTTAAATTATAAATAAAAATAGAAAAATATAGTAAGAAAATGAGCTTCAATATAACAGATCTAGAAGTATTGAACTTGATTCTAAAATACTTTTAAATAGAGTAATATAATTTAAATATTAGCTGGAAAGAAAGATAAATAAAGAGATAGAAATACAATTATTTTCTTGACCAGAAGATTCAAGACTTAGTAGAAATTGCAATACTGGAAAAAATCTAAGACTTAATAAAAGACAGAATAAGAAAAGTTTCAGATATATAAAAAATATCTTAGAATAAGCTCAAGCAATTAATTGAAACTGGTAAAAACAAGGATCAGGCTAATAAGTAATAATAGATAGATAAAAAATTATTATCAGAACTATTAGAAAAATTCAGAGAATTTTAAGTTTTATTTAAAGAATAAAAATTATCTACTATATTACTGAAATACCAGCTATAGAATTATAAAATAAACTTCAGAAAAGATAAAATACCCAGATACTCCAAGATAAAAAGATATATATAACAAGAACTTAAACTAATTAAACAGTTTATAAGTAAAGAAAAAGTAAAAAAATATATCAAGCTATTAAAAGTATCAAGAAAATATTTATTATTCTTTGTATTAAAAAAAAAAGAATTAAAGAGATTTTATATCAATTATAAATCAGTAAATAATATAATAATATTAAATCAATATCTACTATTACTGATTGAATAAATATAGAATATATTGTTTAAATATATATAATTTACTGTATTAAATTAGAAAAAAGTATTTTATCAGATAAAAATCTGAGAGAGTAATAAATAAAAGACAGTATTTATTATACTATAGAAAATATATAAATACTTAATTATACTTTTTAAAGTAATCAACAGATTAATAATACAATAAATATAGATAAACTATATATTAAAAAAGTACTTAAAAGACTGTTTATAATAAATTTCTTAGTAAAAATAAAGCTACTAATTAATTTATTTTTAAAAAAAGAGATCTTCAAGTAGACAAAGCAATATTAAAATACCTTTGAAAAACTTAAAAAAGTATTTAAAAAAAGAAATATATATATATATTATAATCTAGAAAAAGAAATAATAGTCAATACTGATATATCTGATAGAGCAATCAGAGCAAGAATACAATAATAAAAACTAGATAACAAGCTAAAGTTAATAGTATATTATATAAGATTATTAATATCAGTTAAACTGAACTATAATATTTACAATAAAGAATTATTAATAATTGTAAGTACTTTCAAGAAATAAAGAATTGAACTTCAGGATATAAAATATCAGATACTTGTACTATCAAACTACAGTAACCTGCAATACTTTATAATAATAAAAGAGTTAACTAGATAATAAGCAAGATAGTACAAGACTCTTGCTCAGTACAACTTTTGAATACAGTATTACAAAGAAATAGATAATATATAAATAGATATATTAAACTGCTGAATAGATTTAATAAAAAATAAAGAAAAAAGAAAAAAATCTTTTTATATAAAATTAGAAAAAGTAGATATTTAATTAAACTGTTATAAATATAATCCAGACTGTTATACTGAAATCTTTTTTTAAAAAAAAACTATAATAAGAAATTAAAAAAGAAAATATTGAGTTAATTCTGAAAATTAAAAAAATAATAGAACAGAATAGATTAGTACTATATCAGAATAAAATATATATATTAAAAATAATATAATATAAAATAATCCAGTAAGAATACAATAGTCTAATAGCAGAATATTTTAGAAATAAGAAAATAATTAATAAAATTATCAGAATATATTACTGGCCAGGAATATAGTTAAATATCTGAAAATATATTAGAAAATACAATCTGTATCAGAAAAGCAAGACAGTATAATACAAGAAATATAGATATTTATAACTGATACTAAGACTAAGAGCTTTATAAAAATAAGTCTTGATAGATTTTATAGTAAAATTATCAGAATTAACAAGTAATAAATAGATATATAATACTATATTAATACTAACAGATATACTGTTACAGACTAATAGAAATTATTAGTTAATAATAACCCAGGAGAAAGAGATGCAGTAGAATTAGAAGAACTTCTAGAGCTGGAGATTATATAATAAAAAAGTTATATAATAAAAATAGTAGATTCAGTAGACTTAGTAGATCTAGTAAATTCAGATCTACTGTATTTATACAATCTACTAGATCTACTACAGGTTTCTTATTATATATATAAAGAATATGTTTCCTCCACTTTTAAAAATAGAAGTCTTCTACTTTGTATTCAATAACAATACTGATCTTAGATTTACTCTTAGTTCTAAATTACTAGCTACAACAGCACTGCAATTTTATTTTAATATTATATATACTCTATCTTTGTATTTTATTAAGCTTTTCTTAATATATAGTGCAAGGCTGTCTTTTAGCTGGATTACTTCATTTCTTTAGAGAAGTAAATTATCTTTTATTACTACAGTAAGCTAAGGCCTACAATACTGGCTTAGAGTAATAAACAAGCTTGATATATACCAGAGTATATTCTCTAAGAGTATTGCAGATTCTTAAGATTTAGTTAAGGTTTTACTCTGCTTAATCAGACAAGGTACTTTGTAATACATTGAATATCTATCTTTTAAAATATTGACTTAGAGAATATAAAACTATAAACTCTTTCAGAATCTTTCAACTATACAAGATTACAATAACTCTCTTTGTTTTTTAACTATATAAGATAAAGAATACTTTATTAATTCAGGTAAGTATCACCCCAGCTTAGAAAAAACTAATTAATAGAAAGATATATCTACAGCAGTTGCAGTACAAGCTCTACTGGCTCAGATTCAGAAGCTTAAGATTAAGATCAAGGAACAGCAAGAAATAATTGACCAGATATACAAGTATACAGTTAATATTAAAAATCAGATTGCAATACAATCTATAGACCAAAAGAAAGAAAATATTGTAGAAAAAGTAAAGATTTAATTTTTTAACAGAATTAAAAGCAGGCTCAGACTTTTTCTAGTACATCTTGAAATTTACTTTCAATTCAATATTAAATTAATAAAGACTGATAAGTGCTTGATAGCAGTATAATACCTGCAGAAAGAAGTAGCAGTGTAAATATAATTCTATTTAATAATATAGTTTAGCAGAAAAGATCCCAGGAATCTTATATTTATTAAAATTAAAAGAATTCTTGTAATAAAGGATTTCAGATTATTTAAAAAAGTATTAATAGTGAATTTTAGAATTATTAATAAAGAAGCAACAGCAGTATAGAAAATCAGACAGATTCAATAAATAAAAAATATAGCTGGATATCTAGCAGAATTTCAATAACTAGCTGCAGTATTGAACTGGAATAATAGTATATTAATAGAAACTGTATATAACAGGCTTAAAGAAAAAATTAAAGATAAAATAGCAAGATTGAAAAAATAATTCAATATATTATTTAAAATAATTAAATATATAGTATATATAAATATAAGAATTTAGAAAAGATATCTAGAATAAAAAAGCTATAAATAGTTTTCAAACTATACTGCAAAGCAATAGATATACAGAGAAAATTATAATTTTTATAGATTATAATTTATAAAACTAAATACAACTATAAAAAGCTAGAACTATAAAAAAGACAAGCTATACTAGAAAAAGTTGTATTTCTTTTATAAGAAATCAGAATATTTTATAAGAAATTGCTATAAAAAATATAGAAACCAGCTATAACAAGAGCTGAGAGCAATAATAAGAGAATAATACTATTCTACTACTGATATTAATAGAAATAAACAACAATTTCTATATATAACTAGAGCTGAAACTAGTAATATAGTAGATAAGTAGAATAAGCTATAAGAAGTTATAGTGAAATAGATATTCCAAGAACTAATAGAGATTTAATAAGCAGAAATTGATAATAAAATAACTAAGTTAACTGAAATAATAAAGATAGAGTATCTATTACTCAATTACAGAAATCTATACTGGAAAGAGTATGAAAAACAGTAAGAGTCAGGAAATCTACAAGAAGATAGCAAAAATTGCAACTATTACTGAAAGAAGAAGAATTAGAATATTACAGATCTAAAATATCTATAATACTATAAATTTCCTATATTTACATGCAATTGTAAGTGGTATAAAAAGATACAGAATAAGAAAATTCAGTAAATCAGAGATAATTCAATCTACTATTATTATAAGCTGTATAGATATAATATAAAAGATTGCAAGCAATACAATGAAGTTGAAGTATAAGAAAATATTTAAAAAATACTAAAATAGCCCAGTTTACAGAACAAGATAAATATTGAATATTTACAGTATAAAAGAATATATTAATTATTCTGTTATATAAATAACTGTCTATTTTACTGAGAAATAAAAAATAACTAGTATTATTTAAATTTACTAAAGCAGTTAAGAGCAATTTAGATAAAAAAATTATAGCTAAAAAAATATACAATCTCAGACTTTAATAAGAATAAAAATACAGAGTTACTGTAGAGAGAGATAATAAACTATATTTATTACAGAATAAATTAAGAAATAATTAGTTACTACAATATTAGATTAAAAAATAATAACAAGTACAGGATCAGAGTACTGATTTAATTGTTATATTAAATAAATAATTGCAGAATATATTACAGAGAAAAACAGGCAAATAAATACTTTTTATAATTACTATAGAAAATATAAATCAGCAATAAAAGCTATTCTAGAAAGCTAACTTTTATATCTGAAAAATAAATAGATTATTTATTGTACAATATCAATTATTTACAATATACAGAAATACCTTGAATATACTGTATAGAAATATACAGAAAGCTGGAGCACAATATATACAAGATTAATTATATATAAAAATCAACAGAGCTAACAGAATACTGAGAAAAAAAAAATATTATTAATATAATAAAAATACTGAGTTATAAATATATTATAAGATTTAATATAAGAAAATACAGGCTAAAATAATAATTATAAATTTATAGTAGAGCAAAGTCAAGATACTAAGAAACTAATTAAAAGAAAATAAATCTGAAGTATTTAAAATCTGAAAAGAATTAGTTAAATAATAGATAATAGTATTTAAAGAAATTTTAAAAGATCTATTATAAAAATTAAAATAGAAAACTGATATTTTATAACTGCAGATAGAAAATAACAGTATTATTATAAATAAATATCTATAAGCAATATAACAGAATAATTATTAACTAATATAGATTAAGACAGCTATTTAATAGTTACTGCAATCTTGAGAGAATACTATATATATACCTTGATTAATTCAGAAGCAACTGGAATTTTTATAGACAGAAGTTTTATAAAAAGAATTAAGCTATTAATAGAATTAAAATAATATTTATATTAATTAAATAGATTAGATAGAAGTTAGCTAGACTTTATATAATAGAAAATATATTTAAAATTATTAATAATACAGAGATATTAAAAATTTATAAGCTTTAATATAATCAATTTAAAAAGTTACAATATTGTCTTGAAACTGCTCTAGTTGAAGTTATACAATTCTGATATACACTGGCAGGAGAGAATAATAAAGCTAAATAGATATAAATATTTCTCAGTACTAGATTTAATACTGGAAATAATTTACAGTTTACAGAAAATTAAATACAAGACTACAGTAATAGATAAGCTAAGCAATTAAAAATAAACAGTATAAAAATAATTAATTAAATAAATAAATACTATTGAATACAAAAAAACTGCCAGGACCTTATTCAGGAAAATAAGCTAAAATATATTTGAAAAAGTCAGAAAAATAGTATTCAAGAAATACTGGAACTATAGAGAAATATTTAAGAAAAAAAAGCTGTTTAAAAGTTTACTAGAATATAGAAAATAGAACTATAAAATACTATTGCTAAAAGAAAAAGAGCTGATATACAAATTAATATATTAACTGAATAAAAAAAAGCTAAAGAAATTACACTAATATATTGATAAAAATCTAAAAAAAGAGTTTATCAGATTATTAATATTATCAATAAAATATTCTATTATCTTTATATTAAAGAAAAATAGCAAGTTATAACTGTATATAGATTATTGACAATTAAACAGTATTATAATTAAAAACTGATACTTGTTATCTTTGATTAAGAAAATACAGAATTAATTTTGAGAAATTAAATAGTTTACTTTACTGAATTTAAGAGCAGAATATAACCAAATCAGGATTAAAGAAGATAAGAAATAGAAGATAGTATTTTAAATATACTATAGATACTTTAAATACTTAGTTATACTGTTCAGATTAATTAATATACTAGTAATATTTCAAGCAATAATTAACAAACTTCTTTACAAGTTTTTAAATGATTTTATAGTTGTATACTTGAATAATATCTTGATCTTTACTGATAGTATAAGGATAGAATATACTGAGAAAGTGAAGATAGTATTTAACAGGCTATAAAGAAAAAATATATTGTTAAAACTAGAGAAATGTGAATTCTCCAAGAAGAAAATTAAGTTCCTAGAATATATTATTACTATAGAGAGTATATAGATAGATCTAGCAAAGATTCAAGCAATAAAAGAGTAGCTAATACTGAAAACTGTAATTAAAATCCAGATATTATATAGATTTGTAAACTACTACTGACAGTTTATAAAAAAGTTTTCAGATTTAATAAAACCTCTTATATCTCTTTTCAAGAAAGATATTAAGTTTTATTGGAGGAAATAACAGCAGAAAATATTTAAAATAATTAAAAAAGCTTTTTAAAAAGAAAAAATACAGATATATTTTAATCTTATAAAATCTGTAATTATAGATATAGATATATTAGATTATATAATAAAAGCAAGATTACAGTAAAAGAACAATTAAAAAAAAAAGAAATTGATTACTTGCTATACAAGATTAATAATACTAGCTGAACAGAATTATAATATTTATAATAAAGAACTACTTGTAATAGTAGTAGTACTGAAAAAATAGTAAATATATTTAAAAGATATAAATTACTAGATAATTATAATTTCAAATTATTATAATTTTCAATACTTTACAATTATAAAGAAGTTAATATAATATTAAGCTTATTAATTAAAAACTTTAGCAGTCTATAATTTTAGAATACAGTATTGCAAAGAAAAGGATAATACTTGGACAGATATATTAAACAGATAATCAGATCTGATAACAGCTTATAAAAAAAAATAAGTATTTTTTAAAACTGCAGAAGATATAAATACTCTAGTTTTTAATTACTAAACTTTAAAAGCTATACAATTGATTACTATATCAGTAGAGTTCAAAGACAAATTATAAATTTAAATAAAGAACAATTCTACTATATTAAAGATTAAATATAAAGACAAGTTCAAGAATAGTAATAGATTACTATTATATAAAAAATTAATTTATATTCTACTAAAATTGAAGAACAGAATTCTCCAGGAGAATTATAACAATTCAATAGCAGAATATTTTGAAATTGAGAAAACTTAGAAGAGGATTTTAAAAAACTATTATTAGCTAGAATTATAGATATTAGTTAGAGATTATATATAAAACTGTAATTATATATAAAATAAAGTAAATTAATATAAAAAATATAGCTTACTACAGCTGATACCTCACTTATAAGTACTATAGAAATCAATAGTAATAGATTTTATTATAAAATTACTGAAATCTAAGAAACTGTAAACAGAAATAGAGTATAACTCTATTTTAATAATTACAGATTGATTGATTAAATATATATACTTTTTACTGTTTATTAAAAAAATATCAGTACCAAAGATAGTATATATACTGCTACAGAATATATTTATAAATTATAAATTATCTAAAAAAATTATCTCAGACAGAGACCTGAAGTTTATAGAATATTTTTAAAGAATATTTATAGTATACTTAGATATAAAATACCAGACTACAATAGTGTACTATCTATAAACAGATAAATTGATAAAAAGATTAAACCAGACAGTAAAGCAATACTTACAGAATTATATAAACAACTGATAAAATAATTAGATTTTACTATTACTGATAGTATAGATTGCCTACAACAGTTCAAAATATACAATAACAGAATATATACTATACTTTGTAAATTATAAGTAAAAATCAGATATTTTATAAATACTGTAATATATAGAAACAAGAGTATATCTAGAAGAAACAAAAATTCAAGAACTTTGAAAATTATATAAATAACTGCAATTAAACTTGAAATTCTACAGTAAATAAATAAAATATTATTACAATAAAAAATACCAGAAAATACCAGTTTTTAAAAAGAAGAAGAGAATATATCTTTTATAAAAAAATATAAAAATAAAATAATTAAACAATAAACTGAATTATTGAAAACTCAGATTTTTCAGAGTTTTAAAATAGATTGAACCAGTTGTATATAAACTTGCTTTACTAAAAAATATACAGATATATCTGATATTTTATATCTTACTAATTGAAAAAACACTCTAAAACACCAGACAATATTTACCTGAAGTTAAGAATAAAGAATTAAATAAGTACAAAGTTAAAGAAATTCTAGAAAATACAGTATTAGAAAATAAATAATACTATTTTATAAAATAGAAAGAATACTTACAGTCAGACAGTACTTGAAAATTTATTAAGAATTTAAAGAATACTTAGAGAGTATTACAGCACTATCAAAAGCTGTAAAGTTGAAATTAGAAGAAGAGAAGATATTGTTAATAATAGCTAGCAAAGCTTGCAGTTTATCTGTAACTATAGTTTTAACCTGTTTTCTTTTATTTTCCTCCTCTTCTAACTTTTCTAATTCTTCAAGAGTTTAGGCATCAGATTCAAGGAATTTGCCTGTACAGTTATTTAAAAACTTTTCTTAATTACAAAAACAACAGTTTTAATTTATAGATTTTTGACAAGCAGCAAAGAGATAAGTCAGTTTATTATTAAAATAAATAATATTAGTATTGTATTGAGCCTGCTCCTTTTCTATATAATATTTATTAACTTTAATTTTATTACAGATATAATACAGTTTGTTCCAGTTAAAGCAGGGAACAAAGTTTAAATTATAAATATAGGATTTATTCTGACAAATATATTTACTACAATATTTATTGTATTTCAATATAATATAAGATTTCTTTAATTGTTTACAACAATAATACAGGGAAGATATAATAATATCTAGATATTTAATATCAGCAGTACAGATCTTGTTAAAGGCAGTGCAACTGGATACTATAGTTAATATATTCTGGAAACTTACAGAAGAAGGAGAACAACTACAAGAAAGTAGAACAAGTAAAAATTATAAGAAAAATAAAATTGCTGAAACAGCTTACTAGAGAAGGAGAAGATAATATTACAGATTAATAAAAATTATTAATTGATAATAACTTAGAAAAAAGAGATACAGTAGAATTAAAAGAACTTTTAAAGCTAGAGATTATATAACAGGAAAGTTATATAATAAAAACAGTAGACTTAGTAGACTCAGTAGACCTGGTAGATTTAGATCTACTATATCTATACAATCTACTAGATCTACTATAGGTTTTTTATTATATATATAAAGGATATATTTTCTCCACTTTTAGAAATAGAAGTCTTCTACTTTATATTCAATAATAATATCAATTTTAGATCTACTCTTAGTTCTAGATTACTAGCTACAACAGCACTACAATTTTACTTTGATATTATATATACTCTATCTTTATATTCTATTAGGCCTTTTCTGATATACAGTGCAAGACTGTTCTCTAGCTGGATTACTTTATTTCTTTAAAGAAGTAGATTATCTTCTATTACTACAGTGAGCCAAGGCCCACAACACTAGCTTAGAGTAATAAGCAAGCTTGGTATATACCAGAGTGTATTCTTTAAAGACATTGCAAACCCCTGAAATTTAGTTAAGGTTCTGCCCTGTTTAATCAGACAAGGTACTTTGTAATATATACTCTCAAAGTACAGATATTTTATAGTATATATAGAAAGATTAAGTATAAAAAAATTATCAGAAATAATTATTAAATGAGTAATTATCAACTATAGATTACAGATTGAGATATATATTTTATAAAATATTTCTAGCAAATATTGATACAGTAATTTGAAGTTAAATATAAAGTATTAACAGTATACTATCTGCAGATAGACAGACAAATTGAAAGATTTAATCAGATATTAAAACAGTATCTGAAATACTATATAAATTATAATCAGAAAAATTGAACAGAATTGCTACTAATAGTACAATTTATATATAATAGTTTAAAATATACAATAACAGAAATAATACTATTCTTTATAAACTATAAAAAAGAACTAATAATTGAGAAAAGTCTACTAGAAGTATTAAACTGAAGTTATAAAGGCAAGATAACAGTTCAGAAATTAAGAAAAATACACAAGAACCTGTACAATAATATTGAGTTTACTAATAAAAGAATAAAAGTCTACTATAATAAAAGATACAAGGATATATCTAGTTTTAAAAAGAGAAAAAAAGTGTACCTCTTACAAAAGAATATCAAGATAAAACAACCAAGTAAGAAATTGGATTTCAAAAAATTAGAACTATTTAAAATTTGATAAAAAATATTGAAATTTAATTATAAGCTGAAACTGTTAAAAATAATACAGATACACTCAGTATTCTATATATTACTAATAAAAAAAGCCAGCCAGGACACCAGACAAGGAAGAATCAAGGTCAAGAATAAAAATAAATACAAAGTTAAAGAAATTCTAGGACAAGGTCAGATCAATAGAAAAATACACTACTTAGTAAAATAGAAAGAGTACTCTACAGAAGAAAATACCTAGAAACTAACTAAGAACTTATAAAATTATTAGAAGAAGGTAAGAAGATATCTTTAATAAAAGAGCAAATCAATAGTAGATCAGATAATTCTAAAACAGACTGGTTAAAAAAAGCTAGTTAACTAATCTGATCAGATAACAAAGCAAAATAATAATAAAGCAGGGAGTACTTATCCAGTTTTTTAGAAAGTATATTTTAAAAAGAAATCAGGGCAGATTTTAGATAATTTATTTCTTTTATAAGAATCTTTATATTGCAATCTCTAGCAATAAAATAGGAAGATATTCACTTTTTTTCCTTTAATAAAGAAAGAAGGTTTTGATTGATATAGACTTTATCAGTATAATACTTATTTTTATAGAGATATGATAAACAGGACAAGCTGCAGGAATCTATTATAATATACAGAGAAGAAAATAAAAAATAACTGTTATAAGAAAAACTAAAGATACTGCTATAGCAGTTAATCAGATCAGTAAAATAAACCTATTCAGAATAATAATTCTGAAAGAAATAAGACAAAGAAAATTTGTATAGCATGATAAATATAATAAAACTTACAGAAAATAAGAAATTTTATAAATATAAAGAAATAATTGATAATAGAAAGACTATTTATTCTTAGAACAAGAATACTGCAGAGAAAGAGATAATATTACAGATTTACAGTATATTTCTAGAGTAATTAAATAGCAGAAAAGGTTATTCTTAGAAGAATAAATTTAAATCTAGAAAAGTTATATAACAGAAAAGTCTATAATAAGTTTTAACAGAGTAATTTATTTAAAACTACTTTAATAGTAGTTTATTCAGAACTATTCAAGAAGAAGTCTGTTTAAAACTATCTGAAGAAGAGTCTGTTAGAAATTACTTTAGAAAATCTTGTTAAAAACTACTTTAAAATTCTAGAGTTATATATAAGAATAGATTTTTATCTATTATTTAGAAAAGTTTTTATAATTTCTTGTAATTATCTCAGTTCATTATTCTACTTCTATTATTAATTAATATCAACTATAGCAATCCAGAGCTCTATAGTTTGGACCTACAAGAATATCTATAACTCTATTACTTTGCTATTACTGATACTTGCTTATATTTTTCTATAAGAACTTACTGCAAGACTTAATCCATATCTTAGTATTCCTCTGCCTTAAGCCCTTGAAGTAATTGATCAAGTCTCTCTAATACTTGCTACCCTCCAAAGCTCCTTAAACCCCTTTATTATTGTTACTCATTCCCTACCTTGGCCCTACCAGTACAGAATACTCTGATCAAGCTAGGTCAAATCCTCTAACATCTGTCAAGACTTGTTATAGACTCTTTTATTATATAACTTTTCCAGATCTGAGTTTATTCTTTCAGGGATAACCCCTCCTGCTATTCAATTATCCTGGAGATACACTGTAGGTCTATAACAAATTCTTAAATAAATAAGTTAAATATCAATACTTCAGTCAAAGTAAAAGTTCAAAGACTAGAGAAAAGAATAGAAATATTAAACAGAGTAGAAATTTTAAATTTCAGTAAATTATATTAGAAATAGAAATTTCTATTTTATCTAGCTCTTTATCATCTATCTCTAAAGTATAAAAAACTAAAAAAATATAGAAAAATAAAAGAAACTCTTCTGAAATTATATTTCTTTAAAATAATATAAATAAACAAGTTATTTGTATGTATATATATCTATAAATTGACTATAAGAAAAAAATAGACTTTATTCTATTTCAAGAATTAGTAATTAATAATGAGCAGAAGTATATAATTTTATATTTAAATTACTACTGTTTTCTTTCTAAAAAACAATTAATCAGGACTAGAGTAGCTATATATACAAGGAAAAAGTTTAGATTTCAATTCAATCTAAAACTAGATCTAGCATCTGACTCTGATATAATTTTAAGAGATATTATAGATACTACTAATCAACTAAATTCTATTCAGTTGATCAATATCTATAATAAAAGATCTCTAAAAGAAAATAACAATAGCTGAATAATTGATAGATGTTTAACTGATTTATAATCTAATAAATACTTTATTATCTGTAAAGATTTTAATGCTTATCATCTTTAGTAAAATCCTGAAATAAATAACTTTATAAGAGCAAATAAACTAGTTGAATAGGCCTTATTTCATAATTTAACTTTAATAAATAAACTAGATAGACAGACTTTTTACAGATAAAATATTTCAAATAAATCTGTTATAGATTTAACTTTTATTTCTTCTGAAATCAGTTAGAAATTCTATATCTAGCTGATAGATGAAGAAGAGTCCTTTATTTCAGACTATAAAATAATTCAATTTTCTTTTCAATTAGATAATCAAGATCTAGTTGAAAATTCAATAATTTCTAATTGATTTAACTTTCAAAAGGCAAATTGAGATGAAATTGATAAAGAAATTGAAAAGCTTAAAAAAGAAAAGAAAAGCTAATTTTAATAGAATAAAAATATAATAAAAGAAATACTAGATAAAAAGACTGAGAATATAACTATTTTTATTCTTACTAATATTGAACAATTTATTCCAAAGAAAAGAATCTCTGAATATTCAAAACTATAGTAGAATAAAGAACTTACTGAAAAGAAGAAAAAATTAGCTAGAATTGAAAGAAATTAGAAGAAAAATATTTTAAAGAAGCTAGAAATAATTACTTTTTAATAATTAAATAAGTAAAATCTAATTATTAGAACTTATTTCTAGAAGATATTCAGAGAAAGAATATTTTTAAAGTATTTCAATATACTAAGTTAAGAAAAATTCAAAAGCTCTTAATTCTTGAATATGAATATCAAAACTCTAGCTACAAGGCTGTATTCTTTCAAGATAAATGCTTAGCTATAAAAAGAATACTTTTTCAGACTCCATCCAGCTTGAGTGAAACTATTTCTCTAGAAAATTATCAGAAAAACAAGGAAAAATAGGAATAGTCTTCTTTTATAAGAGATAAATTTAGAAAAGCTATTTTTACAAGTTCTATTAAGTCAGCAGCAGGCCTAGATAGAATATCTTATTTAATAATTCAAAGACTTATAATAAGCTTAAAAATAAGCTTTATTATCTCTATAATTTTTTTGGAAATATAGATATTATTCTAGCTACTGGAGAGAAGTAACTGAAATTATATTATTAAAATTAAATAAAAAATCAACTATTCTAAAGTTGTATAAAGTTATTTTATTATTAAACTGTTTAGAAAAAGTCCTAGAAAAAATAATAGCTTTCAGATTATCTTTTCTAGTCTCTATTACTGATCTTCTATATAAAGATTAATTAAAAGAAAGAAAGTAATATTCAGCAATTAATACTGCTTTAACTCTAGTTTATAATATTCAACTAGCAAAGAATAAGAAACTGGTTACTTCTACTCTTTTTATAGATATTAAATATACTTATAACCATGTCTCTGCTAATAAACTTTTAAAAATATACCAGAAATTAGGTCTATTAAAAACCCTTATTTAATGAATATTCAGTTTTCTTGAAAACAGAAGGATTCAACTAGCTTTTGATAGAGAAAAAGAAGATAAAATACCTATTTCATCTATTATCTTTCTTATTTATATCAGGAATATCTTTTTAAATAGAGAAGATTTCAATATAAAAATTCCTAGCTATATTAATAATATTGAACTGATAATTAACTTAAAAATTGTTCAGAAAAATTGTATAAAACTGAAAAGAGCTGCTTTAAAAATATTTAATAAATAAGAATCTCACTGTATTCAGATAAATATAGAAAAAACTAAACTTATTTCTTTCTTTTCAAAGAATTATAAGAAAGATAAAAAATATATTTTTAAATAATCAAGTTATTAAGTCTAAAACCTCAGTTAGATAGCTAGATATATAGCTAGATCCTAAGCTGAAATTTAAATTTTATATTTAAAAAAGAATTACAGTAGCTGAAAATATTTTGAATAATATAATTAAACTTTCAAATATAGAAAGAGGACTATCTTTTCAAGTAATAAGATAATTTTATATTACTTGTATAACCTCTATTTTCATTATAAAATTCAAATATAGTAGAAAAATCAGAAAAACTATATAGATCTATTTCAAAAACTTTAAAATAAAGTTTTAAAGAGAATTCTTAAAGCTTTTAAAATATTACTTGTTAAAGCTATAAAAATAAAATCTGCTATACTATCTCTAGCTATAAGATTTGATAAACTATATAAAGAATAAACTTTAAGAATTTTGAAAATAAAAATTGAATACTCTATTAGAAAAAGAGTTTCTACAAGCTTTTTACCAGATAATCAAGGATTAGAACTTGATTAGAATAAATACACTGATTAAAATGAAAATATTAGCAATTTTAATAAAAACTATTTTCTCAGCTATTTAAAATCTGTTTTTTAATCAAAGACTATTTACTAAGCCTGAAAATTGAAGAAATTCAATATAAATTACTCTCTCTATAGAAAAATACCTTGAATTATTTAATAGATATTTAAATAAATAATCTGAATTAAATTTGATTAAATCTATTTTACTATACTCTAATAGCTTTAAAAATAAAGAAACTGAATACTTAGAAGCAGGTCTAGTCTATACTACTGATAAAAAAGAATTTACTCAAGTTTCTTCAAATTTAAATAAAGAATCAGAAATATTTAATACTGAATTTCTTATTATAGTCAATATATTTAAATTAATTCAAAATTCTTCTTCTTTATCTTCCAATCTGAAAGATATATAGATTTTCTTAGGTAATCAAGCTATTTTTCAAAGAATTCTAAAAAATGAAATTTAAAGTAAACAAAGTTAAATTGAAATTATTTTAAAAGCTATTTCAGCCATTAAAAAAAATATAAAAATATTAAAATTCATGTATATTGAGTTCTAGTTTATATAGAAATTCCAGGAAATGAACTAGCTGATAAAACTGCAAAGAAAAGCACTGAAATATCTCAATTAAACAGCAATAATAACTTTATCTTATAATTATATATTAAAAGAAGAATAAAAAAAGCCTGTCTAATAAAATAAAAAAAAGATTAAAAAAACAATAGAAAACAAAATTATTATTCTTAATTTAAAGAAAAATTTAAATAGAAAATTTAAATTTTAAAAATAAATAAAAGACTTTCAGCAACTATAATCCAGTTGAAACAGAATATAGCTATTTTAAATCTTATTTAATAAAATTACTAGAATATAACTTTAAAAACTGCTCTATCTGTAATTTTAAATAGAATTTTAAATATCTATTTCTCTTATATTCTTTTTACAAAGATATTAGAAATGAATTAAAAAAAATAAAATTGGATAAATTAAATCTTAAATTCTTGTTTAATATAAGATTGGAATTGAAATTCTTAGAAATTTTTCTAGAAAAAACTGAAATTATAACAAGAAACTAGCTTCTGAATTTAGAATATTTTTTAAAAAATATCTAAGTCTTTATTTTCTTTTACTTCTTTTCTCTATTTATTTTTCTTTTTTTATTCTTTAATACCTTTCTTATCTGTTATTATCTCTTTTATATTCTTTGAATATTTTTTTTTAAACTGTCTTTATTAAATCTTTCTCTTTATCTTGTTTTTTTTTTAATAATTTATTTTTTCTTTTTAAATTGGAAAGCTGGATTAAAAGCTAAGCTTTTAATTTATATTATAACTTATAATAATATATATAAATATCTTACAGTTGGATAAGTCAAAATATTTCTTATATTATCAGTGTTCTTACAGTGATCTTACTGTAGATCGGAACCACTAATTTTCCGCAATGTATGGAATAGGTGTTAGAATCCCCTATCTAGCTGCCAGCCAATTTACTAGATAAACCGGTCCAATTCTCTAAATAAATTAATGTAAGTCACATTTAATCCTGCTTATATAACCCTCCTTCAAGACTAGCGACTGTAGGGAGTATGCCACATAGCGAGCGTAGCGAGCGTGGCAGGCTTGTATTAATTAAAGAATATAGAGCTCCTGGTGAACATACATGGAGAGGTGAACTGTCGAAGTGGCTGATCTAGGAAGACTCTTGGGCTTAATTAGACATAAACAATGTTAAGGTGCATTTGTCCTTGGTTCAAACAGGAAAAAATCAGTTATTTCTGCTTCTGGTATGGCATACCTTGAAAGGGTATTCATCGGTTCTTGACTATCCCTCCTTGGAAACTGTCCATTGCGGGAAGGGAGTCCCTTCCACAGGTATCCCATTCACGTCAGTGACAGTCTTGTTATTATCCTCGGGAATCATATCTGGATCTATTTCGGTGGATATCTGCTATCGCCTCTTTCCTCTCGCTTCCTAATCGTACATCATATCATCCCAGAAGTCCCCATCCACGCTGCTATCACCGGACTCTATGATATTGTCATCATCCGCCGCACTCCTCTTCTTTGGAGTTGCATTCTTTGATCCTCCACCGCCATAACTATTCTTAAGCTCTGCGCCACTCAGAAACTCCGTCTTGCGTTTCATCCGGGTACCTTCTGTATCCGCATCGGATGATTCATACAGTCGAATGATGTGACGCGAGTCAGAAGAGTACAGTCCAAGCGAACTGAGCGAAGACATATGGACGGCAATCAGCCTTGAGGTACTGGACAAGGGTGTTATGGTATGTGGGCCAGTATTCAGCCGCACCAGTTAACAAGATATGCGTGACGTATTGAGGAGAGGAGGAGGCTGTTGCAGCAGAGACTTCGGTCCCAGCGGCTTTTGGGACAATGGCAAGCGATCGGTTGTCAAAGAACTTGTGGATGTCGGGTCTGAGGAGCTTTGCGCGAGTGACTGTTACTGCCTGTGTAACCAGAGGACAAGGTGCCGATGAGCCACCCATCTTCCACAGTTCGAAATGTAATTTGTGACCGGTTTCACACTAGGGAGTTATGCAACAACCCCAGAATCTCATTCAAAATCGTATGGCTGCTGAGTTCATTCTCTCTGGGCTGCAGCTCTCTGTGCTGGGAATCGGGCTCGATAGTCGTAACAGATGAATTGTGGATGGTCTGGTGTATATTGATTTCAGATGTTCTGGCTTTAGGAGTGTTCAGACATCGCTGATGCGTTTTCAGTTCAACAATTTTTAAAGGAGACTTGGATGTTAAATGTGTGAAAAGCAAAAGAAATGTTTGTGTGCGATGGTGGTTATGTATTCACATGTGAACAACCTATGATGACATCGTATGTACTGCGTGACTAAATCAGACTTGACCTCTTTGGTTGCCTGTACCGAGCCCCCTTGATACTTAACTGGCTGCAAATAGAGCTGCTGGGTACCTACCTAGGAGGTAAGCTGCTTTCCCCGAATTGAGCCGCTTAGCCTAGCTGACATCCGATTCCATAGAATTCCCCTACCAAGCTGATCAAACGATTCCTCGATAAGCTGGCTGCGAATAGAGTTGGTTGGTGGGTGAGCTGCTTTCCCTGAATTGAGAAATTCCCGTATCGAGCCCACACTCAATTCTATAGGATTCCCTATATCAAATCCCCCAACCAGATCGAATGATTCCTTGATAAGCTGGCTGCGACAGAGCCGGGGTCTGGGGGAGTATCCCATGGTAGGTGAGCTGCTTCATGCGAATTGAGCTGCTCAGCCTAGCTAACATTTGATTCCATAGAATATCGAGCCCCCATTCAATTCTATGGAATTCCCCATACTGAGCCCCCAAGCCGATCAAATGATTCCTCAACAAGCTGGATGCAAGCTGCTTGGCAGGCAAGCTTCTTCCCCATCCATTTAAACTGAGCTGTTCGGCCTAGCTAATATTCATTTCTGTAGGATTCCCTGGTTTCCAGCTGACTAGCTGAGCTGCTTCCATTCCGGTCATTCAAATATATAGGCTCCTAGGCTAGGGGGAATTCACGGAATTGGGTGAGAGAGCTCGATTTAGGGGCCGGCCTGACTAGGGGGGAATTTACGGGGGAATAAGCATTCGACCCTATCTAGCTGCCACCAAGCAAACATGGCTATGCTCGCTATGTGGCACGCCCCCTGCGGTCGCTAGGCCTGTGTATGATAAATAACTTAAAAATAGAAACAAAATCAAAAGATACTTGTAGTAATAAATTAAAGTATATTTTAATTATTAAAAGTCAGGTGATACCTAGGTAGTGAGCTCAGGCCACATGTCAATATTTTACACCACACTCAAGTGGGTAGGAAGGACGGACGAGGGGATAACCTCGATTTCTGGGAGCAGCCTGGTAACCTGGCAAGCAGAGCACTGCTGTTTTCTCCATCTGTTTCTGTGTACCTAGTTTTGCTCCATCGCTGCCACATGCGAATTCTGTTCACAAGGCCCTAAGATTACAGTAGTTGGTTGTTGCAATGCTTTTTTAAGATCATGATAAACAATTTAATAAGTGCAAGCTGGCCAAACAAGAACCGAAATGGACATATGTCTGGGACCATGAACAAGTAACAAAAAAACCCCCAAAGTAATAAAAACGAGTTGACAGAAAAAAAAGTAGGGGTCAAGAGAAGTCTTGAAAGCATTCAAAAACGCATTGCATTAACACTAATCATCCCGTCATGCTACTCTATCGGGTGGCCATGGCCTTCGTGATGAGTCTCTTGAGCGCAAGCTCCTTCTTCTTCAAGTCTTCAGGAGACGAATCCTCGATCTCAAGCTGGGCCATGGCGTCGCTGAGGGCGGACTCGATCTTATCCTTGTTACCACGCTTGATCTTCAAGGACATGGTGGGGTCGGAAATGATTTCCTCGACACGGGAAATGTAAGATTCGAGTTGCTGTCTTGACTCGAATTTCTTGCTGAAGGCCTCATCGCTGGTCTTGAACTTGGCGGCATCTACCAAACAAATGTTAGACATACCAAAGCTTTCTGATTAAGTTGTCAAAAGAGGGCATAACATACCATCAATCATCTGCTCGATCTCAGTAGTGGAGAGTTTTCCGACAGCGTTGGAGATAGTGATGTTGGCGGTGCGGCCAGAGGACTTCTCGGTTGCAGTGACCTTGAGAATACCGTTGACGTCAACTTCGAAGACGACCTCGAGAGCGGCTTCGCCGGCTTTCATGGGGGGAATAGGAGCCAATGTGAACTCTCCCAACGAAGTGTTGTCCTCGCAGTTAGTACGCTCACCCTGGAAGACAGGGAACTGCACAGTAGTCTGGTTATCGACAACAGTGGTGAAGGTTCGCTTCTTGATGGTGGGAACTGTCTGTCCACGAGCAACGACAGGGGCGAAAATGTTACCCTCCATGGCAACGCCAAGAGAAAGGGGAACAACGTCTAAAAGCAGGAGGTCGCTGGTTTCGGCGGAAGTGGCAGCGCCAGACAGAATACCAGCCTGCACGGCGGCACCGTAGGCAACAGCCTCGTCGGGGTTAATGCTCTAAATGGTGTGTTAGTTGCGCTCGCAATGAAATAACGGTATCAAAGAGGCGCTTGGGACTCACCTTCTCGAGCTTCTTGCCATCGAAGAAGTCGCTCAGGAGCTTCTGAATTCGTGGAATACGAGTAGAACCTCCAACAAGGACAATCTCATCAACCTTGCTCTTGTCAATGGCAGCGTCCTTGAGCACCTGCTGAACGGGGTCCAAAGTGCCGGCGAAAGCCTTGGCATTCAGGTCCTCAAAACGAGCACGGGTGATTTGGGCATTGAAGTCCTCGCCATCGAACAGCGAGTCAATCTCAATAGTAGTTTGAGTCGCGTTGGAAAGGGTGCGCTTGGCACGTTCGCAGGCTGTTCGCAGACGGCGGAGAGCGCGGGCATCACTACCTAAATCCTTCTTGGTCTTGCGCTGGAACTCTTTCTTGAAATGGTCGAGGAGGTTGGTATCAAAGTCTTGACCACCCAAGTGAGTATCACCAGCAGTAGCCTTGACAGTGAACACACCACCCTGGATGTTGAGGAGAGAAACATCAAAAGTACCACCACCCAAATCGTAGATGAGAACATTTCGCTCCTTTTCCGACCTGCCGGAACCCAGACCGTAAGCAATAGCAGCGGCAGTAGGCTCGTTAATGATACGGAGAACGTTAAGGCCAGCGATGGCACCGGCATCCTTGGTAGCCTGGCGCTGGTTGTCGTTGAAGTATGCGGGAACGGTGACGACAGCCTTGGAGACCTTCTTGCCAAGCTTGGTCTCGGCAACCTCTTTCATCTATTGGTGAAATGATACTGTCAGCCTTATGCCAGTCACCAGTTTCTTTTTGAGCTCGACGAAAAAGCATACCTTCATGAGGACCATGGAAGAGATTTCCTGGGGAGAAAAGGTCTTGGTCTCTTTCAAATATTCAACCTGAACCATTGGGTTGCCTCCCTGGTCAACGACCTTGAAAGGCCATGATTCGACGTCCTTCTTGACGATAGGATCCTCGAATCTCCGTCCGATGAGACGCCTAGAAGAGCGTTAGAGAGGTGCTCATGTTCAAGCGAAACCTGCTGAAGTTGTCGCGCCTGTGCGATCTACTTACTTGATATCGAATATGGTGTTTTCGGGGTTCATAGCAGCCTGGTTCTTGGCCGCCTCACCGATCAAGCGCTCCTCATCGGTGAAAGAGACGAACGAGGGAGTTGTGAAGCTACCCTGCTCGTTGGCAACTGTAGACCAAATGCATCAGCTTTTTGCGCACAGACAGATAAGAACATGTTTGCCATAGACATACTGATTTCGACATTGGTGCCCTCATAGTTGGCGACGCAGGAGTAGGTGGTGCCTGTGGGATTAGACCGAGTCAGTTACTGTCGCAACAACGCGAGAGAGAATTTTTCCAGTGCACTAGCGAGGCGAAGAAATACACACCAAGATCGATGCCGACGGCACCTTCGTAAACCTCGTCAGACATGGTGAAGTAAGAGAAATTCGTTGAAGCAAAAAAATAAAATAAAAACTTTTCTGAGGACAAGCAACAAAATGCGAAACGACAGAGAAGGAAAAGAGGGAGTTGGGGAGGGGAAAAGAAGGGTTGAACTTTTTCGAGGGTTAAAAAGAAAGAAAGAAAAGCATTGACTTTGTATTTGATTTTAAGAATTTTCTTTTGCAATTTTTTTTCGTTCCCGAAGTTGCTGCACCGTGGGTCCCGCCAAACATCCCTTGCCACCTAGGCTACATCGGGCCTAGTTCCTGGAGGTTGCAACTTTCTCTTTTTGAACAATGCCGAGCCTTGGTTCTCTTTCTCCGTACGCATGGAGATATGTATCTCTCTACTATCTAAAATAAAAAAAATACGAAAAAAAAGGAAGAAAAAAGAATTCCCAGCACTCACTGGCTTTGCAAAGAGCTTGGACTTCATTAATTACATGCAGTACGGCCGTTTGTTTCAATATCACAGATACCTCGCCCATCCCACCAAACCTCAAGAACTGTCCTCTTTTTGCGACTGAGATCTTGGAACACTAAAAATACAGGCTGAACCAAACTCGTATCAACCTTATGCCTCGTTGAAAAGTTATTCTTACATGATCAGAAAACGGGAAGAAACGTGGTGCATCAGCGATTATTAGATATTGAAGTGTCCTCGGAAGGCAAAAAAAGAAAACACTGGTTGCAAGGCTGGCTAGATGCAGACTCTTGCAAAGTGTTGCCGCTGTGGCCATCCGAGACAATGGATAATGGCGAAAGGGAGAACCATAGATGATCAGCACTTTAGTAGGTTGGCAAAAATGGTCACTCGTTCGTAGTCAACTTCGCCCCCCTGGTTCGGGGAAATCTTGGGAATGCCTCGAGCCGGTCTGGCTATCATCTCAACGTCGATTCGAGTGACCCCTGCCCTTAGAGGAACTTCGTACGTGGGTCCGGCTGCATTAACCGGCCGTAAAGGTACCGTAGTGGGTGACAGTTTCTGGCCAGCTACACTGACAGAGAGCTGTGTTTGTCGCTGGAGCGAGCTTGCTACTACGTTGGGGCTAATAGAGATAATGCGACAAGCTGATGGAAGGTTAATGGCCATGGATTGTTGGGTAGAAGATGGCGATGGAGGTATGTCAATGCGCAAGTTCTGCCGGAGGTTCAGAAGTGGATGTGAGGAGATGGTCACATTGGAAATGAGAGCCTTACGCACATCTGTTAATTTTTTGGTGAGTATTAGCAACATGAATTGGTTTAACTGTGTGTCTGTTGGAAGGCATTATTACCTCTGGGCGGTTTCCTCAACTTAGATTGCGGGGAACTAGTTTCTCTGGTTGATGTATATGGTGGGGGACCTTGAGACTGTGGAGGCAAAAGGTGATGCTTGCCGTTAGCGCTTGATGGTGGTAGGACTTTTGCTTGAGCAACAGGGCCATTTGGCAGCCCGCTCGATAAGCTAGTACTTTCGAGTTCCCTGGCAGCGGATTCTTGTTTTTGTGCAGTTGAGCCTTCTATTTTGATAGCAGAACGGTCCGGGACTGGGCTCGCCAGGCTTCGTGATGACGGGACCCGCTCGCTAGAATGACGCTGCAAGGAGGAAGTAGATCGAGCCCTAGAGCCAGATCTATCCCTTAATTGCCGCACTTGCGGAGGCGAATGGGCTGGCATTTCAGCACCGTTTGAACCTGCTTTGACATGTGCTTGCTGTCTTTTAAGTGACTCGCTATCGATCGTGACGCCGCCTTGGGGTGATTCCCCTGTCTTCCCCTCTGTTCTGTCACCCAGCCGCAGTGTTATTTTTGGCACAGCAGGCTCTGGTGTTTTGGTGTCTCCCATTCGAAGCTTAATTCTCGTGTGTCCCACATCGCTGCTAGCTTGAGGAGGCTCGGGGACGGCTTTTCGTGCTTCCGACAATCGTCGGTAGAAGTGTTCCTATTTAAAGGTTAGGAACGGTCAGGAAACGTGGATAGAGCATCTAGATGCATGGTATTACCTCAAGTTCGCCTGCAAGGATAACAATATCGCTCCCTTCTTCGTTGAACTCTCTAGCATTCCGCCAAATATAGCTCACTTCCTCTTCAAACGCCTTCCAAGTCTTGAATGGAGACATCCCCGTCGAATTTTTCCTCCGATCAGTACCACGGACCAACTTGAGAATAGCTCTCAGTGACACAGGATGCTTGATTATATCGTAATATTCCTTGTAGAGGTTACGATCAGGTTTGCTGAGGAATGGATGAAATACTTCTAGACCACTGCACAACTGTTAGCATATTTTCTTTTGGTACGAGAGAGCTATGATAGTGTCGGGGCTGACCTTTCGTCCTTCATCCGAATCATTTCAGAAATGATTTTCTCCTGCGCCGCCTCAAAGCTATCACCCTCAAAACTGGGAGTTAAACTTTCGGCTGCATCGGTTTCATGATCTAGCACGGGAGTTTTGACAGAACGCTCCTCAGCCGCCGATTCCTCTTTATCTTCTGGGGTTTCAGACAATTCTTTGGAAATCAGGGGTTCCGGAGACTCTTCATGGGATTCTGGAATGGGCGTCGAGAATGGGACATAGTCCGGATCCTTGTAGGCCGGATTGATTTTCGGCATGGCGGACGCCACTATTTTTCGGATGCGCTCCGCATTCGAAAAGATCGTAGATCCTTTATCATTGTAAGATTTCGCGTTACTGACCATCCTCCTGAGGTCGCTTTCGACCGGTGTTAACGCTTGGTACTCGTGTTTCCTTAATCGCTCCTAGACGACAGAAGTTTAGCGCATTGCACAGTGGTACAAGTGAGGAAGGTAGGGTTAATGAGGCGCGCTGGATTGGGCATACCTCGACGATACTAAGTGACAACGGTAGACGTATGGCTCGATAATAATCGGGATGCTTTTTCTGTCCGGCAATCTAAGATTTAGTACATAGTTATAGGCAAGATTGAGTATGGATTTTACAATGACGCACTCGATCTGGGGGATGTAGAAATTCAGTGGCAATGAGCCGTCCACTGTTTAAGGGAGGATTAAACGTTAGCTCCTGGCGAGAAACGCGCAAATGGATTGAGGCCTCATTCATACTGTTTGTCGGTCGCTTGTTTGATTTGCTCAAGCACCTGTAGCCCAAGCTCTGTTGTCTTCTCTGCATTTTCGTCGGTTTCCGGTACATATGTCTAGTCGCATTGAAAATCGGGTTAGTTATCAGTCGAGAGGAAATCAGAGGTCGGCAGCCGGTAAAGCAGGGGGAGGAGTAGATCTGGGACGTCATCTGCGGAGGACTTGCGCAACCGACGCGTTGCGAGGAACACAAGTTGGATGTGAGATGAACGCGCTTTCTGATTACGCGCATAACCGCAACTCCGCAGGGCGTCACAAGACCAGATTATGGATCGCATTAACTGACTCGCAAAGGACGGATATCCTAAAAGTCCGTTGCCCGAGACAAGAGGGGAGCTTACCGATATTCTTCGTCGCTTCTGACCCTTCGCAGGACCATCTGGGGAGCTTGCGCCCGCTGCCCGGCGTTTCGCAGTCATTGTGCAGGAGGGTTGGCGGCGTCTGTCCTTGCCGTGACAAACACTAGCTACACTGAATGCGCAAGCGAATCGAGAGCAATGCAGTCTTTGTAGAGAAATACTAAGTGCTCTTGTATCCGAGCGATGGGCTCTAAATAATCACTGTTATGCGCCAGAGCCTTGGGGAACATTGGAGGCTGGCTGGGGCTCTCCCCAGTGCAAACAGTCCACGTGACATACAAACCACATGATATCTGTTGGTATCAACATTACGCTACCCTGTATGTTATGAGGTATACACAGTGTACCTGGGATGCAGGACTCAAAATAAATGTCTACAAGTTTTGTACACAGCGGGGGGTTTACTTTCGTCGATAAATGAGGGGCCATTTTTGAATGATTTGACTTTGGCTGTGGACTCAGATATCTGTATGTGCTCTCTCTCTTCGAACAGGTCGGGTAAGGATGCTAGTCTACATCATCACTCCGTAATTTATGCAAGTCCGATGGGAGATCCACTGCGGATCTTCGTCGCCCAGGCCGAACCCAGAGAAGCAGCCTGCCTTTGCACAGACGCCCACTGCTACAACCATTTGACATTTCTTTCACAATTGGTTAAGCATCATGCTGCCTGCCATTCGGAATTTGGTAGTAGAGGTATCCTCTAACACTGCCCGTCGAGCATGCAGTGTCAATGGCCTCCGTTTCACCCAACACTCTTGTTTGATTAATAGCTCCGCTGTGAGACCTTCTTCCTCCAGCACAGGACAGATATTTTCGGAGAGATGTTCAACAACGCGGCCATGCTCTCTTACGCCCCAGCTTCGATTATTTTCCACGACTCCTACGCGAAATAAAAGAAAGGATGGAAAAGTTAAAGGCAAAGGCAAGCGAGACGAAGAACCCGCGTCCAAGGGCGCGTCGTCTGGCGCGACCGCTGCAGACGACCCCTTCGATTTTTCCGATCTTCAGACAGAGATTAGGGAGGCGGTGGATAAGCTGAAAGATAGCATTTCGAAACTACGCGCAGGGGGAAGATTCAATCCGGAGGTCATTGAGACTCTCAGGGTATCTTTGACCAAAGGAAGCAAAGATACTCTGAAATTGGGTGAGCTCGCCCAGGTCATTCCAAAAGGGGGCCGAACAATTGCTTTACTGGTCGGAGAAGAAGACGTGAGTACACCATTTTCGACGCTTTGTGCTGCTTGGTACCCCCTCGGAATTGCCAGTGCATGTCAATTCCCCATCCTTCGTCAATGCCGCCAAAGGTTGCGGACCCTCGGGTCGTGCAATCGTAATTAAGTACCCCAATGGACTCATCGTACTGACGCCCCTTTGTGATTTTCTACAGCATATCAAACCTATCAGCTCCGCCATTGCCTCCTCGAACCTTTCCCTCAACCCCCAACCAGACGCGCAGAATGCCCTACAACTGAATATTCCCATTCCACCACCTACCAAGGAATCTCGCGATCAGGCAGTGAAGGACGCGAAGGCTGCCATGGACAAAGCTAGTAGCGCCGTACGAAACGCACGTGGTACATCAAACAAGAAGCTCAAGGCATTGGGGGTGAAAAAAGTTGTCCGACCTGATGATCTCAGGAAAGCGCTGGAGCAGATGGAAAAGGTCGCAGAGAAAGGCCAAAAGGAGGTCAAGGACGTGTTTGACAGTGCTAGAAAGGTTTTGGAGCAGGGTTGAGCTTAAACAATACGCTTTGGCTAGTTTTTGACGTGTCCATTAAAATCATTGCTGGGTCAGTGGCTAGGGACGTCGAGCTATATCATATATGCACCTTTCGGAGTAATCATGTATCGTTAAAGAAATGGAATGCTGTTGTGGTTTCAAAAAATAAAGTTCAAGGAACTAAAACTACATGCTGGAAAGTCTAGAATTTGTAATTGTACAGTCTTTGCGCTCGCTGATGGTCCATCTAGGCGCTCTTCGGAGCCACTTTGGGCTTGGCCGACGGCAGAGAGCCTACCAGTTTGTCCATGAACGCCTTGGTCTCGGCCGTCTGGTAGCTTTCATTATTTCTGAGAGTCCGCAAAACATCGGCGATGACGGGAGAAGCGTCCGCGGGGGGTTCTAATTTCGGGTAGTTCCCAATGACGAGGGAATCGAGGAGATGTTTCCTTTCTGGATTGTTGGTAGATTCGAAAGCCATATCTTCCGGTTCCACAACCGCGCCTTTACGTTCAGTCAACACCTCTGCCTTCTCAGCTGCCATCTCGTGCACTAGCTCCATAACCCTGGTCTTTTCCTCTTCACTAGCGAACAAGACTCTCTTGCCATCATAGACTCGTTTAGCGAGCTCAGCGGGTGGGTCATATCCATTGGCGAATCTGTCGCCCATCCAGGACAATTTCTCGGAGATACTTTCAGCGTTTGCCGTTGCACCGATCGGTAGGGATGGCCATGTTGGCTTCAACTTCTGAGTATCGGTACCTTCGGGATCATAACGGACGGGCTTCGGTCGCTCAGCTTCTTGTTTCTCAAGGTAGTATGCTTCCGCGGACGCATCATCGTCGTGCTCATCCGCCCCTTCATCACTGGCGCCCCTGTTGTCACGTCTTGGACCACGCCGTCGTCGGGATGCTTGGGCATTTCGATTTGGGCCTCCAGCAATGAATGGCGCTGACGGACCGCGTCGTTGAGGGTAACGCGAGGAACCAGCTGGGGCAGAACCGCCAGGCGCATCACCTAACCGTCTCCGGTTCCGGAGATTTTCGAGAGCGGCAGGTGCTCGTAAAACGCGAGGTCTATCGCCGGACTGTGAAGCACCACCATGTCCAAGAGAACGCGCATCCACAGGGCCTGAGCGGGATCCAGTGTCTGGCCTGCTGTTGTTGGATGTTGGCGACGCAAAGAAGACCCTTCTGAAGTTTAGTTGGGCGTTATGTCGTGGGGCTGGTGGACCTTTGGGAGGTTCTGTGTAATGCGCGTCAGGAGAATGGAAATGTCACAAATCATCCGAGTCACGGCTATGATTAACTTACCCTTTGGTGATTTATCTTCCTCCGCTCTGGCCGGTGTAGAAGAGAGGTTTCGTAGACAGGAGGGAAGAGTTTGGACGAGCAACTTGTTGGCATGCTCGACGCCTCCGGTTAGCTGTCTCGAGGACAGCCCATGGCGTTTGAACATTTTGGATGGCCCTGTGGGCTGCAATGGCAAGAGTAATGACACTTGATGCGGTTTCCCACAGCAATTGACAAGTTGGGCCTATTCACACCAACTGATGGGCTGGGGATGTCTGGGAAGCATAACTTGCTGCTCAAAAAACTCTCTCCCTTACAATTCACGTGACCAGAGTCTCTTGGAGCACCACGTGATACCCGAGGTCCTCTTTTGTGTGTTTCTCACAAATGCTCCCACCCATAACGCCCATGCTACTTTGCATCCTGTGAGAAGTTTCCTTGCATACATAATACCTAACGGGGGAATTATTAGGCGCTCTCCGGACTGCGATCTGCCCCCGGAAAATTGAAAAAAAAGATATAGACGAAGGGAAATAATCAAAATACACCGCCTACAATGCTCCGCCGCAAACCAACCGCGATCACTATTACATCAGAAGACATAATTGCCTTTGAGGAGGCCCGTTTACGTCAACAACAACAGCAGCAGCAGCAGAGCGCCGAGAACATGGAGAAAGCTGGTAACAACAACAGCAGTTTGCAGACGAGTAGTTCTGGCGTCATTGATCCTAATGACGAGCTGAAACCGCTGCCAGGAGACAAGGCGAGGATCGTACGGAGTCGAGAAGAGAGGATTGGTATTAGTCGGCGTGGATAATGGCAGGAGAAGTTACGGACGGAACGTTGTGCTACAAACGGGGCCCTCCGCTGTGTGAACGAGGCCTGGAGTACGTTTTAAAGAGTGCACTGCCGCTTCATGCTTCTGTGCACCCCGACCTTCTAAGAAGCTAGTGGCTATTTGTGGCTACGATGGATTGAACAATTATGTACAACTCCTTACGGATTGTCAGCTCTGAACACTCGACGAAGAACATTTCCGCATTCGCTATTTGAGCGGAGAATTGGAAGTGCATGCTGGAGGAAAGAGATGTCGCGCCTTTTTTTAACTTTCCCTAGACTCGACGAAGCGACTTCCTTAATGCATTTTTCAGAATGTATATATGACCTTAACGACGCAAACCAAGATGAGGATTTAGTTTGCAAATGAAAGCGAGTCAGGGGTTCATCTAAACCAACACAAAAAGGGTATCCTAAAGCAATATTATGTACAAATGTGCGAGTCCCCCTTGTCGTATAGAACCGCGAGGTCCGGGTCACCGAGCACCCTTATAGTGCCGTTCAAATGCAGGGGAAACGGCTCCCTGACATGATCAATGTAAAATCAAAATATCCTAAGCAGGAGACTGCAAGCAGTGGCTGTGGAGATATCCGATGTAGTAGTCCTCCAAGCATTGTGGTATGTTAGGCAAGGGCCTGGCAAAACATTCAACGCCGGGAGGACATTCTCAGAAAGCTCGAATATATATAAGAATTTCGTAAAGTCCCACATGAAAAGCCGTCCTCTCATTATCATTTCATGGCATGCGGTTGGCACGCTGTTGGCCCGGGGTTGGTGATTGGGCCCATTTCCTTTTGAACCCATGAGGATCGTATACGCTAGCAACGCTGCGCTGCCAGTCTCTGGCGCTGAACATTACCGGCTGCATGGTATTGTATGGAGCTTGGGGCATGGCTTGTGCTGGTGTAATGGAAGCCATTGGCGCCTGTTGAGAGAACTGTGTATTATCGTATTGAGACGGGAGGACATTCTGAACCTCCGATGGAGGATTCGACTGAGGAGAATTGGTGCTTGAGGAAGACCCGCCAGGGAAGGCCAAATCCCATTGGCTACGGAAGAGAAATCAAGTCAGCTTGGGCCGCAAAAAGGAAAGAGAGGTTGTTAGTCTTACCTGATAATTCGAGATGGATCCCAGTTGTTCCCATCAGTTAATGGAACGTTTAGTATCGCTGCGTCTTGTCCATTGCCCTGCATAAAGGTCATTGCATGCAGGGACGAAGATTCTGATTTTTCGGTCGTTTCGTTAGAACTCGGTGGCGGTGTGAGTGATTGCGCTCCCATCAGCAGTCGACTATGCTCTGCACTGTTTACTTGCCCGTACGACGCAGAGAGATACTGAGAATCAAGCGGAGGACTAGGACGATACGACTCTGAAGGACTACCGTAGGGGAAACTGCGCTTAAGCTCAAAGGGCTTGTTGGTATCGGCCGAAAATGCTAGTCGGAGGGCATCGATCTGAGATTGAATCTCGGGCATTGGCCAAGAAGACATGCATTGCTCAAGGAGGCGCATGTGGCGAGCAAAATATGATCGCGCATCAGTGTTAAACTCCGGGTCAGGTGAAGTGATCGCGATCTATAAAAAAAAAAGGAAACGTCAGCTAATTTTGGATTTATCCCAGGCCTACAGGGCATGCTGATTAAACTCACGAGATGCAACATAGTGCACGTTAAAATTGCGTAGATGGTAAAATTAACCCCTCGCAGCATATACAACAACCCGTTCAAGCCAAAGGATCCGAGAATTGCTTCTTGAAGTCGACAGAGGGTCTTTGCAGAACTGTAGCAGAGGGTCATATGGGTCCTCCATTCGCCACCGGCTGTAAACGATTTTGATGCAACAAGCTGAGGACGATGCATCATGATAATCCCGAGATGGAAATGACAATGCAGGTTTCCAACAAAATGGGTCGGAAGCCAAGGGGGGGAGCCATCGGGCGGATAAGTTACTTGCAGATCTGGTGGAAGACTGGCCAGGAAATCGCTAAACAGAGGATTATTGACCATAAAGCGAGGATCTGCACCCCAGTCCTTTAACCTTTTTACTTTGTGGTAAGCATCGGTAAATATACGAAGGATCCGTGCATTCCGCACGAAGTATGCAAACTGTCGTGATCTTTCAGCCTCGTAACTGTCTATCTCTGATATATTCCACGCAGGCCGAATTTCGATCGTATCCGGATCAACACCCAAGTCGGAGCGCCCTACAGGAAGTATGAGTATACAGCCATGGCACATGCCAGAAATGTGAAAGACCAATGGAGACAAATTAACCCACCTTGAGATCCGGCAATCATGATTTCAACTACCATCAGGGATTGCCAAATTCGGGTTTGAATTAGGCACTCGACTGAGTCAAGACCGCAAGACTTTCCTTCCGCATGATAGCCGTAATGGTCATGGAGTTCTAGGTCTTTTGCCATCGCGACCATCAGCTTAACAGTTTGCCAGGAACGATAGTAGTAGCCCTTCTTTGGAACAGCTTCTCTGGCCTTGAGCAGCACTAGTAATGCCTGAAGCGTACTTAAACGAGGGGCCTCCATGAAGGCTGACTCGTGTCCTACAAAACGTTAGCAAGTTTAATTCGACGCGGCAATGTCGATACGCCTCACTGTTTGCCAGCGCAAGCCACTGTGCCCCTTGCGCCGGGTCATCCGACATCCTTCCCGCGCACGCGAAAATGGCCTCCAGCAAAAGAGGAGAGATCGAGGCCTTATCATTCTGCCACTGCTGATAGAGCTGAGTCCTATGCACAACTGGTATATAGGGATGGATATGATTGAAGAATATATCGAAATACTCCATTGCATCTTCGTCTGAGGGCATGAGTTCGGGGGGAATTCGAATGGCAGCTCCGGAAACAGAAGTGAGAGGTGGAAGGTGCGCATCATCATCATCATCTGGAATCGATACAGCTGGCTCTCTCTGGCCTCTTCGCTGTTGCCGGATATAGGGAGCTAATTACCCAATTAAACTTAGCATCGTGCAGGGTGACGTACGCGTATAAAATGGGAAGGACAAGAAAACAAAAATCGCGCCAAGGCAATGAGGAATCCATGCAACGGGAAACATACCAACACCAGTTTCATCTATCCTAAGCTCACCCAAAGCGTCACTCAGGCCGTCTGCAGTTGACTGGTCATGCCCGGGAGATGACCCAGTATCCACATTTGCTATAGATTGTTGTGACGGCGGAGTAGGGAATACTGTAGTCGGATGAGGGAGACTATGCTGTATTGTGCCAAGGTGCGACGAATGGACATCTGGATATAAACCTCGCGGGTCCTGTGAATGGGCGAGATACGATTGCATTTGGTACAGCCGAGGATCATCACTGTATCCCACACCACCAAGCGGGTCGGATGTAGTTATACCAGAAAGAGGAGACTGTGAAGTGTTCGGGATCATAGGATCCAGGTTCGGAGGTCCGATGGGATGCGCCTGTTGTTTGTTGGGTTCAGGCGCCTGGCCGTAGGACGACAGATCGGCATCTTGTCCGATTGCTGGTGGAACACAAACCAACTTCAACCTGGTGCACGCGGAGCAAGGCCATGTATTTGTGCTCGCAGAATCACATCTAATCTTTCGTTTACGGCACCCATTGCAGGCTCGCATCACTAGTAAATAGTCAGCAAGTACGGCCTTGTGGGGGGGAGGAGGTGGTGGAAGCAGGTAGCATAATACCCACCTTTGAGCCGCTTATGGCGGTTATGTTCATCAACGAAAACATAGTCTATAGGAGATCACACATCAGCCGCTTAACAAAATCATCACCAGTGCTTTCTGAAATGTATGCGACAGCAAGCCTGTCACTTTCCTCCGCACGTAGGGGTATGGAATTCTTACTCTTCTGGCCTTCACGAAGTCCCGCATTCGGGGGCACGAAAGAGAAGTTCTGCATTTGAGCGATTATTCAGTACGTATTGATGCGACGCAGACGTCCGGATTGTGTATGAGAGTGTGCGTGGCTAGGCGATTCGATTGTCCCTTGCCGTTCCCCGCCCGAGTCTTGTTGTAGCACGCTGCACAACTCCCTTCAGGTTATTGGCAGGCAACCGTTGCGCCAGCGGCAGAAGTGTTAAAAGGCTCCCTGTTCAATAAAGAGTGGATGAACGAGCACCCCAAAACGGCAACAGTAAGGATATCGGGGTAACGTGCTGGCAATGGGCCAAAAAAAATAGGAGGCGATGATGAGCTTGCAGGGCGCAAGCACCAAAATGGCTATGTGCTGGTTGCTGGCTGAACCAGGCTCATTGTTGTTCGGGAAGGTCGAGTAGCGGTGGTCGAATCGAGGGGTTGGCGAAGTCAACGACAGCCTAGTCGGTAAACGAGATGATGGCGAAAGGCGACGACTTGTTTGGGGGTGGGCGGATGCGATGGAATGGGCCAGATGCTGGTAACAATGAAAATAATGGAGACAGTTCTACGGAGTACGGATAAGACAGACCAAGATGCGATTCATAAGCAGCTAGATGATGTAAGGGGAGGTGGTGAGAGCCAGTGGTGAGGAAGATTGGCTTGCCGTACGCGACATTAGCTGTTTTCGCTCAAAAGGCTGGGCTTCAGTGGTCTGCAATCGTCACCCCAGCCAGGCACGCGGAATGTCAAACATCAGCGTCAAGAAGAACGAGAAGTGGGGTATGATGGATGATGGACCTTGGGCGAAAGAGGAAAAGGCGGCTAAGGCAAGCAGACTACTATTATTCTGACGAAGGGGCCAGTTCTGGACCAGCGAAAGTTCTTTAGCGACGACGCCGCCCAGCGTTATAACTTATTATAGGCGTGGGAAAAGACTGCGCAGCGAGCCCTCGAGCCCCAGAGCCCCATGCAGTGCGTTTCACATCTTCCCATCTATTATTCTGTATGTCTCCGTACTCCGTACTATGCCTTTATATTCCTTAATACGAGACCCTTTTTTGTCCTTTGGCCCGCATTATTTATTCCTATTTTATTTTTGAAATTGTACCTGTCAAGTCTACATCCAAACTGTACATAAATACTACCAACCTTCCCATGAATACTGTGTGGGGAGCAATGGGTTTTCTTGTAGATAAGGGCGGATGAACTTGGGGCTGATATTGATATGGAGGTATTATTGATTCATACTTAAATGTACTCTGTACTGTACCTACAGAGTACCTACCTAGGTAGGTATTTAATCTCCCAGTGTCCTTCACATTCTCTCAGCTCCTGCATGCTGATGGACAACAAGTACAGATTCAAATCAACGCAATTGCCTAGGTAGACCCTAGACCCGGCACTGTATCTACCTAGATATGTAAACCAAAGCATAACTCAATCGCAATGCAAACCCCATTCTCTTCAAGCAATATCTGATGGCGAGTGCAAACCCCCAATTCGCAGGGTTAGATAGCAATACCGCCAGCTGGGTTGAGCTCCCGTGCGGTCTGCCCTAATGAGGGACTGCCAGTTCCAACTCGAGAATAATCCGACAGCGATGTTTCTTGGATGCTGGTTCTCACTTTTCCAGGTGGACCACCGGCTCTCCAGACAACGTGACTCTGGCTGCGGGTACCTAGGGAGGCGTGTCGACTCCGACTAGGCGACTGGAGCCCTCCATCTTTTTTGACCTCAGGGCGGCAACACGAAGAGTTAAATACAAGCACAGTTGATGTTCAAGAAACCTTTCCATCCCTCAAGCCCACTGTTGCCGATTCTAAATATAATGGAGACTGGCTGGGGAGGGATTATTCCCTGGAGCTGACCTTTTGGGCACTTGGAAGCATATGTTCTCTTCTAAATCTATTCCTGAGCTGGCCTGGCTAGGGTTGGTCCATGATCGGATTATTTTGTCAGCTTACAGTGGGACTGTCTCCAGCTGTGAGGGGAGGGGAGTGGTATATGTTGTTAATATTATATATAGTTATTACTTTTGCTCTTGACAAGTCTTTTGTGTGAGTTGTCACAATTTCCTCTCCACTATCGAACTAGATGCTTGGTGAAATGCCTTGTTTATAGGTGATATATTGGAGCCACAGAACATTTAAACTTAAACAAGAGTTATCACTGTCGGAATCCTTGTTTGTGGATCTTATTTACAGTTCTATGCACAGTACAGAGTACATATATACTTACTTGGAAGGGAGGCCAGGGATGTGAACTGCTGACAGTAGTCACTTTGTGTCTGCCAGATGGCTGGCTGTTCACCAAGTCAAATAGGTGAACCATCAGTGCAGCTGTAGGCCAACCACCCAGAACAAAGGCAAGGGAAAACACAGATTTTTTAAGTTTATGTCTCCAGAGATAGCCCCTGCAGATGTAACTAATATAATCTATACAATATGCATGGAGCAATGTACTGCAGATCCCCCAAGTTGGTGCCGGAGTCTAACGATGTAATATAGAAATAGCAGACTTTTCTTGGTGAATACGAACTTCATACGTCTTTTCACCCTAAGCTTCTATTCTACATCCCATCCCGCAGTCATGATTGCTCGAAGCCAGGAAAAAATAAAGAAAAGGGATCTTCCTCGCACGTGGCCAGTGTGTTTCACCATCTCCGAGTCCACATGCGAGACTCTTGGAGTATTTATTATTCTTGGATTGGGGGATCAGCAAGCAACAACAGTCTTCAGAGAACAAGCGGGTGGGCTTCCCATTGGCCTCCCCGAGGTTCTCCGCACGAAGCGACTGAACACTAGGCACGAAGGGAACTTAACTATTGACTGGGATTGCGAAAATACCCATACCTAATAGAGGTAATATGCAAGTCTTTGTTCCGCTGACGTGCCCAATAACTCAATACTATAATAATAATGGGCCAAAACCACCAGCGTTTGGCGGGTCGCCGCCCGTCATGCACGCACATTTTGAGCGATTGTTTTGGTGTGAAGACTGATGCTTGGCTCTTTCGGCCGTAGCGAATATAGGTATTAAGCACAAGGTCAAAGATCAGCTACATATTTTAGCTGATATCACATGTGCGCCGCAAAGTTAACCTCAATCCAACATCCTCATCGCTTCTCCTGAACCCAGGTAACATGACAGGTCCCCTTTTGCCCAGCAGTTTTACAGAGCCGTGAGCTCGAGAGCAGGAATCAGACAGACCATCGACAAGTTGGCCGGCGACCAACGAGGGTGCTTGTGCCTCGTTTGGATGGGGCACATTGTTCACATTACCCACGAGGAGTGGTCGAGGACTGAGGGGGAGTGCTTCTAGAATGCCACTAATAAGACGGAGCATCCTTTTTAAGTTTTGACAGATATGAAACCAGCAAAGACTTCGCCTTGCTCCAGAGTCCAGTGTCGGCGAATGGTGATGGATCAGCTCGGAAGTTAAAGAAATTAGTCATTGAGAGCGCGGCCAGCGGGCAGGCCGTGCTTCGACCACGTGATAAACACCCCGCGAGCCACGTGACCGTTTCTTTTCGCCCGGGCCTCTCCGACCCTGATAACATCCTCAACTTTCAAGTCGAACAACCACAGATGCATTTGTTTCTTTCTTCTTAACTTGTATTTTATACATCAAACACACGAGCTCTCTACGCCATGGACATTCAGAACTCGAACCCAACGATTCTCGATGCAGAGGACCTACCCACTCGCCACAGGCCTGCGCCCGCTCACAAGCCCAGCCTGCGAGAGAATGGCATTTTCGCAACCATACTACCTCATTCCGCCCTTGTTGATAGGTCATTCTGTACGGACTATCTCAGTTCATCGGGGTCGGAGAGCGGCGGAGACGACCTGATGGAGGAGCCCATCGACGAACAGGAAATATATGGTTAATATCCTTTTTGATATTCCCTACCAAGGGGATGTCGCCATTTCCCCGCCCTTTTTTGTATATATCACTCCCAAGTTTTACGGCAACACCGACTGACATTCTCGGATTTGCGGCTTACTAGATCTTATCTCTACCATCGCGGATCCAGAGCACCCCATTTCTCTCGGCGCGCTGGCGGTCGTATCGCTCCCCGACATCGCTATCAAGCCAACTTTGCCTGACAATCCAGCTTCTCCGCTCCGCACTGTATCTATCCTTATTACACCAACAATTACACATTGCAGTCTGGCAACGGTTATCGGATTAGGAGTGCGTGTGAGGCTGGAGCAATCTCTGCCTCCGCGATTTCGCGTTGATGTGCGTATCAAAGAGGGCACGCATACCACCGCAGAAGAAGTAAACAAACAGCTTGCGGATAAAGAGCGAGTGGCAGCAGCACTTGAAAATGGAACGTTAATGGGCGTCATCGGCAAGATGCTGGAAACCTGCCGCTAGTTTCTACTAAGAAAACCAAGGGTCAAGCCCACTCAACACCTGAATCGGAGCCATCATTAAACAAAAACGGAGTTTCTACGCTTGGTAGACTACTCCTGTTGAGGGCTATTGTCCCAGCTAGATATTGTGGTGCCTTGAACAATAACTGTCGATGGCAATTATTTCGTCCGGGGTACGGGCCTATAAACTTGAGGCTGAAGTCACGATTCTTGATGTTATATAATTTTACACTTTTTAGCATTTATGGCTTGTCTTTCGCAAAAAGCTATCTATACATGACTGACGATTCCTCGACTACCCATCGCCCAGGACACCGCTTTCTTTCAATCCTTTCCAGAGCTCTGGCTCCAAGAATTTGCTCACCGTTATATCCTCCGCCAAGCCCTTTCTTCGCCTTGTCTTCAGTACGAAATCTCGTGCGGTTGCCATCGCACTCGCCATCTCCAAAGGCCGCAGCTTAACGTCGCGATCCAATGGGTCTCCTGGAACAACGTTCCACTTGTCGAATACCAGGCTTACGGTGGCTTGGCCTTGTGTGTGAATCCTCAGATCCGTCTCAAAGCCAAATGAGTCGATGACAGGTAGTGTTCCTGTTACGGAGTAAAGTGGCGTTCCAGCGATGGGCCCGTCAGATAGAACATGCCCACGTCGCTTGGACAAGACGGTATAAATCGCCGCGACCGAGTCGGCCGGCCCAGTCATAGAGCACGTGTACATTGGTTCCATCAGGCGGGGAGATGCCATTAGAAATGACGAATAAACAGCTCGCCGGGCAGTAGGGATGATTTGTCCTCCGCCTCGGAAAATTGCCTGGTCTGCGAGAGAGACATCCGTGATTTTGAACTTGGTATTTCGAATAGCTAGATAGAAAATCAAAAAAAGATTAGCATACTATTCGCAAAGAGCAGAACGTTTTGAAGTGTGGGAGAAATCAATCCCCTATCATGCAACTTACGTTCTTCACACAGTGGACCTTCCCGAGTTCCCCAGCTAAAACCCTGTCTGATGGAATCTCTCACAGTTCCCAAAAGCTTTTTATCCACTTGGGATGGTAGAGTATCATCTTGTAGAACATTCGGGCCCATATCGTCAGGTCCAAACGCCCAGATGCTTCTAGCCGCCAATTTATCCCAGTCGTAGTTTTGTTCGAAAAACTGGCCAACCTTGCGGATGGGGTCATGTATGCTCACCCGGCCACTCTCAATGTCTTCGGCAATGCCATCATCCAGTGGTTCTGCAATCATTGTGATCTTGTTCTTTTTATTGGGCGTAATTGCATAGCACATGATAGCCGACGTTTCAACGACCGTTTCGCAGAATCGTGTTACTGGATCTGAAACTTTGAGTTCCATATCTGCGTATAACCGGCGGAGGTCATGCAGGACACAATCCATGTAAAGTTCACCTGTGCCTAGGACGATGTGTTCGCCGGATTCCTCAACCTTGGTGGAGATTAAGGGGTAGCTCTTGTTAATTTTGCGGAGACCCTCGAGCATCTTGGGGAGTTCAGACGGGTTAATGGGTTCAACCGCGACTTTGAATACAGATTCCGTCATGTGTCTAATTGGCTTGAAGATATAGGCGTCTTCATCGTCTTCGAACTTCATTGCAACAAGCGTAGCAGTCTTCACGATCGAGTTATCAACACCACTTAAAAGCACCCAATTTCCAGCAGGAACACCAGAGGTTGGAATGTTATATCGAGATTCAGCAATCCATGTGTCTGCAATTGTAGCTACTGCCATGTCTTCCTCGTCATCGATTGTATAACCTTCACCCAGCACTCGTACCTGCTGGCCTGGCGTAGCGGTCCCACTCAGAACCCGACCAAAGGCGTTGAATTTAGAAGCGTCCGCAGTGCTGAAGAGCTTTGTAACTTGAACCACCAAGGGGCCGTCCTGGTCACATGCCGTCATCGCAGCAGCAACTTTGGTATCCAATGGCCCAGTATAGTACTTTTCCAACTTTTTGGGTGCTGCTTCGACTGGTGATGGGATATGCTGGATTACCATATCGACGAAACCGTCCACCGGACCAAAGAACTGCTCGCAAGCTAGCTTCAGGAGTGCCTTCGCATCTGATTTCAGTTGGGACGGCTTCAAGTGAATTCCGAGTGTGGCCAATGTGTCTTTGAGATCGTCGGGGCTTTCGCTGATTGTGTGAGAGAAAAGCTTGTAAATAGGTTCCAAGACGAAATTAACGAAAGTTCGTTTCGACCGCTCTTCCACTCCTTTCCGCGTGAACTTCCTGCTCTTGGGGTTGAAGAAAATATCACCCCATAAGCGGCGAGCAAACTCGGCCACATCGACGCTGGGATACGTATCGGAATACATCTTCGCGAAAGACTGAAGGGTAAAACACCAGTTCATACTGGTGCAAGCGAAGGCGACGTTTCCTCGCTCGGGACTTAATCTTCTCTTTTCCCCTTGGCCTGGCAAAGTTTTCTCAATAACCGTATTCACCTCCTCTACAACATGTTTTAGTTTGAAATAGGCATCGGTTGGGGGCAGTTTCAGTTCCAAGATCAACCGGTCCATTTTGTTCACGATCAGTGTGAGAGGAAGGTCTTCCAGCACCGCATAGCGGATGATCTGTTCCGTATTTATTTGAACACCCTCCACAACGTCAACAATGAGAATCACGCCGTCAACAAGGCGGAGCGAGGCAGCGACTTCGTCAACAAAATTGACATGGCCAGGAGTATCGATGATGTTGAACAAGTGCGACTTGCCCTTAGTCCCCTGTAGAACTAGGCTCATCGGCGCGGATTTAATAGATAGGCCCCTTTCCCGCTCAACAAAATGTACATCTGTATATCGTAGCTGCTCGTCCTTTCGCTTTCCGGTTCGCTTATCGAGCCTGTCGCCAATATCGTGTGTCTGCATCACCAGCGTATCCATAAAGGCAGTTTTTCCATGATGTAAATGACCCGCCAATGCAATATTTCGTATCTGGTCTGGGAAATTGAGAAGATCGGTCATGAATTCGCGGGAGTAGAATACTTGGGGCAGATCGGCTTCTTGCACGGCGAATTTCTTTCGTTGAACTGGTGCAATGATAGGTTGGGTTAAGGGCTGCGCATCTTCTTCCTCGACAAGAGTTTCGACCTCTTCGCCGTATATTTGTTGTGCGGTTGGATAATATTGTTTATCTTCGTGTAGAATGACCGCATTTGATGGGCCCTGCTCTAATCTAAAGTCAGCGGTTGCGTTGTCGCATAAGCAGGAGGACGAAAAGGGCAATACCGTCTATGTCCATTAACTGCTGGTCCATCCCCTCCCTCCCCGCCTCTTCCTCCTCCTCGGATTCAAGGTCGTAAGCATATTGTGGCGCTGGTTCACCCTGCCGCGATTCTTCGTCCGACTCTGCTACGTCCCCTATGTAGTTGCCAAACCTTTTTATATAATTAGCGCGAGCTTGGGATAAACACCAGTGGGCGAATCAATGAGAAAAGGAAAGGCTTCAGCAGGAGAAGTAATTCACGTACTCGTCGTAAAGGTCGTCATCCATAATGCCTGCAGAACAAGGTGTGAAACGGTAAGAATATTAGGTCTCTCCCGGGGAAAAGCGCGCTCGTATTAAAAAAAAGTCGCGCGTCAGAATTATTTCCGTACAAGGGACAGGATGGGTCGGTAGTGGATGGATTGCGTGGGAGGAGGTCAAGGTAGCAATCAGAATCCGCAAGCTCCAGAGGCGAAGCTTCGTTGAAAATCAAACGTCCAGGATCAGCATTGCGGGTTGGTGCCTTAGCAGGTGCCTGGGTGCCTGAGGCAGCAATAGCGCAAACTTTTGAACTATTGAGTATTTAATTGATTGATTGAAAATCATCAACGAAAATCAACCTCTGGAAATGCTTCTGCCTGTTGCTCCTTTTCGTAGCTTGCAATTGACCCAAAAAGTACTTAAGTAGGCTGTCCGCGCCGTGTAGTCATCTGGAGTTTCTCATCAATCTGTCTCTCGGACACCAACCTCCGTAATCGCAGCTTGCTGGTGTTCTTGCTTTCGAGTACAACAGACATCGCTCGCTCCCACCATTCTCGCCCCTCCGCCATTCCCCCCCTCACCACTCCACCTCTGCTGTTGAGACCTCTTGCTTTTCTCACTCACACTACAGATCCGGTCTTTATTCCTCACTTTCGCTGCAAGCTGTCATTCGAGAGCCTCTTTTTCTCAATCCTATATCCTTCTGTGACATATTTCTGGTTTGCATAGAGCCTTTTGCCCGTTCAGCGCACTTGCATCTACAATTCCACCATGTCTTCCCGTCCCCCAGTTTACATCGTCTCCGCTGCGAGAACTCCTGTTGGTTCTTTTCTTGGGTATGTAGCTTTGAACTGTGAGAATGTACATTACAGCTATTTATTTGCAAGAACGCTGACAATATCTGCTTGTAGCTCTTTGTCCAGCCTGACTGCCCCGCAGTTGGGTTCTCACGCAATCAAAGGTAAGACCAGCACCGTGCTGTGGTTATAGCTCTATTGAATACAAGCCTGACACTTCTGGCTGTAGCTGCAATCGAGAGAATCCCAGAAATCAAACCCGAAGATGTGGAAGAAGTGTTCTTTGGCAATGTCATCTCCGCTAAGTATGAACCCCGCTTTTGCTATTCCTATAGTTCTTCGCTTGCATTGCATGCCATACCGAACTTTACTGACGAGTATACCCCTATTGCAGCGTCGGTCAAAATCCTGCCAGACAATGCGCACTCGGTGCAGGTCTTTCCGAGTCCACCATCTGCACAACCGTGAACAAAGTGTGCGCATCGAGTCTCAAGGCAGTCATTCTAGGCGCGCAGACTATCATGACTGGAAACGCTGATATCGTTGTTGCTGGTGGTGCTGAATCCATGTCGAATGCGCCCCATTATCTCCCAAACATGAGAAACGGTGCGAAGTATGGGCATCAGTCCTTGGTGGATGGTATCATGAAGGATGGCCTGATGGATGCATACGGAAAGCAGGAGCTTATGGGCCTCCAAGCTGAGGAGTGTGCTCAAGAGCATGGCTTCAATCGTGAGCAGCAAGACGACTACGCGATCCAGTCATATACCCGCGCCCAGGCTGCCCAAAAGTCTGGCGCTCTTGCTCCAGAGATTGCCCCTATTGAGATTCCTGGGTTTAGAGGAAAACCAGGCGTTGTAGTAGATAAGGATGAGGAGCCAAAGAACGTAAGTCTCACATGACAGTTTTCCGGAAGTGGCTCCCATTTTTGAGCTTTGTTACTGACTGCTCCTAATTTAGCTTCACCCAGAGAAATTGAGAGCCATCAAGCCCGCATTCATCCCTGGAACAGGAACCGTTACTGCTCCCAACTCTTCCCCATTGAACGACGGTGGCGCCGCTGTCATTCTCGTGTCCGAGGCTAAGCTGAAGGAGCTCAACATCAAGCCCATCGCCAAGATCCTTGGATGGGGCGATGCCGCTCAAGCGCCCAACAAATTCACCACTGCGCCTGCGCTCGCCATTCCCAAGGCCCTCAAGCACGCTGGCGTCAGCCAGGACGACATTGACGCCTTTGAGATCAACGAGGCCTTTAGCGTTGTTGCGCTCGCCAACAACAAGCTCCTCGGCCTGTCTGCAGACAAGGTCAATATCCACGGTGGCGCTGTGGCAATCGGACATCCTCTGGGTGCCAGTGGTGCACGCATCTTGACCACGCTGCTCGGCGTTTTGCGCGAGAAGAAGGGCAAGTTGGGCTGCGCTGGTATTTGCAATGGTGGAGGTGGTGCTAGCGCTCTGGTTGTCGAGTCTCTTCAATAGACTGACCCTAGGAGGAGGAGTCGTTATATAAACATTAGATACTTATCTTACTTAGCGGTGGTCTCACTATGATACCCCCCATACGGAAGGGCCAAAGGGCCTTTTTTAGAGAAAAGAGATTAAAGTCTTTCTCTTTCTTTCTTGTTGATTAGAGAGTACATAAATATATACACATACTCACGCCTAGTGTTATTTCCAAGTTCATGATGGGATAGGTAGGACGGGAGTATTTAGCCAGTAAATCACCATACAGTGTACAGTCATTAACTGACTCCATCAATCGATTTCTCATTCTCTCCCCACCATCGGATCTCTAACGCAGCCTTGACAGCCAGACACACAAGATGCGGCTCAAAACTGTATAAACAAAAATAATAATAGTAAATAGATGGTATAGAGATATGGCCACTAGCTAAATTTACTTACCTAGGCCTATCCTGTGTACACCATTAGGAGGATTATTGATATCAGCAAGAGGTGGAAATAGACATTGCCTACAGAGTACAAAGGCAGCTTTTTATATATATACATAGTATAATATGATGAAACAAAAGTACCAAATGCTGCATATTTATGATCATACCCATATCTATAATTCATTACTAGATGAAGTGAAGTGCTTTAAAACAAAGGTGAAAATAAGTTAAAAAAGGAAATTTTTAAAAAAGACGACCAAAGACAACCAGTTTGTCCTCACATTAGGGGACGAATCATATCAAAAAAAACCCAAACAACGAAAAAAGAAAGGGGAAATTATATCATTGGGCTCCCTAAGCAAACGCTCCAACCAAAGCCATCAGCATCGCCCCACCGAAGACCGCAAGACAGGCCTCCACTCGATGTCTACCCTTGAGGACTTCGTAGCTTTTATCGCTCAGGAAATCCTCAGCCAGTAGCTCGACCAGGCCCGCGAAGAGCAGTAGGCCGCTACTAAACGCGTTCGTGAGGCCAACCATGAGCAAACCCGCCGTACTCGCGGGATCGTACAAGTTGTGTAGACCTAGGCCGATGGCTTGGCCTAGGGGTGTGGTTGTACCGTAGGCGAGTGCCATGAGCCATGGCTTCGGGGATGAGGCGGGGAAAAGGGCGGGGATGAGAGAGGCGATGCGCGAGCCGAGCGCGAAGCCTTCGAAGGTTTGATGGAAGGATATTGCGACGAGGAGGACTATGAAGGAGGTGCCGGTTGCAACGCTGAGGGCCATGCCGATGAAGACGCTGTGGAAGAGAATGCCGGCTTCAAGAAGGAGGCACTGGAGTAATTGTTTCTGTGCCTGTTGGTGGGTGGTGAATTTCGATTGATCCGTATCGTAGTGGGAATGGTCGAAGTGTTGTCGGTGGGCACCATGAGAAACGCTATGAGCGGAAGATCCGTCGGGGAATGGGTGTAGTTCTTCCAGATCTAGATCGTCGTCGTCATCATCGTCATTGCTCCTCCGTCTAGGCGGAGAGTCTGGAAACATAGGGCTAGCACCTTCCACGAGGTTTTCTGTGGAACTACCTCCATGCTCATAGTCGGCGTGTAGCCGGTCCCCCGTGCGTACTTTCGTAAGTCTAACAGGTTGCATACCGGCTCCATTGGTCCTAAACGGTTGGTCTTCGCCTTGCGCGGCAGAATCGGTACCGAAATTCTCAATCAGAGTATCATATTCTGTTCCGTGTACGTGTTTCGCTCCTCTCAAGGCGAAAAACATCTCAATAGTGACCACTATCATTACCGCGATCATGGACACCAGCCCTGCTGTTGCTGGATACCCCTTATTCCAAAATGGGGGGAGACATGGGTTCGTCAAAGATATGAATGCCGTAGGAAGGAGGTGGATGAACGCGGTTGCAATTAAAACGCCAGTCCCGAAATGTCTGGAGAGAAATAAGAAATGGCGAGGAATCGGGAGACGTGGGAATCTGCGGGCGATGATGGGGAATGAGCAAGCTTTCGGCGAGTATCAACATTAGCGATCCGCTGCAAATCAGAGCAATATTCAACCTTAGGAGTGTTAACTAGAAATAGGCCATACCGAATGTACTGAGCACCAGGATGAGTACTAACGCGCCTACATGTAGAGGTGTGTTATATGAGCCTGGCTTTGTTGTGCTTCCGCAAGCCGGCCGCTCGCTCGAATCATCGCTGCTAGTATTGACTCCATGCTGCCGTGATGTGAGAAGCCGGCGATCAAGTTCCGCTCTCAAAACATTTAGCGGAATGTCCGCCAATGCCTCCATGACGGTCTTTTGCGCAGCTAATTCATCAGCACAATCTCTCAAACAGTTCCTTGCCAGCTCGAACTGCCGATACAACCGGAATATAACTAAAAAATAGGTTTCCCGTACCTAGATCGAGAAGGACACTTCAGCTTCCTATGCGCCAAACCACCACCCAATGTTACAAATTTCGTAGAGTGTAGCCGGAACGGCTCTAAGCCCCATGGCGCACCTAGTTCGCAGAGAAGGCGTAAGCCGTTCAGAGATTGGAGGTCAAACGAAGCACTGCTGCCTTGTCCGCAAGCTCCGTTCCGTCCTGTCACGTATATATTCCTCTGGTCCCTCCTCTTTACTTCCGGTTCCACCGGCCTGTACTTTCCCCCTTTTCCTGGGTGCACGACGTCTAAGCTGCGAGAGTTATGGGAAAAAGAGGATAGCTGTTATCGTAGCTTTGGCGGGATTCCGCAATCGCCGAAGTTAACCTAGTTCAGTAGTGGTGCTAAACGGTCAGCTCTTGCGGGCAGAGGAGTTCATGATGGCATCGTCGAATGATGAATCTAATCCGTAGACGGGTTGGAAAGGTAGGTCTGACGTGAGGAAACCCGGTCAAGATGCGCAGCAATGTGAGATCCTTGTCCACGAAGACAGACAGACCCCTGCAGGCGAGATAAACATTGAGCGATTTTAATGAGCTGGACAAACTCGAGTCGTTACTGTTTTACTGCCGTGTAATCTCAAGCATATAATTGGTGTAAACTGGGCGGTATGAGGTTCGGTGAGCCACTTTGACCAATAATGAAACGTCGATAAAGCGGCAGATAGGAACATTAACTGCCCGTCCGACTGGAGCCGTTGGTTTCGACTACTTAAATCCGACGTTTGAGACAATGTGGAGGTTTGTAAAGGTTTACTATCTAATAAAACGACAGGTTGCTTGGGGTGCAACCGAAGGTCACCGGCAAGTTCCTTTCGAAGTACTGACTCACCGACAACCTTGGAACGAGAAAGATATTACATTGACAACTCAAATACATAGCAGCCAGAAAATTACACCATCGCTGCAAACCCAGAGGATACCCAAAAAAAAAGGACAAGGAGAAAGAAAAAGGAACAAAGAGAAAATCCTCATAAAAAGTGGGCAAAAACCCAAAGATCCAACTCGTAAGATGTCTGACCTTCGATTTGAATTGATTAGTGGCTGGAAGGTCGTGATATACAAAAAGAATATGGCCATGAAGAATAAATAATATCATAAATGGCAGGGTTAGCACCACATATGTAACATCCTAGATTTGGATCTGCTAAATGACCAACGTGGAGTGAACCGAACATTCAAAACCAGGCTCCAAGAGATCGAGAAATAGGGTGTCGAAAATAGAAGACGGGAACCAAAGCGACCAGGCCGGAGCCGTCGAACCAGGTCCTTCAGAGTATCTCGCCCTCAGACTGGACTGATGTGACTTTCCCGCCACGGCTTAACGGCCAAAAACGCTTATGAACCCAAGGTGAAGATAGAGTTCTTAGCGGACTTCTCACAGAACTTGGAAACGTTGGTTGCGTCGACAGTAGGGCCGAACTCAACATCATCATCAAGGATCTTGATATGGGCAGAGCTGGTCAGAGCATTGAAGACAACAGCAACCTTGATGAGGCCGTCGGTTGGGCGGTTGAAGTAGTAGCTGTCACCACCAGAGATATTGCCGTGGAGGGTGGACTTGGCACGAGTGTTTCCAGAGTCGAGGATCTCGAGGACATCGAATTCACCGCAGCCAGTCTTCCAGCAAGAGCACTCGGGCTTACCATACTGGAGGGTACGTGGGATAGCGGCGTTCAGGATCCATGCGGCGGGCATATCCTCGTTCCAGCCCTTCTTTCCGGTCAAAGGCATGGAAAGCTCGAGGAGGAAGAGCTTGCTCTCACCCTCGAAACCATCTAACTATGCATTAGTTTAAAATACTTCGAAATCATGCGGGAAAAACATATATGAGCGGTTGAGACGTACGGTAAGCAACAGTTCCAGGACGAACAGCACCGCAGTCGCCATTGCATTTCTTGTCGGACATGAGAATAACTTCAACGTTGTCAGGGATCATCTTATCTTCCAAGACCTCAGGAGATGCGCATCCGCTGAGGGCATCCTTGGAGGCATAAGAGAGCGAATTTCCGAGGTCACTATATCATTGGTTAGCGATTGCTTTAGCCATTAGCTACGAGATACACTGCTGGCAACATACTAGTCAAAAACACCAGACTTGTCACCACCGAAGTGGTTGAGGAAAGTAAGGCCATCGGCAGTGCCCGCCTGGGCATTGTAGTAGGCCTGGCGACCCCATTTGCCCTTTCCTGCGTTGATAGGGGCTGCTGGTTTACGATCATCAGAGGCCGGGGCAGAGGAAGCGGCTTTGTAAGCCTTGCTGTTTCCACTTTTGCCTCCATCCTCGACCTCTGCAGCGGGAGTCGGGGCAGCACCACCAGCCCACTCGTTGACCCAGGTAACAACTTGTCCGTCGATGGTGGCGGTCACGATATCACCAACAGCGCGCTTTTCCTTGCGCTTATGCAGGTGCGCATGTCCATGGCGACGCTCGTGGAGGCTTGGCTTGATATTGCGTTTCTTCTCCTCAGATCCAAGAGTGTACACAGCGAACTGCTTGAGCACAAGCGGGCCACGGAAATGCCACGAGACCTAAAAAGACAATGGCATTAGTTTTCGAATGAAGCCATGCGACATTGCCCTTAACGATTTCAAGGGCCTCCAGTCATATCTTCGCATAATGCGTACCTCTCCGTTAAGGGGGGCCAGGGGACCGCCGTAGGCCTTCTCGCCCTGGGTGCAGCTGCCACCGTTGATGCTGGTGACCTCCTGATAGGTACCGGAGGAACCGAAGTTGGTGTATGCGATGGAATCGACAGCGGAGCAGTACCAGTTGTTCAGGCTATCGGCAGCACAACCGGCGTTGGCAGCAACCGTTGCGACGGAGGCGAGCATAGCGCCGACGGTCAAGTGAGAGCGCATGATGGTTGGGGAGTACGGAGGGTTCAACGAGTATCAACAGCAAGTTCAAGGTCCTATCTACGTGCGAGAAAGGGGTTAGACGAGCATTGTGCATGGCGGATGGAAAATAAAGTGAGAAAAGGGCCGAGTCTAGCCAAAGTCGGACTCACGGCGCTTATGCGCGGTGTTGAGATTCGGGAGTGGAAAGTGAACCGAAACACAACGGTAGCAGCAACAATAGCAACAGCTTGAATAAAGGTATATGAATATACTCGGTGTAATGGATGGAAACCTACCTACTGCGAAGGTGAATGCGCGACAAGTGCTCACCAAGAGTCAATGGGCACTGTACAGATTGTCGCCGTGAAGGAGATCCAAAACTAAGGGAATGGATAAAACAGGCAAAGTAGTAATAACAACAATAACAACAATAATGAGCGTGATGGGCCTTGGAGGCTTCCAAAAAGAGCGACGATGTGATCTCAAATCACGGCGATGATATGATGGGGGGAGAGAGAGAAAGAGAGAGAGAGAGAGAGAGGGAGAAAGAGAAAGGAAGGGATCGAGGGACGGGAAAGACAGGCACAAATAAAGGGAATCCAGGGGCACAGGGCACACCACACCAACTCCCCACCGCTGGGTGGAGGGAGGGAGTGGATTCCTGCCCAGGAGAGACTCCCATTCACGAACTAGTGCCCTGGATTGGGGGCAGTTACCGCCCCACGTTCCGGCTCCTGATTAGTGGTGGTTGGGCTTGGCGGGGCTGTTCCTGAAGCTAAATTACGCGGATTGACTGTTTACCAATGTTTACCGCTGCTTACTAGACCTTTTTTAAAATGAAACCGCACCACCGCCCCGGCTCAACACCCACTACGAACTAGCCATCCCCGCACACTACCTGTTATTGGCTGTCGCTGCGTGTTGCTTCGAGGGCGTCGGGCTCGCAGCTTCGCCCCTTTGTTCACCAAGGCCTTGTCATAAGTTGCCAATGAACTCTTTCTTTCGAGAGGGACACCGAGTGACGTGGAGAGTTGGTAGACAGCAAGTTACACCACCAGATATAACGAATACTAACCCACTGTGGAATGCCAGAACCCAAACCGTTATTGCCTAACGCTACTGGCTGAACTCTGATCTGAACTCAACGGCTTTTGTAGATGAGAGGATGTTCATTGTTCTTGAGGGAAATAAGCATGGTTAATGGTTTCCTTAAGTGATCCGATGCTGTGTCTGTGTGGATGGAAGACTGCGCAAGTAGCGTAGATCGTATATTATTTTATTATTGTAATAAAAAGCTGTATACTTTTACATAGTACTATGTATTATTTCTCCATACGTACCTCCCTGGCCCATGTCTGTCTAGATTGAGCGGTTATAATCGAAGATCAGCCCCCCATCCATCCCCTGGCACTCGCATAGGTCCCCCGGCCTGTGAGAGGCTGTGACCGATAGATACAACATGCTTGGTTGGCAGTTTGGCAGGATAACAGGCCACGCTGAAGGTTCAGGTTATCAGAATTAAATGGACCAGCTAGAGACCATTTGACCATGAAAATGCAGTATGGGCTACTAGCATGATGGTCAACTTGGTCCTACTCTGTGCTGCCGCGCGGTACCAAGAATAGGGATGGATATTTGACTAGTACTTTGTGGTCGTCTAGCTAAAAGAGAGGAAAAAAGGTTGGCTACTAGGTTATTCAAGGTACCAATATAGCCCGCAGCTGATTGACCTGCCAAGTCGAGCACCTCGACTTGAAGCATTGAAATTTGAGGCTCAAGGAAACAAAGACTCCAGTGGAAATCTGGATCATGGGCTTGAAAAATGCCAAGCATTTCGGACTCCCTCTATGTGGGTCATTTTGGGAGTCTGGACGTTTACCTCTTCCACACACACACACAACCCATGCAGGTTTTGAAACATGTGTTGGCCGATGAGGTTCTATTTGACAAGCCAAAAATGGTGACGTTATGTTTAAATTTGGGCTGGGGATGACACAAAGGCGTGTGTGGTTCTGTTTTTTGTTTATCAAAAAAGTCTTATCCAATTGCATAATCTAGTGTCAACTCCATGGTTTACTGCAAGAAATATCGACCACCAAGTAAAAATGTAGGTTTAACATTCTCGAACCGCTTTCCGGCCCCTACTAGGAAGTATATGGGTATATTGGAAAGTTATACAAAAACGATCCAGCGGACTTTTCTTCGTTTTTCTTTTGAGATCGACATTCTGACCCTATCTGATGATCTTTCGCAGAGGGGTCCCTATCAGTCCACTCTTTCCTCACGATTTACAAACCCTTAGTGGATCCCAAAACTCGCTCGCTATCGAGAGGTTGTCGTAGTTAAAAGGGACGACCTCTTTCTTCACCTTTCCTGTCTCCGCCGCATCGGGTATCAGGGTATAGAGAACAGATGAGACTGCCGCTGTCGGGGCGCATATAGTTCCCGTGGACCCTGTCCCCGGTGACCAAACAGCATCAAGCACTGAATAAGCACTTTCATTCTAATAAACTTGCTTGGGCCGACCTCATCACATTGTATCCTGATACCTACTATCGTGCGAGTAACGTCGACAGGCATGCAGAGGGCATCTGCCGTGTTGGCTTTCGGGTATACCGTTCGTGATAGATATGCATGGGACGTTCATCGGGGTTTGAGCTTGGTCCATCCCCTCGTACCTTCTGCCCAGGCTTTTGCGGCGCGAGCTTCCTCTCCCCCCTGGGCAAAATCTGCAGCATTTACAGCAACTATGCTACCGGCATTATCCAACAGACTATCCACCGTCAAAGATTTCGTTGGAACTAGGAGAGGAGTTTCCCCTCTACCAGGCTTGGATTGAGGATTCTCATCATCCCACTCCGTCTCTTCAAGAATTTCCCATTCAGCACTGGCCATTTCACCCAAGAGAGCAGATTTTATCTTATCAACCACCTTGATCGGTGATGGTAGCTTCCACGATTTCATAAACTCAGTCCCCTCCGCAGCGCCAAGAAAGGAGTGTGCCGTTCCGTGCGAATAGTGCCCAAGCATCGGGAATGGTTTATTTCGATTAATCGGAGCCCTTGACGGATCCTTTGTTGCGTAGGCCTTGTTCTGCTGTTCCCGGGAAGAGAGGACTCTCACGAGTGCCGACGGTTGGGCAGTAGGCGTGGCGAGCAGCTGCCACAAATTCCGACCTACATCACAAATATCTTCCCAGGAATCATAGCCAGTGTTCAAGCCTTGTGTACGGCAAACCCAGGATACATTCCAGGCAAGAAGGGTTACTCCCTCGAGGAATAAGGCATACGTAGCGGGGTCTTCCTTTGCAAGTTTGGGCAGAGCTTTGTCAACATAGAGCGGTCTGGGCCGAGGTAACGCGCGTGTGTCGACAGTACGTGAGGCTGTAGGGCTTGTGGAAGACGAATGAGGTGGCGAACTGCCGGGGAATGGGGCGTCACGCGACTGGTAGGATGCGGAGGGGGAAAAAATGGTAGGGAACGGGTACCCTCGATGCGGTAAACTTATTTCGGCTGGTAGACGGAGGGAAAGATAATGCGATACAAGGACTAAAAGGTGTGAGATATGAGATAAGGATGTCGTAAGATGCAATGGATTTGCCCCTACATAATGATCAGTCCATGGCTGAAGCATAAGTTACGTGTAAACCAGTCCAGATATGATACCTACCGTTCATGTCCCTGAGGTCGACGATACCCACGCTGCCGATGGTATATGAGTTTGTCACTTCGCCGTTCCTTCTCCTCGTCCTTTGGCGTAAGCGGTATAGACTAGCAGCCTCACGACAGAGAAATATCCTGGACTCAGCGGTCCTATTATGCATAGCGTTCCATCGTTGCTCTGTCTTCTTTATGTTATCCTGCACAGCGGCTAGGCGTGTTGCTCGGCGATCCATAAGCTGATAGGTCGCAGATTCGGCATCAGAGCGTCTCTGTAGAAGCGCAGCCTTACGTCTCGCAATATCATTCTTCCCCTCTGCGATTTCCTTCTTCAAGATATCAATATGTGTCGAAATTTCTTGGGTTCTTGCCGATGACTGCGAACTGCGGGTTCTGAGGGCCTGAGTGGTGCAGCGGTAGGGATCCTTCTGAGGCTCGGTCGGTTGCTCACAGATGGTGCCGGTTTCAAAGTCGGTGCCCTGTGCGTTGTCAGTGGTCACGGTAGCTTCGATTTGCTGCCCAGCAGCGTCTCTCTCCAATAGGATTTTGGTATGCTCAAAGCGGAGGCAGTAGAGCTGGTTGCGGGCACATGTTGGACAGTAAAACTGAAGTCGTGAGTTGGGCCCGCGGGAGCACACGTGGCACGTCATGGCAAGCGAAATTGGAGAATTATCAACAGGCTCTTGACCATAAGGTTGAGCTCATATTCTTCTGAATGGCTGGCCGGTCTGTTCGACACCGGTGGTTGGAACGACTGTAGGGCAAGTCACAGCTGTGCTTCTTGTGGGATATCTTCATGGTTTAAAATACATCATCTCATCGCACTAGTCACAAAATGTGGAGACCAAAGAGGAATGATAGATAGATTCATAGAGTCTGGTGAGGAACTATCTGGGAGTCGTTCGTTATGATGCCTTGACATCAAAAGGGCATATGACGATTCATTGGGGCTGGAAGCTGTCACATGACGTCGCTGCTGCCCAGGTGATGTTTGCACCCTTTGCACCAGCCCTTCGCTGTGCTAAGTAACCGTCCCAGCAACCAAGCTTACCTCCAATGCTATAGACACAAAGGACATGTTTTCATCTCATGAAACTGCGGAAGGCACTGTGAGAAAAGTCCTATAAGCTTAATAGCCCAATGGATGCTATGACCAAAAAGGTACTGTGTCAATGTTGCCAGCCACCTATAGCAATGCAGCTTCAGCCCTAGAACCTGCATGTACTTGTCTTTCTTTTGGCTCTAGATGCAGCTATGTTGATGGGAATTCCTGAATCTGCAAAGTTTATGAACAAATAGACAATGGAATTACAGCTGATAGCATTTTCTCAGGGGGGGCAGCCAATTCCAAGCTCAATGGCTTCAAGTTCCCAACCCGGTCTCAAGGGACACAACAAGCCTTCTCCCTCTGAGCCCATGGAGGAAAAGGATCCTTCAGATGCTCAAGAGTCGGATGATACCAAGCTGGATTCAGTGAAATCGGACGATGTCTCCGAGCCGCAGCTTCCAGAGCATCTCCAGGAATTGCTGATGAGCTTACGCAGCTCTCCTTGGGAGCAGCTCCAGGAGCGGTTTGTTGAGGAGATGGAAGAACGGTCCCAGGTAGAGATGGCTTTGCAGAAGGACACGAGTGATCTTCTTGATGTGCGTACATTGGGGCCATAAGTTAGAATCCTAGGCGAAGCCAGTTACTGATAAGACCCTAGCTTTTTATGGTGTGGTCACAAACTACAATTTTTCGGGATGAGGATAGAGCGTACAAGAGGTGCGTTTGCCTATGATAGTCCACACCTAGATTTTTGAGAACCAGCTAACTCCTGTTAAAGGTTCAAAACACGCATGGCTTATACCCAGAACTCAGAATCCGTGCTGGAGGAGAAAAAGAAACATTGTATGCAGCCTGATACTAGTGAACAGTTGCTTCAATACTGACATCTCACAGACACAAACGTTGTGAAGGCTTTCGAGAGCGCGCTTGCTTTGCTTCGCGGGGACCAGTGATGGTTATCATTGTTGGCATGATCTTATTTCATATATGCATGGAAGGCGTACCGAGCATATGGGAACTCTTGGGGGGGCGTTTTGAGGCTGGCGTATAGTATCACGTGTTTTCTCTTTTGTACTTCCAAGTCATCTTCATGGGAGCGATAATACCTAGCTTATATTTTGACATTACTACTTCCCACTGTTGAGGGTATAGACTACTTGTCGGTCTGTTTAACAGCCTGATTGTTTATGCGCTATGCAAGATAAACCATCAGATAGCGATATCGCTCTTCTTGAACGCCTAAATGCGCTGAAACCATCTACTGTTCAGCTTGAGCACAGAACGTCCGTAAGCTGATAGGAGGCCCTTCCTCTTGTAATAGTACAGCTGATAACCATTTATTGCAGCGTGTCCCTTGAACTTTCAGATGCAGAGGACGATGAAGATACCTCGCTAGTGACAGATCTGACGGCACGGTTTACGAGGCTTGGAGCCTCTGCGACGGGTGGGCACGCGGGGTTACGCCCAGATTCTTTATCCCCTGCCGTCCAGTCTAGGGAAGCAATCGAAGGATTACTTGGAAGTTTTCCAGAAAGAAGCTCTCACTCTGGTTTTAACAACGATGACGATGACGACGTTGAAAGGGTTGTAGGCGACGCGAAACGCTTTTTGAATTCATCATCGAGAGCCAATAATACACTCGCAGTCGATGCCTCAGATCATAATCCGCAATGGAGACAACCATCTCAATCATCTCACCTTCTTCCCCAGTTATCTGAAGAACAATTTCAAGATGGCCCCAGCGATGAAGAATTAGAAGAAGATGCAGACGAGTGTCTTGAGAGGATCTTAGAGGAACTAGCTGCAGAGGAAAAGATGAAGAAGGAACCGGATCCACAGCCCCCTCCTGCTACCTCGCCACCGCATACAAGCGATGTCAATTTAAAGAATGAAGCCTTGTCCGATAAAAGCGGCAATGGAGAATCTAATACAGACATTTATGGTTCTCAGCCTCGATCGCCACCTCCATCTCAGACTGACGAAACAACACATCCCTCAATATCAAATGACATGCTGGCACTCCCATCTGTGCCTGATTTCGCGCCCACCGAAAAGTCAGATGCTTCAACAGGCAGGCATCGTTGGGAAGGAGAAGACAGAATGCCTTCCTGGTGTTGCATCTGCAGTGATGATGCAGATGTGAGATGTCTCGATTGTGTGGATGAATTACTCTATTGCTACCGATGTTGGCGAGAGGCGCATTTGGAGGAGGGCGACATCGAAGAGAAGCGACATGTATGCGTTAGATTCAGAAAGTTATGAGCGATTCGAGTAAACTTTATGTATTTTCACTCGAGACTTTTTTTTTTTGTTCAAGCCTAGTAACCTGAGCTATATATATGTGGTATTTGGGCATTAGCTATGCGGAGAATGTTGCACTAAATTCCTAGCATAATTCTGATATGAATATATCAAGCATATATCCCAAAAGGGGATGTTGTATAGGCTAATACATTATTGCCTGACTATTTTCAAAGAGATACAATACACGTCGAATTTGTTAAGCAGCTCGAAAAGTATCGTTGCAGGTCTCAATTATGGCGAGATGACAGATCAGGCGCGTGACACAAGGAAAAAAATAAATAAAAAACATTGCACGCAGATAAGTTTACAATCAAACGAAGAAAAATAGACCCCAGCAGTAACCAAACAGAGACATGTGTTCGGGGTGTAGCTAGCGATGTGACTCGGGGTTGTTATCCCCACCGAGGTGTGCAGCAGTGCTATGTTGCAACCTGCTTGCGCGTCCGGTGATATCTTCCCATGTTGCCCCAAACCTCCTTCCGCTACTGCTTAGCAGGCCTTCCTCCTCGGCTTCCTCTTCGTCCTCATCGAGCTGCTGCTCATCGAATTTCGGTGTTCGGAACAGGGCCGTTATACCTGCAACAAAATAGAAAGCTATTGAAACTGTATTAGTATAATTGTTGTGTCTCATAGGGAATACGTAGATGGCTAATAAACCCAAATGGGGGCCTACCAAGAAAGGCGAACTGCGCCCAGAAATCGACAACCCCATAGAAAGGGAAGTTGAGTGTAATTCGGTTAATGAAAGTACTGACAACACTGGGGGTGCAGACGGCCTGGGAAGATACGGAATCCGCGAGCTCCGAACATGGCTTGATGAGATCTGTATGTGCGGTGCAGTCGGGTTGTTCTCCTGGATGCTTTGGCGGGTAATCGCAAAAAGTTTGGGAACCATATGTCGCATATTGAGGCATCACAATCATCGGCAGAACGTAGTAAAAAGCAAAGGTGATCAAAGTCAACATGACGGTGGCAAGGAGGATCGCCTGCGGTGAGCTATGCCCCTTTCGTATCCGGAAGATCCGCACCCAGAGAAATCGTATCCCAATCGTGGCAACTCCTACGACGGAGCCAGTGAAGAAAACGAGAACTATCAGGATGAAAATAATGTAGTCGAGTGGGAAGACCTTTGCAGAGTTGACCAAGATCCAGTTGACTGGGTTTAGAATATTGACCTTCCCTAGGATGTAGCCACAGTGTCGTTTGCAGACGGAGTTTTTAGCTTTGTCAACGCAAGTCAGCAGCATGGAGACCCAAATGATCGCCGAGACGAGCATTAGTAGAATGCCGCCTAGCAGCTTAAGCGGTCGGAAAACAGCGCATATCTTGTACCACGTCCTCAAAAAGAATCCGCCCTGAGTCTCTTCTGCCAGACGTTGACGACGTCGCAGAGTTCGCTCTTCCCGCACAAGGCCATCGAATTCTCTTCTATCCTTAGATGACAAGGTATCCAAGTTTCCACCACATCGGCCTTCAAGTTGCCGCTGTCGCTCGGTGTTTTCTTCAAGCTTCGAAGCGGTGGTGGCCCGGAGGGCTGGAGCTGAAATGGATGGAGCAGACTTAATGAGGGAGATTGGTTGCAAAGCCAGCCCGAAAGATGTATAAAAAACATAGGGAATTATGCCAACAGTAACGAGCAAGCCCACGGCAAAGGTGAGAGCACGTTCCCCATCTGTGATGGAAATGTTAGTACTGCACTACCAACGCTCAAGCAAGGGAGAAGGGATCCGTACGATTCTCAGTAAGCAATTTTTTGAAATAATCCAAATCAAAATGAGGTGCGTCTCTGTTCTTGACAACAGGGACAAAAAAGCCAACCAGGAATAGGGCCACAATAAGGAAGATAAAGCCAAGGGTATATCGCAATGCAGCCCCCAATCTCTTGCTAGCTGTTTGCCAGCCCTCTTCTGCTGCTACTTCATCATACTCTTCATACCAGAAATAGGTAAAGGGGATCACTAGTAGACAGAGCAATGCGTCGAGGGAATAGAGCAAATAGTAGATGACAGTGAGAGAGTAGGTTATTTTGTCCACTTCTTCTTGAGTGGCCCAGTCTTTCCTGCGGCCAAGTTTGGATGAAGTTGTTGACGATACCAGCGCGACATCTACTGGTAGCAACAGGACCGTGGCAAGAAGCGCCGTGAGGGTCAGAATACAAACAGTGGTCACGGCAGTTGACCGTTCACGAGGAGTTTGGTATACATAGACGAAGGTGGAGGAAACAAAAACAAGAAGGACAACAACAATTGCATATACTATCCAAATCAAACTAGACTCAAGAAGGGCCATGGTTGCAGATATCTCATCCCCAGAGGTTCAGTCAGACCTTGGGCGTAGCTTCAAGTTGTTGTTATGACGTTATGCTATGTCCCGACAAGCTTCATCACAAGAACCACGAAATGTTGACCACGGGCGGAAATGGCCAAGGAGATGAGATTTAATGGAGTACCAGAGCAGAATCCAGGATATTCAGAAGAAGCTGAAGTTGGATAAAATCCAGAGTGTCATTGTCATGATGGACATCATCATAATCATCTTGTTAAATCTTGGAAGCTGGAGGAAACCCATACCACGTGACTGTAAACAAGACTAAGCCACAAATGTTCTAGTGGCATGCTCTTTTAAGCCTCTTTGCTGGTCTGGCTGCAAATCTTCGACCTTGTTCTTCAGCTCACTCAGCCAGCATTGGAGCTGCTGCATGTATCTACAACTTCAATTTTTATGACTTTTTTTGTTCAAACCTTCATTTTGAGTTTAGTGTCTCTGTTTACAAATTCAACAGGCATGCTGGCTCCCTAAGCGCTTCTTGCCTTACAGAAGCGATGCAATGCTATACGGAGCTGTTACCCCCGTCTGGGGTAACTCATGCTTTGGCTCTTCCTTTTCTGTCTGCGTCTTCCAACAACCTTATAGTAGCAAAGTCCTCGCTACTTCAACTGTTCAATCTGGTTACTGTCACCGTTGGATCAGGCCAGTCAAATTCAGACGAGAGGGGGCGGTCGCAGTACACTAAGCTTGTTTTAATTGCCGAATATGCTCTTCCGGGAGTTGTGGCTGGTTTGGGGCGTGTAACCATCCTTTCCTCCAAGAGCGGTGGTCAGGCCTTGCTTGTCGCCATACGCGATGCCAAGCTTAGTCTCGTGCAGTGGGATCCCGATGAGCATAAGATTTCTACGACGTCGATTCATTTCTATGAAAGAGAGGATATCCTTCCAAACCCGTGGGCCCCGGACCTAGCCAGCTGTCCTAGCCACCTGACGGTTGACCCTAGTAGTCGGTGTGCCCTACTTCATTACGGACTGCGGAACTTAGCTATACTGCCCTTTCATCAGAGAGGAGATGATTTGGTGATGGATGACTATGATCACGACATTGACGGGGAGAGGCCGGAGGAGCCAGATCATAGCACAGAAGGAGAAACCAAATCACGTCTGCCTGTGCATAATGTCCCTTACTCGTCTTCCTTTGTCCTTCCTTTGACCGCATTGGACCCGTTAATGGTGCATCCGATCAGCCTGGCATTTTTGTATGAGTACAGAGAACCGACATTTGGTATTTTATACTCGCAAGTTGCCAAATCATCGTCGTTACTCCATGAGCGGAAGGATATTGTATTCTACTCGGTTGTCACCTTGGACTTGGAGCAACGGGCTTCGACAACTCTGGTGTCTGTCCCAAGACTTCCCAGTGACCTGTTCATGGTCGTGCCGCTGCCTCCACCAGTAGGAGGAGCTTTGCTAATTGGAGGGAACGAATTGGTGCACATCGACCAAGCTGGTAAATCCAACGCGGTCGGAGTGAACGAATTTGCAAGGCAGGCATCTACCTTCTCGATGGCTGATCAATCGGACCTGGAAGTACGTCTCGAAGGATGCCATGTTCAGCAAATGGGATCGGATAGCGGAGACATGCTATTGGTTCTGGCTAGTGGTAAGATGATGGTCCTCAGCTTCAAGCTGGACGGAAGGTCGGTTTCAGGCATATATTTGCGGTTTGTGTCTGACAATGCTGGCGGCTCCATTATGAAAGCCAAACCATCATGCTCTGTGACTGTGGACCGAGGGAGGATTTTCTTTGGCAGCGAAGACAGTGATTCGGTAATAATTGGGTGGTCTCATGCACTTCTACACGGCAAGAAGTCACGGCCACCAGTAGGCTTAAGCGATGAAAGTCTAGAGCTGCTAGAGGGAGATGAGGATGAGGACGAGGACGAAGACGACGACATGTATGAAGATGATCTGTATTCCACACCAGCTGCTGCCCCATCGGCACCGCAAGGCTCCACAACTACGAATGGAGTTAAGGCGAGTGATTACGTTTTTCGCGTTCACGACCGGTTGTGGAATCTTGGGCCTACGAAAGACATAACTGTGGGGCGACTACCAGGGCCCCGCGATAAGGAGAAGCGCCAATCCCTGTCTGGTTTGCCTGGGGGCTTGGAACTCGTATCAACACAGGGCTACGGTAGGGCTGGAGGCCTTACGGTCCTGAGGCGTGAAATTGAGCCATATGTTATTGACTCTCTTAAGATCAAGGAAACTGTTGGAGCATGGTCAGTGTATGTCAAGAGCGCCGCCTCCGGCTTGGATGACAATTCTAAGTCCCAGAGTAACCATGATCAATACTTGATTTTTTCAAAATCCATTGCACCAGAGAAGGAGGCATCAGTCGTATATACCATGGGAAGCAGCGGCCTGGAAGAGACAAAAACTCCTGAATTTAACCCCAACGAAGATTGCACGGTTGATATTGGAACCCTGGCTGGTCTGAGTAGAGTTGTGCAGGTGTTGAAAGGGGAGGTCCGGAGTTACGACAGCGGTACGTCCCCCCAAAACTGTAGTCCTTCCATTTTATTTTTATTTTTTTCGCTTTGTATTGGCCTGCTTTCTGTTAAACTCTCTTGTCCTAACCTTGAGTCTGGTACTATTTCTAACCCTCTGAACTAGGTCTCGGACTCGCTCAGATATACCCTATATGGGACGAAGACACCAGCGAGGAAAGAATAGCCGTTAGGGCAAGCTTTGCAGACCCGTTTCTTTTAATTGCCCGGGACGATCAATCCATTCTGTTACTTCAAGCCGACGATAGCGGTGATCTGGATGAACTTCCTATTGATGGGGTGATAAAGTCGAGTCAATGGGTGTCCGGCACACTTTATAGGGATAAGTCTCGGTTCTTCATACCAGAAAAGAACCATTCGAGTGAAGACCAGATGGATAATATCCTCCTATTCCTTCTCGGTACTGATGGAAAACTCCTTGTTAGTGACCCCTTGGTAGATAATGCCTTTTCTTAGTGGACCCCACTTACAATTTGTTAGATATTCCATCTTACGAACCTTTCAGCACCCCTATGCATTCTAGAAGGCGTTGATCTTCTGCCCCAATTGTTGACTACGGAATCGACTCCTAGGCGGTCCCTTGCTCGGGAGATATTTACAGAAATTTTAGTGGCCGATCTCGGGGATCCTACCAGCCAGCTTCCATATCTGATTGTATGTTCTCCTGTATGATGCAATGCAACCGCTCTTTTCCTTTTTCTAACACTTATCCTACCTAGTTACGGAATGAAAATAATGATGTGATCATGTATGAAGCATATCATACGTCAACTTCCGAGGAAGGATCACAGTCTTCCGTCCGATTCAGCAAGGTCGTTACCCATTGTCTTGGGAAGCCATCTACGGAGCTTACGCACGAGGAGCAGCGTGGGGATACTAGTCATCCGCTCATGAGACGCCTACGCCCATTGGAAGACGTCTGCGGTTATAGAACAGTGTTCATACCAGGGACGTCTCCTAGCTTCATAATAAAGTCGTCTGTTAGCATTCCACATGTCATTCCTATGAGGAGCAAAGCTGTGTATTCCTTGAGCAGCTTTCATGTCCCAGCATGCGAGAAAGGTATTGTTTATGTCGATATCGATGTAAGTTCCACCGTAGGTTGTATTATCTCCTCGCACTCTTACGCTGACACTCCTTCCAGAATGTAGTCCGAATGGCTCGTTTTCCCGGAAACACTCGCTACGATCATTCGTGGTCATTAAGAAAAGTTGGCCTTGGAGAGCAGGTCGATTGCGTCGTCTACTCGTCCACAGTAGAAACCTATATTTTAGGAACAAGTCATAAGCTTGATTTCAAGCTACCCGAGGATGACGAGGTGCACACCGAATGGCGGAGTGAAGGTATGATTTATCATGGAACTGAATTTTCATCTTCACTAATAATGTATTACAGATATATCTTTTCTTCCTCAGATAGATACAGGGAGTGTGAAACTGGTAAGCCCAAAAACGTGGACAATTATCGACAGGTGAGCAACATCTTCTTCAGATAGTACAATATACGGACCTAACGATTATCAAGCTATCCATTGAACCCCTCCGAAGTTGTAATGAGCATGAAGGTCGCTAGTCTTGAAGTCTCTGAGCATACCCACGAGTTCCGAAATATGATCGTGGTTGGGACAGCTACTGCCCGAGGAGAGGATATTGCTGCTCGCGGATGCATATATATTTTCGAGGTAATTGAAGTCGTCCCTGAGGTCGACCGGCCGGAAACCAATCGCAAATTGAAGTTATTTGCGAAGGAAGAAGTCAGAGGAGCAGTAACTGCTGTCTCAGGTATTGGAGGACAAGGCTTCCTAATAGCCGCGCAAGGCCAGAAGTGTATTGTGCGAGGTCTGAAAGAAGATGGCAGCCTCTTACCCGTAGCATTCATGGATATGCAATGCTACACCAGTGTGATCAAGGAGCTCAAGGGAACTGGGCTGTGTATCATGGGTGATGCTTTGAAAGGCATTTGGTTTACGGGATATTCTGTGAGTTAAGCGCCAAACTTAACGTACCTGAGAGATGAATGGTAACTAACACAGAGTAACTAAAAGGAGGAACCTTATAAGCTCACGCTCTTTGGTAAGGACAATATGGCCCTCCAAGTAGTGGCGGCAGATTTTCTTCCAGATGGGAAGCGGCTCTACATATTGGTCGCGGACGATACATGCACTTTGCATGTTTTGCAATACGATCCAGAAGGTACGTGCTCGATCCATATCTCCTTCATTGGATATGAAATAACCATCAGCCCTATGTGTAGATCCTGCATCGGCGAAGGGCGACCAACTGCTTCGGAGGAGCACCTTTCACACTGGACACTATACCTCAACACTCACCCTTCTTCCCCGGACCCCTACACTCACTGGGTCTATGGAGGAGATCGGCGGGGCCGACGGCTCTCAGGCAGAGTACCAAGTCCTTACGACTTCTGACTCCGGCTCAATTGCAACCATCACTCCAGTACCCGAGGAATCGTATCGTCGGCTTTCAAGTCTGCAGTCCCACCTAATGACAACAATCGAACATGCATGCGGACTTAATCCTCGAGCTTACCGAGCTGTTGAAAGTGATGGCGTTGGTGGACGCGGCATGCTTGATGGCGACCTCTTGAAAAGATGGCTTCAACTGAGTACACCAAAAAGGGCTGAGATCGCAAACCGGGTTGGCGCGGATATGTGGGAAATCAGAAAAGATTTGGAAGCTGTCGGGGGTAATGGACTGGGTTATCTATGACGTGGTCTTTCTTCTATTGGTGTTGTGCTCATAATTGGCAATCGGGGCTTTTGCTTAGAGATCACTAGATTTGTCAAAAAATAGGACTTATATCCGAGCGCTACATTTGCTCATGTGAAAAACTGTGATATCTGAAATGGATATGAATATGTGGCACTGTCTATTTGAGAATGTATTTCACACTAGAGGCATCTACTAACTAGACTGGCCAGTGTAGAGAGTATATAGAACCAAAAGATCACCCCTTGATTCAACCTGTTGGATATAGGGGGACACTTTGAGGAGAATTTTCAAAAAAAAAAAACAGGACTTCAACCAATAATAACAAGAGGATCCAACAAGTATGCGCAGCTGGAGTATATATAATTGTACAGTAAAATACGAGGAGACAAATCGACATGGAAAAGAAAAACAAAAATTTCCCCCACCCGATCATGAACCTTTAGAAGTAGATAACTCTAGAGCCTTCTTTTCCAGCTCTGAAAGTTGCCCTGTTCCCAACATATTCATGACGAAAGTTAGCGTTTTCCTAAACATTCGAAGAAAAAAGGGATATTTGTGGTGGCCGGGCAGGGGAGACACATACCACTTTTCTCATATTTCAATTCCTCCACCTCTAGCCTCGTCCACGCGTAGTAAATCAATTGATAGGTGAAAACGGCGCCCATAAAGACCTTGATAAATGCGCCCCCAAAGTTTTTATAGGGTGCTCTCTGCGGGTGTAGATATCCTCATTGTCAGTCCACGAATTCTGGGAAGCAATTGGATGTAAAAAATGAGGTGTTTTCTCCCATATGAGAAAAGAAATGAAGAGCTTTGCGATTTTGGCTAGCTTTTGTCATATGAAAATGATAACACTTTGGATAGTAATGGACTTAAAAAGAAGTATGTAACATACATGAGCCGACGGAGGCTTGCTTTCCTGCGTGGTTGTGTTGCGTCTTATGGGAGATGAGGTGAGGTTTCGAAGGGAACCGGGCAGCCTTTTCGGGCGGAATAGGAGACCACGAGAGCTCATCATTGTCGGTATCGAGGACCGGACCAAACGCACAGGGAGGGCCATTGTTGTATGCATAAACAGTAGCTTCGAGAGAAGTATGTATACCCTTCGTACGCTGGGCGGTTGCTACGGGGGGACTTACCTAGGTAAAAGTAACTCCCTGACAAAAAAAGCTAAGCTAGCCCGAGCCTGCCCAGGTGCCAGCGGGCGGAAGGCGAAAAGCACATGACCTGGCTGACATAAGCACCACATAATCGCAAGAAACGACAACAGCAACCCTTGACCCCAAGGCGGTTTCTTTGTATTTAGTTGTTGGTGCCAACTACAAATATTTATATTTAAGACTGGCGTATATTGTATAGATCGCGCTTATGCTCTCTCTCTATTACTTGGTAATTAAATTTAATGTCCGCACATGGATGTATGGCGTAAATGAATCGCAGTCACGTGACGGATGTAGTTTGAGCATGGTTGCGCTGAACCAGAAATGCGGAGGAGTGGAGATGGGGAAACTAGCATGCGGGGAACCCAAACGGCGATAAGCTTGTTTTTGAGCCTCATGCCGACCCTGACGTCGATCGGGAAGCTTGCCTGGCCAGGGGAACGAAAAATTGATGTTCGGCGGGGAGGGGAATGGGGGGGCAATTTGTGCCATTGTTTGTTCTAAACACGTGCCAGTGGAAAACCTTCTTGATGCGCGCAGATTGCTCTTGGTTTAACACTGTGATGGCGATGTTGTGGGTGTTGGAGGAGTGAGGGTGGAAAATATCATTTGCGAAGGCAAGCCGACTCCAAACAAACATGCGCTGGACCTCATCAAAGTTGCCGCAGAGGATCGAAGAAAGGATGCGTGGTCTGCAGGCAACCAGCTGCCGCTAAACTACATCGGACCGTAGCGTGACTTCACGTGACTTAAACTAGTCTACTTTGGGCATAGGGCCGTTTCCAATGTTCTCCCTTGTGCTGCGCTGACTTTCTCACCCATCGCCAACCCAGGAAGAACTGGTTAGACCTGGTTGCCCTCACAATCACCCAGATAAATGCCATCCACCCACCTTCCACTTTTCCTCGATTTTTCCGATTTACTCTCGTTATACGTTTTGCGCAATAGTGTGTATTTTATAAATAGACTTGCTCTTTTCCAAAGCAATATCACCGCAGAGGCACTCTCTCCCCTCCAATTCCTCCCATCCTTCCCCCGTCGCGTCGCCGTATCTTTAATCCATATCGCGTCGGCCGAATCGTGCCCAAATTTGTTTATTCGCGATTAGGAAAAGAAGTCATCACCGACTGAAGTGATATATGTTCGAGTAGTTCAGGTGTGTCGATGACGGCGTTAGTGAACCTCTGGCAAACGATTGGATTGTCTTAGTAACCTCAAAACCAGACAACAAATCGGTAAGGACTCATTTGACCCTCCTTCTTTCTTTTCATCGTCATTCTTTCTTTGTCACTTGTCTTGTGAACAAGCCAGGCAACTGTATTGCTGTGCCTCTCTGCATGTGTTGCTAACATGGGGAAAACAAAAGGTGTCCCTCGACGCCATCTAGGCTTTCCCGAAGAAATGGCGCGTGCTGCTGCGAAGCGCACCCTAGAGGAGCTTGCCAATAAATCCGACTCGAACGATGACGACTACAGCGACAGCAAGCCACGATCTCGAAGATCTGCAGCCTCGCGGCCAAGAACAAAGAAACGACCACCCAAGAAGCGCAAACGAAACACAGGCAACGATACTGACGAGTCAGAAATATCCCTGAGTGAGGAGGACTTGTCCGTTGGTTCTCCCTTCGAGGATGACGAAGAGGACTCGAATGTGGAGAGAAACGCGAGAGGGAGCGTGAGGAGAGCAGCCGCCAAAAAGGCTGCATACCATATCTCTTCATCTGACGAGGATGATGATGAAGGAGTGGAAGAACCGGATGAGGATTCCAAACCCGCCGGCCAAAAACAATTACTCCTTAAGCTCAACCTTCGTCCTCCCCAAACTGCGCGCCCATCGAGAACCACTCGAGCAAGGAGTGCCGGACTTAAAGATACTCAGCCTTCTGTGGAGGTAAATCGATTCGTCAAACGAACTACGCGCCGAACTTATGACGAGTCAGAGGATATTGTTGCACTCACTAACTCTGGAAATCACGTTCAAACGGTGAGAAGAGCCACCAGAAGCCCAGAGGCCACAACCCATCCACGTAGAGAAGGTGCAGGGTTTCGCGGGCAGGCGACGGCTCCAACAATAGAAGAAGAGGAGGAAGAGGCTAAGCTGGAATCTGGAGGAGAAGGAGGTACACTTCCCGCCAACCCAGACGCATTAGAAATCATGGAAAGTGACCCGCAATCGGAATTTGATGACGAGGACGCTGCCATAGCAGCTTCAGATAACGCGAATCCGACCAATGTTGAGCCTGCCCAAGATGGAGATCTGGAGATGGCGGATGAAGGATTTGTTCCTGAATCACAGCCTGATCAGCAGGAAGATGAGGATGACGAAGATGAAGCCCCAAGGTCTAGTAGGAGAGCTCGAACAAGTCGGAAGCAACCGTCCACCACAAACCCAAATGAAGAACCTGAGGAACCTCAACCAACTCGTCGCTCAACCCGTAAGAGGACAACCAGGGGCTCACAGCAGCCCAAGGACGATGGAAGCGACTTCGAGCCTAACGAAGAGGAGGCGAATGAAGATGACTTGTCCGCATCAGAAGTATCCCAGCCTTCGCCGCGGAAGGGAAGTCAAGGTGACGACGAAGCATATGAGAGCAGCAATGGCCGTCGATCAAGGCTTCGCAAAAGACAATCTCAATCCCGCCCGGAGTCAGAAGCAGGTGAGCTGGCAGAAGAGTTGGCGGAGCTGAAACACACTCGTCCACGTCGAAGGGCCCAGACTGGAATAATCTACGAAGAAAAGCCACGGCGTAATCGGAAATCGGTTGACTACAGACTTATTCGACCGGAGCTCATCCTCCCAATAGAAGAGGCAGAAAATGAAGTGACTGAGTCTCCATCGCGTCGCCCGAGAGGTGGAGGCGGGGGAGGCTGGCAAAGAAGCCTACTCTCAACCTATGGCCCCTTTGGAGGAGGTGGAGGTCCACCACCACTCCTGGGGGGTCCTTCAGGTATGGGCGCTGCTGGTGGAGCGGATAGCGATAGTAGCGATGATGAGGCTGGACGACCAAAGATCGGAGGTGCGACAGGAATGACGCCTACATCTGCTGTAACACCTGGGTTTGGGCTTGCCCCAGCGCCACAAACCTATGGAACTGATGCTGTCCAAGGGCTCTCAGGAACACCGGCAAATCTCGGAAAGGTCAAAGATAAGCAGGCTTTGGCCGATTCTGACCCATTGGGAATTGACCCTAATGTCAATTTCGATAGTGTTGGAGGGTTGCAAGGCCACATCGATCAGCTGAAAGAGATGGTTTCTCTCCCACTTCTCTATCCGGAAATCTTTCAAAGGTTTCATATCGTGCCCCCTCGGGGTGTGTTGTTCCATGGTCCTCCGGGTACCGGTAAAACACTATTAGCTAGAGCGCTCGCCTCAAGTGTGAGCTCCAATGGACGGAAGGTGACGTTCTACATGAGGAAGGGTGCCGATGCTCTTAGCAAATGGGTTGGCGAGGCTGAACGACAACTGCGCCTACTCTTCGATGAAGCCCGAAAAAATCAACCGAGTATCATATTTTTTGATGAGATCGATGGTATGTAGTTCTGGTTCCCAAATACTTTTCGTATACTTGTATGCATCATCTAACTGATGGTACTTCTAGGCCTTGCTCCTGTACGATCAAGCAAGCAGGAGCAAATCCACGCGTCTATTGTCTCCACTCTCTTGGCATTGATGGATGGCATGGATGGACGTGGTCAAGTTATTGTTATCGGTGCCACAAATAGACCTGACTCCATCGATCCCGCTCTCCGACGCCCTGGCCGTTTTGATCGCGAATTCTACTTTCCATTACCGAACACCGAAGCTAGGAGAGCAATCCTGGAGATCCATACAAAGGGCTGGAACCCACCTCTTTCTAATGAAATAAAGGATGAATTGGCGAAGCTGACGAAAGGCTACGGTGGTGCCGACTTGCGTGCCCTCTGCACTGAAGCCGCTTTGAACGCGGTGCAGCGGAGGTACCCCCAGATTTATCGATCCAATGAAAAACTTTTGATCGACCCGAAGACGATAGAGGTTCACCCGAAGGATTTCATGATGTGTATAAAGAAATTAGTTCCTTCCTCGGAGAGATCAGTCTCTTCGGGTGCAACACCCCTTCCAGGCGTAGTCGAACCTCTGTTGCGTGATTCTCTACAAGCTATTCAGGAAATTCTTGCCGAAATTCTTCCACAAAAGAAAAGACTCACCGCTTTGGAAGAAGCTCAGTTTGAAGAACCCAATGAGAGCGATGGGTTCAGGCGAGAACGGATGCAGCAGGCGTTTGAGGTGTCTCGAGTTTTCAGGCCTAGGCTGCTAATTCGTGGTCGTCCTGGGATGGGACAGCATTATATCGCGGCGGCCTTATTAAATCACTTCGAAGGTCTGCACGTGCAATCATTTGACCTGCCGACCTTGCTTAGCGATTCGACAAGATCACCAGAGGCTACAATTGTTCAACTGTTCACGGAGGTGAAGCGACATAAGCCCAGCGTCATATACATTCCAAACGTGCAAACGTGGTACGAGACTATGGGTCAGACAGTCATTTCCACGTTTCTAGGTCTGCTCCGCTCACTTCCGCCCACTGATCCTGTACTCCTACTTGGTGTGCTGGAAGAAGACGGTGAAGAGCTTAATACTGTCATGTTGAAAAATTTCTTTGGAATTTCCAAGAAAACTCGATACGAGCTGAAGTCTCCAGAGTCCCCTCAGCGCCATGGCTTTTTCCAACCACTGATCAAGTATATTGAAACAGCACCGAATGACTTCCCCGACCCCGAGAATCGGAAGAAACGCAAACTAGAACCCCTGGAGATAGCGCCTGCACCGCCCGCGCAGCCTGTGGCTCCGTCGAAAGAGCAGCTAAAAGCTCAGAAGAAGAAAGATCGTCAGACTTTAAATTTCCTGAAGATACGGATCCAGCCGATCATGGATGAAATTAAAAAGCACATGTACAAACGATTCCGAACTCCAGTGATTGATGAAAGCCAAATTCGATATCTGTATGAGGATGAAGACCCAAACATTGTCACGACGGATTTACCTCTAGAGCAGCGTACTACTTTCCGACCATTCGAGAAGGACGTTGACAAGTATGGCGTTCCAGGTTTACGGGAGGTTGTGTCTGGTAAATTTTACTACAATCTGGAAATTGTGACGATCGAGAAGCGATTGTCAAATGGATATTACAAGCGAGCCAAGGATTTCCTTGCGGATATTAAACGTTTATCGAAGGACGCGAGGACACTGGGTGATCAAGAGAGATTACTCAAGGCAAATGAACTGCTGACGAACGTTGAAGTCGACATTGGGCTTCTTGAACAGTCGGATCCGGCGCTCGCTACCGAGTGCGAGAATGTTTACCAGCGAGAGCTAGCACGAGAAAAGGAAGCGCTTGAAAAGGCGAAGAGGGCTGCAGAATCGGACGGCGTTATGGGACCGCCACCAGTGATGAACGTTGCGCATGGGGTTACAGACTCGTCTAACCAATCGTCTGGCCCCGTCGTTCTAGGTGAGCCATTTACTGCTCCACATCCTGTCGGAGCAAGGCCAGTGACTCCACACCAACCCGCAAACGCGAGTACTCTCACCAACGGATACACGCCGAGAACCGGATCCGAGGCAAATTATCAGGGCAATAGACCTACAACTAGCAATGGATCTGTTGTGTCGAAGGCTGCTACGGATATTGAGGGCGATGTTCAGATGTCCAATTCTGACGAGGCGCATCTAGGAGAACAGAGAGAAACCCAGGAGAGCTCATTCGGACAATCTGCACAACCACGCCCTCCGCATTCATACACTGCCCCATCGCAACAATTAAGGCAGCAATCTGGCCTTTCCAATTTGTCCCAAAAGGGGACCATGACACCTATGGCCCCTGGCTCACAGCCAGGCGACTATGCGAACGATGCTTCGACAACACAGACTACTTCGGACAAGAAGAACTCTGGTCCATCGTACGGCCAGCAGCTCAACACGCAAAGTTCTGTTGGGTTCTCAGGAAGACACGATGGTCCGGACTTGCAGCTACATCCCGATCGGTTGTCTGGTGACGAACCTCTCCCGGATACCCAGCAAGAAAGTGCGTGGGGCTCATCGCAACAGACACCGCTCACTGGTATCCTGGAATTCGCAAACTCGCAACACAGTAGCCTTGTTAATGGTAGCCAGTCCCAACCACTCAGGCAATCGCAGCCAGGATCACAGCCACCTGTGCTACCTTTCGATGGCGGTGCCCGGCAAACAGGTCCCCCTCCAGCGCCCCGTCATCCGCTGCATGATCTTCTCAATAACGAAGATCATCCCAAGCTCATCATCAACGAGCGTGCTATCGAAGAGCTGCATCGTGGGCTCACTTCCCAGACGGACGGGTTTTCTATTGAGCAACTCGAGCAGATGAATACGCAGCTTATGGACACGGTGTGGAAACTCCGTAGCGAATGGGACCGAGGGAAGGTTGCAGAGGAGGTCAAGGGAGTGCTGGAGGAGGTTTTGATGGATATGCGATCCTCGGAACATCTTGATATGGAAGGTTGGTCTCAGTTGGCGCATTAAAGGCGTCGTTGGTTCTCAATTCTGCTTTGGAGGGACGATTAGGGTTGGTTTTGCTTTGCTATGTTGCACATAAACATTGCTCTCATTGTTTTGGCGCTGTTATACCTCGATACTTTTTTCACACACTGCTTCTTCCTGTTTATTAGCTCCTTTTTTCGGATGGTATTTCCCCCTGATGATTGTTTAAATTCGCTGGTTATTTCTTTCTGCGGCTTCTCCTTTTCTGTGTCCTTGAGCTGCATTGTTGATGTGTGTGTGTGAGAGTATTTTTGATGTTGCCCGGGGCCAGTTGTGTTTGGGGGGGCGTTATGGACATATACCAGCCACTGTTAGTGTAGAGAAGATGTTGTGAATCTGAGCAGTGATTTGCATTCATTTGCGTCTGCGATGAATTTATCTGAAATCCATCAATCCATCCCCTTAAATACATCATACAGTGCCATTACGATCTTAAGTTGTTTGATTTGCAGCGAGTTTGGCACTGTGTGACCATACGGTACACTAGCGCGCTTTGCGGCGTCGAAGAAGCCCAGGTGGCATCTTGATCGCAACCTCCGCCCGCTGCTAGATGGAAATGAACTAACTAGCCGACTACAAAACAAGGGAATTAGAGGCGTTGTTTTCTCTCTGCTTCCCGTGGCTGCCACTTAATTGTCAGGTCCCGACACCGACAATTTTCTTATTTCTGCTCCGAGCCCGTCTTGCAAACTCCTGCGCTCTCAAGCTCCTGGCCGCCGTTAATTGAATACCTGCGATCAATAGCTTCAAGATGGTGGACTGGCTTAGTCTAACCTTTCCGCTTGCCTACCTAGGCATTCTCATAGGCTCCCTAGCTACATTCGCATCGCTATATCGGAAAAATAAAGCTGGTGCGTACTACAACAACAACAACTATTCCCCTCCCAACCCTCTTAAGATAATTTTACTGACTTGCGTATTCGTTGCGGCGTGTAGCAAAATCATCCACGCTTAAACCATGGTTCGGACCACATCTACAAAGAGATATATATCTCTCCCTCCTCCACCTTGAGCCTACGACCAGCACCTCGGGCTCCAAAGAAAAGAAGACCGCCGTGCCTGAGACGGTATTAAAAGCGGCGCTCTTGCGTCGCGCCACGGAAGATATCAATCGCCTGATTGAGCTGCGCAACCAGAAGCCAGCATTAGCTGCGTTGTTACAGAAGGGTAGTGTGGGCGATGATTTGTGGCAGAGGTTTCTAAGGGCGGAGAAGGAAATGGAGGAGGAAGTTAGAGATGTGGTTTCGGAGGTGCGTGAAAAGCCATTTTCCGTTTTTCTTGCCATTTCTGTTTATTCGTGCGCAATTTTCTTTTTTTTTACTGACATTTGGACTCTTTTTCTTGTTTGTTTTCACAGGCCAACGCTTTCACACCGGGCTGGGGCCAGGTGATCTTCCAATCCGCAAACGAAATGGCTGTCAACGCTGCTTTCCGACAACGTATTGAAGAAAATCAATCGAAAGTGCAATCCGAGCGGGAATGGTGGGATAAGAAGAAGGCTGGCATCAAAGAAAGCTTTATGAAGGAACTTGAAGAAGAAGGAGGGGCAAAGGATGATTCGACGACAAAGGACGAAAAGAAACCATCTGCTGCGCCATCTGCTGCGCCATCAGTAATTTCATCTGGTGATGACGATACGGTCCTCGTTGAGAGCGGTGGGCCTGCTGTTAGCGGTGGATCTGGTGGTGGTGGTGGTGGGAAGAAGAAAAAGAAGGGAAAGAAATGATTGCATGCATATTATCGTCTGCCCTTTCTTCTGTCGCTCATGTATTGTTTAGCTTAGCATCGGTTGTTACTTTTTACTCTCTGCGAATGTGGTTATGTCCTCTGATTCTGTGATTCGTCTAGATTGTCTTTTTTTCAAAAAAAGTACTGACAGGTCCCGACCCAAGGGAGCGCAGCATGAGCGAACGACAAAAGACGTAGTGTCTGTTGATAAATTGCTGAGGGAGGATTTCAGACAGAAGGTAAATAGTACATCTTCTCTATATTACATGGTATGTTTGTTGTTTATGCCAGTCCCTTTTCCCCTTAGTAACACCCAGATAAACCCCCAATAATGTACAGTGTATGTAGGGCCCCAAAAAAATAGAAAAACAAAATGCAAGAGAAAGCTGCGTAACGGGCTTAAACTAAAGAAGCCATATCCAAGGGCTCGCCTAAATACAAATCACCCACGCCCATCTCCGCAGCCGCAATCCGAATGCTTTCCTCTACCTTATCCGGTTTTGGCGCAATACGGCTGAGAATAAGCCGGAAAAGCTCACTCATGAGCTCGATTTGGAGGACATCCTGCGTCTCCTCGTCGAGATCTTCGAGTTTAATGTTTTGTTTGGCTAGCAGTATCGCTTTCCGGTTCTTAAGCATATCAATGAGCTTGCCCACCTGGTCGAAATTCTCCTTGCTCCGCGGCGTTGTGGAGATTCGTCGACGGCGGTTTTTGGGCGTACCGGGAGGAGTAGGGGTGAGGCGGACGACATGGAACATAATAAGGCGTATGGTGTCTTCGTCTGGGACGAACCCGAAAATTTCATTGAGAGAGCGCAGGGCAACGATTGTGCCCTGCGGGTCTAATGACAAGCAGAAGCACCGTGTAATTTGATTATATAGGTCCGCGGAGAACTCTGAACGCACCGTCTGTTGCGCATGCGGGCTCAGACGAGCGAACCAGCTCAACATTTCGGCGTACAGAGCTCGAGCGGAGGGGAATTCCGGATCATAAGGGCGCCTTGACCGATCAAATTGGACTTTCCCACAGTCCCACAGGCAGGCGAAGGTTTCGAGGTCTGGACGGATGGTGGACGCCATTTCCTTGTATCTTCTCCAAACGGCGAGGATATCGTGTTTGCGTAGCTCAGCGAAGAGGAGATGGTTCATGAAAAAGGAATTAGGTCGGAGCCGCGCACGCTCTAAACATTCGATAACATGATTGGCCATATCTTCTCGGCCTCTCCTTGTGTAATGTAGTAATAAAATAGAAAAGGTCTCGATGCTTGCTGCTGGGAGGTTCCGCTGCACGAATTTTAGAATGCGAACGTTGTCCTCGGCCGAGGAAGTTGGATGTTCTATAGACTCCTGCTGGGCTGAGAATATACTCTGGTTTTCAGGAGCAAACTGGGCCAGCCGTGCCTTGACCAATGCCCAGGCAAGCCTTTCAGCTTTACCCCGCGAGGCGGGACTTCCCTGTCGAAGCCACGCGGCGATGATCCCATTAAGATGTTTGGCATCGGGCTTCACCCCACGCTCATACATCAGCTCAACGACAGCTGCCGCGGAGTTGACTTCTCCCATTCCGATTAGCTTTTTTAGCCAGCTAGCGTAGAAGAACTTATTTTGAAAGCGACGGGGTAGTATGGTAAGTGCAGCGAGTGAAATTTTATTGACATCGGATTCTGTGATAGCGGAAGAATGGAGGCTGCCAACAAGTCCTCGCGAACCGTTATACAGCGCGGTAGAATCAGAAGATGAATTTTGGCCCGTAAGCATCATGTCTTTGAAAGCGGCAAGAGCTAGATCAGTTCTATCAGCCTTTAGTAGACCGACGCTGACCGCATCATAGTCAGCCATGTTAATGTTATCCTTCAGCATTGTCTTCAGCCGTAGATACAGAGCCCAAGCCCGAGCACCATTCTCGTCCCCAGGCATTTTGCTCCAGGCGATGATAATTGGAATCAAAATTCGGGGGTAACGAGGTCCATCCTTCGCAAGGAATGCGAGCGCAGTATCTTGCGCAGTTTGGACTTCGCCCTTCGCTATGTATAACTGGATACCAAGCTTCCAATATTTCTCAGCGTGGTCTGGAAGGTCAGGAATAGACACTTCCTGACGCGCTTTCCATAGCTGGAGTGCTTTATCCACCTTGCCAACATGGTATAGCATCTCGATGTACTCTAGCCACTGGCTTCTCGTTAAGTCTCGATTGCTGGACATAATATCCTCCGCTAGCAGCTCCCAATTCCCGAAATTGGCGTGCTGAGGGCCCACGACTTGGGAACCCCACAGCATGTTCAACGTAGCTTCGGGGACCGTTTCTAGGAAAGATGGGATCGCTTCCTTGCAACGTCGGTATGATTTCCAAACTTCTTGACGATGTGTGCGGCTTTGATCCTTGGATAGTGCCTTCAGAGCCTTGTTGAACCGATTCACGTAGGCAAAGTGAGAATCTGGCACCTTCAATTCAACTTCGAAGGGCTCCTTCGGTCGCGACGGAAGTTCCTCCTCCTCTTCCCCCATTATTTCTTCATCTTCCTGTCTGGTCGCTTCCTCAAAATCACGCTCGCTCTCCTCCTTGAACATCTTCTCGAAGGCGGGATCCAGAAGCTCCTCATCTGGATACTGATCTTCGATTTTGCCATGTTCGGCCTCGTATTCACGGATCGCACCAAGGACCAATTCCCTCTCTCGTTCCGGTAATTTCTGCATCCACGGGCTGTTGGGGCTATACGGACCCTTCTTGAGCTCTTTGACCTCCTCTTGGAGCTTGTGGATCTGAGATAGTACCCATTCCTGCTCGCTGCGACTTTCATCCTCTATATCGACCCTGTCCTTGCTGTCAAGTGTGCTTTGCTCATAATGTCGGACCGTGACCTCTGGTTTTCGATCCTTTGCGCCTAAGACGGTTGTAGTAGAGGTAAACGGCCTCCACACGGGGGGACGGTGATCGGAGGCATGGCGGAGGCGACTCCCAGAAACACCATGCTGATGCCACCGAGTCCCCCACAAACTCAGACGGCGCATGAAGGTAGGAGGCTAGGATCAACGCATCAGGGCGTAAGGAAACAAAAAAACCGTCTTGCTCGAGGTGCGGGCAAATGGTGTGAGCAAGCTGCGCTGGCGGGCTGTTCGTGAAATTTGTCTCCGCAGCGAAGAAAGTTGAAGCTATTTTCTGATTACGTAACTAACCAAGTGCCTCGACGCGCTCGCCTGCAATAGCGAACACTTCCTAAATCCAAGGAGCCATTGCAATATAAGTACACGGATATTGTTTTTTATCGGAGATCTAAATTTCACAGCTAAAAGCTTCTATGTTGTTGCAAATATGACGGCTTCCGACAACCAGATATATGGCAATGGCGCGGACAATGCCAGCGGTGGGCTTGAGCATCAGGCACGTACCCCTAAATATCACTATTCTTAATGATCAAACAACTCTATTCTAATGCCTGATGTAGAGCACATATGTATATACGCCGTTGGCCAAATCCTCGAGTCAGCGTGCATCCAAAAGGCGCAAGCTGTCTGGCAACCAGCCACCCCCTCCATCAGAAGCTCTACCATTCTCGGCCCTACTGGATGGGAAAGAGGAGCAATCATGCGTGAAATCAAGATACGATGTGTTCAAAGAGTTTTGGGCGACCCAGGAACAAGAAATCCAAGTTCGTGGAGCTCATGTTTGATGCCATTGTTGCTCGGTATATCTAACCCTGAAACAGGCGATTCTACGAAGATCTGACTCGGAGAGCTTTGAGGATGTCTTAGCATTTGTTGAACAGGCCTCTCCCGAGAGGTAAGGGCGCATTATGTTACTATTCCAACTTTTACTAATTGTTTATTATAGCCATGAAGGTCGTATTCCGACAGGTCTCGTTACCTTCGGATCTAATCTCTCTGCAATGGGGCGGCTCTTGGAACTTTTGCGCACTCAGTTGCAGACTGAAGGCTCTGGCAGGGTTGTCACCCTTGATTCTGGGGACGCATCAAATCTCAAGGCTGCATTGAAACATATCATTAGAGCAGCGACGAATGACACTAGCGACGGTGTTGATATGTCTCAGGATTTAATAGTAAGGTTATGTGCGCACCTGTAATTGCTTCAGCATTACTGACTATTGAAAGGAACCAAAACTTCTCCCGTATGATTTGGATTTATTGCGCATCTATGTCCAGAAAAAGGGCATTCAGAAATTTGTCATTGCTCTCCGCGACAGTGAGGCCTTTGACCACAACGTTCTTTCAGATCTTCTACTTCTAATGAAGTAAGCCACACACCCATCTCCTTGGCTGGCAATTAAGCTAATGCAAGAAAGCTCATTTCTCGACCGGATACCGTTCGTGCTTCTTGTCGGCATCTCTACGTCTGTAGGTATCTTTGAAGGCAAGTTACCTCGATCAGTAGCAAACACGCTTCAAGGTCGGCGCTTTGGCCTCCACGACTCTGGACAATGCGTGGATCGTGTTTTTGCATCCCTTCAGACGCGTGTCGACGGCAAATTATGGCTGGGGCATAATGTGAGCAGAATATTGCTTGAGAAATCGAAGGACTACTTCCATAGCCCTGAGACTTTTGGGAACAGCATGAAGGTGAGCCACCTGTCAGTATCATCAGTATTGTTCCTCGATTAACAAGACAAGTATGCATTCATGGCGCATTTCTTTGCCAATCCATTATTAGTACTGCTTTCACCGGAATTACCGACCGACCAACTTCAAGCGGAGCTATGTGAGGCGGTTAGGAATACACCTTCATTTCGTCGGTTAGTCTAGGCTTGCCATTCTCGTGCCCAACTTCTATTACTTTTGTGAGCTGACATAACTAGGCATGTTGAAACTCTGCTAGATGAACGAAAGGCAAAAGCCGTTAAACAGCTATTGCATGACGACGCATACTTAACTTGCGAAGTCAGAGACGGCATTCTCTCTGGGCAACAGAAGGTCAATGAGATGTTCCAATGCCTTGATATCGTAGTGGAATTATCACAGCTTCTGGGGCCATCCCAAGCTATTGTCTATCCTGAGCTTACCATCCTCGCCCTTTCTGGTGAGCTTCTCAGCTCCAAAATCGTCGTGGAGATGCTTGCAGCAGTCAAGCGGACTCCATCGGACGTGCTTCAAGGCATTTTTACCGTTCTCCCAACCGAGTTTAATCAGTTTGACGAAGATCTTCAAGTATTGATCAAAAACAAGAAGGGATCTGGTCCACTCCGCAGCGAATACGATAGTCAGCATTCACAACATAAAACCACCGTTGTCGGGCAGCGGGTTCGATTAACAAAGGGGAAAGCAAAGCTATCCAAACAAGATGTCGAATACACGAGTTTCATCGAGCGTCTTCACACCGAATTGGAATCCTACTTGTCGACACATCTAATTGACCCTCAGAGCCTTTTCATGCACGAAGTTTTTATCTATGACCTCCGCAGCCCCGTCAAAGACGCCTTTGCGCCCCGATCTCGATTCGCAATAGAACGAGCACTCTTCACCCCGTTTGACTATTTGGAAACTAGTTCGAGTACCACCGCTACGCAAAATCTGTCCGCCTTGCAGCCGCCCACTTGTCTCCTTTACCAGTTGTATCTTGAGTCTGGAGCGTTTGTCAACATATATGATTTGTGGCAAGCATTTTGCACGATTATTGGCGGTGAAGATGGAGCGGCCCTTGATGAGCAGCTGACTTTAAGTCTCTTTTATCGTGCTCTGTCGGAGTTAAAGATGATGGGAATGGCGAAGTATAGCAGGAAGAAGATTGATCATCTCGCGAAATCTGCGTGGATGGGCTTGTAATTTATATATGGTAATACAAATGACTTGAGGCGTCACTCTCCCTGGATAAGTTATTTGAAGAGTAAAAATGGGTATCATCTACCGATAATCATATGGGACCGCTCTGGATAATCGGGTGCCATGCCAACCAAAACAAAAGAGAATCAATAAACGCTAAATGACTCCATGTGCGCCGTACATGCAGAACAAAATAAATTTATGAAAAAGGCCACAGGCGCCATCGACGCCCCGCTCGCGCATTCCTCTCGGCCTCGTCTTCTCGATTAACTTCTTCCTCCAGCTGTTCGAGTTCCATCTCTAGGTTCTCGTCGACCTCCACCTCATCATTCACAGGGGGGATAATGTTGCTTTGCCAAAATGGTCTTCCTCCTTCGCTTAATACCATGGCTTCCCTGCGCCGACGTCGCAACTCTTGTTCTTCGGCAGTGCCTTCCTGTCTCCGACGTCCTGTGCCATTCCTTACTTCTCCACCCGCGCCCATCCAAGCGTCACTATCACTATCAGCCACGTTGTCGAAGTCGTTTTCGTGGTCAATATCCCCATTCTGGAGACCAAGAACGTCATCATCGTCGTCATTGTATATTTGCATATGCTCTTCCATCCTGCTACCCATGAGCCCGTATTTCCTCAACTGCTTGACACCTTCTTGATTTGATGAGAGTGTGTTGACGATAGAGCTCATCACGGCGTCATCAGTCCACCAGGTCTTCATGAGCGTAACTATATTCTGCCGACTAGCTTCGTCGTGGATGGTGCAGGGGAAGGGATATTTGACGAGCCATCTGCTGACAACACCCGCCTCCAGTGCAGCAGGGATATTTTCGGCCAGTATCAGGTTTAGGGTACTTAGGGCTTTCTTCTCGCCGAGAGGCCGGGTCTTGGGGAGTATGGGTGATAGAGTTTGGCTGGTTTCTTCCGTATGCTCGTCCAGGAAGTTGCAGAGGCAGTCGATAACGGCGGTGTAGGTGGGGAGATCTTTGAGCCTCGTGGATACGCTGGATCTGGCCACTGAGAAGCACGAATATGTTAGCGCATAAATAGAAAAGGACTCAATGATCGCACGGGGAAAAATTACAGGCTCTATTTGAAAGCAAAAAGTACAAAGCGTTCAATGCTTTTCCTCGTCGGATTGTATCTTTACTCGCTAGGTCCTCCAGTAGTAGGTCGCGCGTTGAGCCTTTCGTAGCCCTTTCGGAGATTATTCGTAGCGCCCTAACAAGTAATCAGCAAACTGATTGAGCTAAACAGAGCAGGTTAAATCTCACGCGCAACGAAGATCAAAGCTGGTGCTCTCCGATAGCTTTTGGAGGGTCTCTAGTTTAAGTGCTGCGGGGACCACCAGTTAGCCCCAGGTTCTTATACATAGTTTGTGAGAACGCTTAAGTTACCATCTTCTGTTCCTTCGCCTATGACATGATCTTCTTTCTCTTTGTTTTTAATTTCAGTAAGCCCTCTAACCCGGTGAAGCTCCGCCGCAATGCCTCGGACGGCGAAGTAGAGGGAGACGCCTGCGATGAGCTAGGTCAGCACTGTCATGGTCTTGTAGTACCAGTGCCTGATGGTCGCGGCACGTACCCAGACATAACCATAAGATCCGGTCATCAGACTTGAGTGTCAGCGGCATGGCAAGAGTAGCAAAAAGAATCTAGAGCATAGTTTCATGTTGCTAGTGTATATATATTGGTTATGGTGAGCGCTGCTTGTAAGTTGTAGTTATGGAGCTGGGCGGGTGGGGCTGGCAGTATTTTCCCGCTCCGAAGGCGGTGAACATTTATTTTCCCACTGCCCTCAGCAAGCTCTTTCTCTGTGCTGTGTGGAAGGCTACAACGACAACGCCCGTTTGATTTACCAACATTTAATTAATACCTGCCAGGTCGGCAGACAAGCTCAAACAATGGCTCCTTCTCAGCTCAAACAGCTCAAGGCGTCGTTGCGCGAGCACGGCATTCTTGGGCCTCAGCAGTCGAAAAAGCAGAAAAAACGGAGTGCAAAGTCTGGTGCGACAGGCGCCGATAGAATCCAGCGGAATGTCGCTTTGCAAGGGATCCGCGAGCAATTCAATCCGTTCGAGGCCAGAGCCCCCTCGAGGCCAGCCAAGTTCGAAGTTACAACTCGATCAAAGTTGGATGTTGTGCGTGCGAGACCTGGCGTTACCAAAGGGCTGGGTGAAGAGAGGGTAAACAGCCCTAAGTTTTCTAGATTCTAAAGATCATACGCTAATATCGTGATTTAGAGGAGAGAAACCCTGCTGAAGGAGATGCAAAGCCGAGGAAAGGTTGGCACTCTGCTGGATCGACGTTTCGGTGAAAATGACCCCACGATGACCCCGGAAGAGCGAGCTGCTGAGCGGTTTGCGCGAGAGAGCCAAAGAAAATTCAAGAAAGACTCCTTGTTCAATCTTGAAGACGACGATGAGGAGGAGATACAGCTCACCCATCTCGGGAAGTCTCTGGACTTCGACGTTCTTGCCGAAAAAGATGATTTCCAAGAGGACGACTTGAATGAGCCTGGCGAAGACGACGAGGAAGGGGGGATCGGACACAAACGGAAACGTATTGCAGAGGAGGATGATATGGATGGAATGGCCGAAGATTCAGAGGAAGAAGTGGAACCAGAACGAAAAAAGACCAAAAACGAAGTGATGAAGGAGGTTATTGAGAAATCAAAGTTCTACAAGTACGAACGGCAAAAGGCGAAAGAGGACGACGACGATCTACGAACTGTCTTAGACAAAGGCCTACCTGATATATTCGAAATGATGAGGGGAATCAAGCGCCCTACGGAATCTAAACCTGCACCTGCCGCAGCGACTCCTAATACCCCCTTTATCAACCCCGATCGCGCCGCTCTTCAGAAAATCAGCGACCCAAATGCTGCGGACAAAGAGTACGATGTGCGGGTGAGGCAAATGACTTATGAACAGAAATCCAAACCTTCCGACCGCACCAAGACGGAGGAAGAAAAGGCGACAGAGGAAGCTGGGAGACTAAAGCAACTGGAGAACGAGAGGTTGCGGAGAATGCGTGGAGAAGACCTCGATGAAGATGGGCAAGAAGGCAACGTGGCCGAAGATGGTGTTGAAGGTGATGAGTCTGAGCTAGACGACGCAAAAGCTTTTGGATTCCGCCAAACAGGCACTACGGGAGAAGAACTAGGTGTCGAGGACGAGGACGATTTCATAATTGACAGCGACCTTGTGGACACCGGTTCTGAAGGAAGTCTCGATTTGGATGATAGCGATATTTCTTCTCAAGAAGAATCGGAAGACGACCACGATGATGAAGAATTTGTCGGCGATCTTGTTCTCTCCGCTGGTAGCGAAGCGAAAACGCCAGGGTTCACAATCACTATTCCTTCTGGTCAAGTGTCAGGAGCTCCAGGAAACTCATCATTGGCCTTTACGTATCCATACCCTGAGAGCCATGAGCAATTTCTAGAGATACTGAAGGATGTCAGGGTCGAAGACCTGCCCACCGTGGTGCAGCGAATCCGTGCCCTATACAACCCCAAGCTCCGCCCTGACAACAAAGCTAAGATGGGGACCTTCTCTGAGGTCTTGGTGCAGCACATAATTTACCTCGCTGATCAAGAAGTCCATCCACCCTTCGCAGTTTTCGAAAATTTACTGCGTCATATTCATTCCTTAGCGCGGACTCATCCCGACAAGGTGGCAGCTGCATTCCGAGTCCACCTTCGTGGAATGGCAAATGAGCGGCCCCTAAGTTTGCTACCAGCCGACCTTATTATACTGACGGGCGTTGCGACAATTTTCCCTACGTCAGATCATTTCCACGCTGTCGTGACCCCCTCAATACTTTCCATCGCTAGGTATCTCGGACAAAGCACTGTCAGCACTCTGGGCGATTTGAGTACTGGAGCCTACTGCGCGAGCCTTTGCCTTCAGTATCAAACGTTGTCGAAGCGATATATCCCCGAGTTCATAAATTATATTCTAAACGCATTACTTATGCTTGCCCCCAGTGAGCCCAAAAATGCCATAGGATTCTTCCCTGTGCGCGGACCTTCAACACCGCTGCATTTGGCTGGTTCCAAAAAGCCATTAAAGGCGATAAGAAAACTACGATTCTGGGATGTGACGTCTGATGCCTCAGGCAAACTAGCTGACGCGGAAGCCCAGGCTTTGAAGCTATCTCTCATTAGCACTTTCGTGTCTCTCCTCGATACAGCGGCCGATCTCTGGTCAGACAAATCTGCATTCTCAGATATCTTCAAGCCCACCGAACGCACACTGAAACACTTGAAGAAATCCACCAGCAGTCTTGTCCCCACCGTACTCTCGGACCAAATCCAAAAAACCCTCGATAAACTCCAACATCTCCTGAAACAAGCGGACCTCACCCGCCGCCCTTTACTCCTACACAACCACCGACCTCTCGCCATCAAAACCGCGATCCCCAAATTCGAAGAATCCTTCAACCCAGATCGCCACTACGACCCAGACCGCGAGCGCGCAGAACTAAACAAGCTGAAGGCAGAACACAAGCGGGAGCGCAAGGGTGCGATGCGCGAACTCCGCAAGGACGCGAACTTTATGGCCCGCGAGGAGCTGCGCGAGAAACGCGATCGCGACGCAGAGTACGAGCGCAAGTATCGCAAGCTTGTGGCGGAGATTCAGTCGGAGGAAGGACGGGAGGCAAATGCTTACGAGAGGGAGAGGCGATCGAGGAAAGGAAAGAGATAGAGAGAACGTACAGGCGGCTTGTATCTTTGTTTTTTTGGGATGTATATATCATATGCGCTTTGCTTCTCTTGGTTCAATTTTTTTGTCTTCGGTGTTCTTGGGCGGTTTTATCAAAAGAAAAGAACGCGACTTGTGGTTCCTAGGACTAAAAGTTAGATTATTATCGGGCATCATGGTAGCTTGCCAACTCTGATATTTATTGATCCATGCTTTATTGATGTATATTTTCTAGGCGCATGCCTCTTGGATCCTGTACTTTGCGCGGCGTGAAATGGATCAGCTCTTACCTGGACTTCTACTACATCCTATTGATATATTACACGACGCAGTGGACGCTATCAGAAGGAAACTGAGAAGGTTTTTATACACATTGGAAACTATGCACATTGCGTCTCAGACGACTATCTTATGTGACGGGCGACCGCTATCAAAGACATGTATCAATACAAAACCTCTATAACAATGGTATCATTGAAGCCAATAAGCACCGTAGGCAAAGGCCGAAAAAAAAAGAAAAAAAGGAAAAGAAAGAAAAAAACCCCATCGCACAGCTTATTGCTTAATATCCACGCCAATCCCAACCAAATACTCACACCTCTCCCTCTTCTTCCCCTTGATAACCTCAACCTTTGTATCTCCCGTCTTAACCCTCAGTCTCCGAAATCCACTTCCCTTATCCTTCTTATCGCTCCAAGATTTCCACTCCGGCGCCCCCTTTGCACGGTGCGTATTTGGATTTAAGCTGCGAATAAAACTCGCGAAATAGCCCTGCATAATGGGCACAATGGGCGCATTTTCTCCGCCTTTAAGATACGACTTGGGTCCACCAACGAACAGGGGTCCCCATATGCTAGGCACCTCTGCGGTGTGGCCGACTCCGGTACCAGATGCTATGGCCGGAGGAGTTTCGACCGCATACTCGTAGCTCCAGGATTTCTTGAATCCGCCGGATTCTGAGAGGCTTTGAGCCATGGACATGGCGGGACAGGTATATCGCATTTCCCCATATGCGTTACTAGTTTGGCGCCAATAGGGGCCTGAGTTGGGGAACTTGTCATCTGTCTTGGGGAAGTAGGAGTGTATTTTCTCCAGGTGTTCGGGCTTTAGAGCGGGGTATTGGGTGCGCAGGAACGCATCGCATTCCTTTAGGGATTTTGTGGCCTTGGGTGCGAAGATCGTGCCTTCGTTCAAGTCGCTGCCGACTATCATGGGCACGTCGATGAATTTTCCTTGGTGGAAGAGTCGGTATGTGTAATCTTGCACGAGGTCTTTGTCGATTGTGACGGAGTACATGAATAGTGGGGGCTTGTCGGCGCCTGGTCGTGGCATTTTGATGTTGTGCTTTTGTAGAGTGCTGGTTTCGAGCTTGCGGAGGCATTTGAGGGTGTCGGACTCCTTGTCGCAGCCTGTGCGTTTGACGAGACCGTCGTACATGTATTGGCTTTCGTCGATGGTTAGCATCGACCCAAAGGAAGGTGAACCTGCGTATGCCCCGTGGAAAAGGTCGTAATTCTTTCCACCGTATGCTGTGAGGAGGAGAGATACAGAAGCAGCGCCAGCGCTGTTTCCCCCGATCACCACATGGTCTGGATTCCCCCCAAACTGCATCGAGAGTTAGCGAAAAGTTGACCTCATGTCCAAGGAGCAATCCCGATGGTTTCTAAACAAGAAGAAAAATGGGATAGTGGGTGAAACTGTACCTGCTTGATGTACTTTTGAACCCACTCCAGGGCCTTGATCTGATCTTTCAATCCGTTATTGAAGCTCCCGCGGTTTCGGAGTTCCTTGCCAGCAAGAAATCCATACGGGCCGACGCGATAATTGAAATTGACCACAACCATCTTCATATCCGATGCCAGAATGAGACCCGTCCCATCGTAATTGGCGTTGGAATTGGAATTGAAACCGCCTCCCTGTATGTAGAAGAAAACCGGTAGGTTGGATGATGATGTAGCCTTGGATGGTGCATAAACATCTATGAAAAGACAGTCTTCCGAGGTTTTGGGATTATCAGGCTTTCCACCTGTTGCTAAGCAAGTAGGGCCATGCTAGAGCACAGATTGTCCGTCAGTTGCAGTTCATTTGTATTCATATTATAGGGCTTATAAGCACGAAGGCAATAGATACTAGAGCCGTTTATGCGGGGAGGAGGGCGGGGAAGCGAAATAGATACTTACTTTGTCTGCCTTTATAGTTCCCTCTTCTCGCAGAGGATTCTGCGGAGAGTCGAAGCGTAGGTCTCCTAAAGGCGGAGCAGCATAGCGCATGCCCAGCCATTCGGTGGTTCCCGCTGGAAGAACAGTGCCTTGGTATTTAGCATATCCCAAATCCACTACAGTATCGGGTGCTTTTGGTGCTTTTGGTGCAGCAGCAGCAGTTGCGGGCAATACTATATAGGGAAGGATGGTAATGAGGAATGTTAGGCGAACCATCGTGGCTCTAGACCCGATATAACGAATAAGAACCGTCTCCTGGAGAGGTATAGTAGGTAATTTGGGGAACACAAATGAGCAGGCAGCGAAGATGATATAGCACCTTCGACAACAATGACCACCCCCTGTGGGGTATGGGAGGTCATCCGGAGTAGACAATGGAAGTCAAAATACAATCCTCGTCAAGCTGTCGAGGAAATGATTTAGAGCAAAACAAGGCATAAAACAGAAAGCTTGCCTATGCATGACATTGGAGATGGCCAGGATAATAAAGCCCAAGTCACAATAAAAAAAGCCTCACAGTTCTTTTTCGGCCTCCGCGTGAAACAACTGTGCCCCAAGGGGGAGGCTCAGAGCGACATAGGCGATAACAGACAAGCCTTAGGCCATGTGAGGCCTGACCCAACTGCAAAGCAACAGTTGACGGAGATATTGGAGTTAATAATAAGTCCCAACGATCCGTTGTTCCCCCGTAAAGGACGAGTAGCCCCAAACTAGCGAGTTGTAATACGGATGAAAGGAAAAAAAAGGCCGCATGACGGACAAATAAAATAAACAGTGACCTGGGGATATGCTGGTGAGTGTTGGAAAAACAGTGTAACGGTGATGGAGTCTCCTAATGGCGGCTCCCTAGAGAAGAAGTCCAACGACCAAAACGCCAGCACATGACGTTAAGAAGAAGACAGCCACTTTCTTTCCATTGCCGCAAGAAGCAGAGATGAGAAGTGCATACATACACCATCACTGGGCAGAGCAAGCCAAGGTTGGCGGATGCAGGAACAAAACGTTATAACCACGCGACTCCGTGTTTCAGCATACTTAAGCTCCATTGTTGGGGTCGTTTCCTTGAATGTTTCAACCAACAGCAGACTTTTAGCTGGAGCTAAGAATAGGCCATGGAACTCAGTTCATCGAACCGGAAGCAGAGAAGAAGAGATGCAGAGCAGAGCATGGACCAGGATGGATGTTGATGTTAGTTAAGAAGAGTTGGTCCGTGGACCCCGCGATCTGTAACTATGCGGGCGCTAAAGAGGAAATGATGCGAGTCAGCATGGCGGAGCAGTCCAGGGGTAAGAAAGAAGTATACAAACATTGAACACAACCGCTGTCAACCTGAAACACAACCTGTTGGTTGACTATTAACACCCGCTATTCATGTTCGTGTTGGTGTTGGGAGCAGAGCAGCTGTCAACCTATCACTGTGAGAGTATCCATGCATACTATTAAATACCTCACATGAATCTAACTACAAGCATGCAGTCAAGCGTTGGTCCGCCCGCAGCTGAATACGAGCCCTTGGTGTCTCTAAGGAACAATTACCTCGAACTGAAGAAAAATATTAAAAGATTCTGCAACTCCGAGGAATGTTTACGGCTGTCAGTTCGAGCCAGCAACCTTATCAATCTCCGAATACGCGTTGAGCGCCAATTGCCCCTCAGGATGCGCATAAAGCACATTTCGCCCCTTGATCTCCCCTTCACCACATCCACCAGCCCAGCCAGACTCTTCCCTTCATACACCAGGTCCGTAATGAACGCTTCCATCCGCGCTCCATACTTGATAGTCTCCCGCGCCGCCGTGGTCGCCGAGGCATCTACCCCAATGACCTTCCTCCTCTTGACACCACCATTACCATCGTGTTTTTATTTATTTTTGAAAGAAAAAAATATCGGTTACGGGATTGGGTCGGGTAACTCTTAAGGGTACTGCTATTTTGTCTTTCGCAACGATTCAGATAGTAAGATTGAATCATGAAGGTCATAATCGAAGCTGGCCCGACCTATATATATATATATCTATGATACCTGAAAAAATGAGAGGTTTCCAGGTGTGAGTTTGCGGAGTTGAAAACATGTATATGCAAGGAAAGGCAATTCGGACAACGCTGCCCCAAACAAGGCGCGCAAATCAACACAGAGAAAAAACAGGAGATAAGGAATGGATCTCTAGGATGGCATATAACAGCCAAGCGCCCGTGTCTAATAGGCGAATAAGTTGAATGGTAATCATGCAGAACGTCCAAAACAATCATCATACTCAATAGCACCACCATGCTTGCTGTATATATGCAATCATATACTCACTTTACTATAAAGCACATCTCATATGCGTGTGGGGGATCCACTTAGCTGACGAAGCGGAAGTCTAACCTCTTGTTGCCTTCGTCCGTGGTCGTGTCGATATACGTGATTTGTTCCTTTTGCGAAATGCCGTCAGCATCCCGGCCATGCATGATTTCTTACAGCCAAACGTGCCGTTGGGGGAAAGGAGAGGGGAAGATATGTACATACCTGGTTGCTCAGTTTACCCCAAGCCTCATCTCTCTTCTTATTCCGCCGTGTGTAATAGAGCTTTGTTGCGATATACACGACAAAGTTCCAGCAATTTATCGCAATCAAAACTCGATTTCCTCGCCGATCTGATCAAGGGGGAATTTCTCCACATTAGCGATAGCTGTCAAGGAATGACAGATTGGGAGAGCAAGGAGACATACAAAGAGGCTTGTCATCAGCTCGATAGATATTAGAACTTATGATTGATGAAACCTGAACCGACATGCTAGCAGGACGAGGCGGTTAGCTCTTTCTTTCTGTCCGCTGGCAGGAACGAGGATTATGAGTAGAGGGGTTTGGGGAAAAACATACTTGTACAGAGCAGCAGAAACCGTCCTCGTCCTAACGGTATTTGAATTGCGACTGCACCATCCGACTTGTATAGGGTGAGCTGGAACTTGTTAGAAAATGGCTCTTCAGGATATTCCTCCAACGGATATATATCTTACGAGTAGGGTATGATAGTAGCACGGTAACTAATGCATACGATCCCCATTTTGATGCACCATCTGGTAGCACCGCTAGTGCAATCAAGCAGGGGAAGAACCAGAATTGCGTAAATATACCTAACGCCGCACGTTGGCGAATCCGTTCAGAAATATATGTAAGAATAAGCATCTGTTCGCGTCAGCAAAAGACCTCACTGAGCAATATCGGGAGCCGAAGTCCAATGAGAAGGACATGAATAAGTTGGTCGTACCATAATTATAGTTCCAACCTGAGCTGGGATACTTAGTAGATTGGACTGGAACGTATCAAAGCCGAGCCCTCTGAGAGTGAGTGTCAGATACTGGTCCGGAGGGGAAGCAGGCATTCCAAATGTGAGACCGATCATATAGAGGGGCCAAAGATCGTAATCACAAAGAGATTTCCACAACAACTTGGGCGTAATCGCTTCTCGATTGTGCATATCTCCCTTTGATGGGTCATCACGCAGAATCCGATTGACGAGAATCTTCTCTTCTCGCTCTGTGAACCAACCCTTCGGCCGCCACCATGCCTTGGTCTGGGTCGGTGAAGGTGCCATCATGAATACAGACCAAATTCCGATCAAAAGCGTTAATATACCCTCAAGTAAAAATAACCACCTCCATCCCTCGTAGCCAAGGTATCCACGAAGTCGTAGGATTCCATAAGCTAACAGAGGGGAGATCACATCGGTAAGTCGGTTGGCCATCCAGAACAAAGCCAACCGGAAGGGAAGTTCTGTGCCTTTGAAAAAGTAGGACTTTTCCCGTTCCAATTAGCATCTGCTTTGTGCATATGAAAGGAGACAGGACAGGATAGGTTTACCAAATATAGGACCACATCGGGAATAAAACCACCCTGGAGGAAGCCTAGCAACGCTCGACATGCCAGGAAAGAGCCTCTTCCATTGAGCCAGAACTGCGAGGCTGCAACGAGACTCCATAGGATCATCTGCGCGGGAATCTTCGTAGAAGATTTTCGTAAGTTATCAATGTTCTCGGATAGCCGAATTATTGACTTACCCAACGATCCGGACCTGTCGCCAACATTAGTTACGTAGTCCTGTGGCATGCATAGAGAGACACGATAAAACCTACCAAGCTTCTTGCTGACAAGCTGAGAAGGTAGTTCCGCAATCAGGAACGCTACTCGAAAGACCGTATTGCCCAAATTGTAATCTAGAAGAGTTAATGAGTGAGATTATAGAGCGTGCATGCACATCATACCATTCGTGTCCAGGCCCATATCTTCGAGGAAGTTATCCGTATTCGCCTGGCTCAGGTTACTCCTGTCAAGGTCGAGCGCGAAGAACGCAATGGTTGACCACGCGGTGACTTTCCAATCTATTTTCCTCACCAGAGGCTAGAGATCGCTCAAACCTATCAATATCATATTCGCCAGAAGGTCTGTCTTTGGGGTAAGAGTTGATTACCAGCTCTTCTGCCCATGTCCATCTTTCGGACGGGTCGAAACGATGCAAATTCTCATAATTTGCATTCGGGGTAAAGAATTTCGCCTTGTCAGGGTCATCGTATACGGAGGGCTGAGTTGCGATCTCATCAAGATTGCGCCTCTCGCGTCTCCTGAACAAACTACTAAGCGCAGTAGTTGGCAGGTCCGAGTAAGCCAGTTGTTGTGCGGGAAGAATGGTCCCCTCTCGCTCAAGGCTTTGCGACTCCACCGAAGCGGAGTCGACAGTAACCGTCTTCTTCTCCATGATCAAGAAAAGTGTGGACTGCGATCCTGAGAAAGATTTCACCCCGGCTGAACGACCAGCTTCAAGATTGGAACCAGGAACCAAAGCCAGGAAATTCGGAGTATTTATGAAAACCGAGCTTCCCCTCTTCCTCGAGAAGATGCAGACGTCATGAGCACATAGCTTCTGGGAATCCTTGTCTGACAGCGTTCCTCCGGACAGCTTGAGCTTCTAGAGGCGCCGGCCATGTCCGCTTGATACAGGGAATAAACTGTGAACGGCCGGAGTTATTGGCAGTATTCCCGCTCCCAGCGAAATTCCCCAAGCATCGCAAACATTGGCATTGTTCGCCGTGCGTCCTGATAAGAGACGATTTCCCCAAGAAATGTTGCAATCATGCAACATCATTGCGCATGGACAGTGCTTTTGTATCTTGATCGACTGTCACATCCAGCAATCACATCATCCATAACCATGGTGATGCCTGAAATCTCACCATAATCGTGCATATGGCAACAATGACATATCTTTAGTCTGTGCAGGGATTGGGGCTCTATCTTGATGTTCTACAACTTCAGCTCGACCACAGCAGGTACATGTGTGTTTAGTGCAAGCGGGGAGGGCATAGGCATCATGCAGCAAGGTATTTGCGTGCTAATAGACAATGATGTCGCTATTGAGCGCTCCAGTTGCGGCATAATCCAAGGCATACCAGTTGCAAACTGATAAAGACGAATCTGCCGCCATGGAACTTCAGATTGATCGAAAAGATATCAGTCTTGGTGGGTGGAAAAATCAAGAAAGATAGTTTTACCCATCCATCAACAGCATTCGTTCACTAAGCCCACCCAACGAATCAGCACTGAGGTTCGTTGTTTTCAATTGAGCCAGCTGAGCGATGCGCAAAAGAATGAGCTTGCTCTATTGATTGCAAAGATGCGTGTAGTTGTGTTCCTAAGGATGACCAAGACTTTGATATTGGCCGTAAGAACTTGAAGCAGAAGGAGTTCCGAACGCCTTAGACTCTAGCAAGCTATGGACCGTTTTCGCCTTCTCCCACAATTCACGAATGTAGTTCTTCGAGATGCTAACAGACATTGCCATAAAAGCCTGTTGGAGCCATTATTGTTAAAGACCACATCGAGCTTCAAAACGAGAATGTATGAAGCAGGAGATCAGTCCGGACTTTTGTTTGACCGGCAGCTCAGATACAGCTCGCAGTAATGACATCAACCAACCAACACCACCTCATTAACAATGCTATTTGCAAGCTCGTCGGGAGCTCCTCTCTCTTCAAGGATCACTACGAAAGGATCACTACAAAAGGGCCACTGTAATACCTCTCTTTAGGTTTTTTTATGGTTGCGCCGTCATCAGTTTTTATTTAGACGCAGTTGAATTCTCCCACCCGTCGCATTCTATCTTCCACGCGCGCGTTGCTCCCGCGCATCTCAAAGCCGATTCTGGCTCTGAGATCTGACTTTTACCCTCTAATCACTAGTTCTACGTGATGCACAAACCGTCAATTCTCTCGAGGCTGGGTGATAATGCGCAAAAAACCAACAAGGCGGATGAGGACGAGGAGGAGGACTACATGTCCATGACTATAGTCGAACCTCAGCAGGCAAAGAGAGAAACATTCGCAGAGCGGAAGCTGCGCAAGCAGAGAGAGGTATGTTATTCAGTGAACAAAAATGCATATAGTTGGCACAACCTCATTGTCACTTAGAAGCTCATAACAGCGTGTACATACATACTAGCTGATATATAGACCTGAATGCCGACTAACAGTATTTTTATTCCATTCTAGTCTGAAGCCAAGTCCCGCATGCCAACGAAAGCCGAGCTGGCTGCGGCAGAAGCTGCCCGAAGGGATGCGGCCCTGTCAACAAGTACCCTCGATCCTTCGAACAAAGGTTTCAAAATGATGGCTCGACTTGGATACAAACCCGGTAGTGCCCTTGGCAAGCCGCAATCATCTAATAACAATGGATCACCTGTCGACGATTGGGATCGTCGCATTACCGAGCCCCTCGGCGTCCAAGTGAAAGAGGATCGAGGCGGCATTGGACTTGATGCTGAGAAAAAGCGGAAATTCAGACAGGAGGTGGAACACGAGGCGAAAAGAACAAAGGCGGAAGAGACTGACTTTCGGGAGCGGGTGCGACTAGAGAGGGAAGAAAAGAGGGCGGAAAGTCTGTTTCAAGCGGCGCAAAAGGTTGCGGAGAGATTGGATGCGGAATCTGAATTGGAGCAGATTGAAGGAAAGCCAACTGCCAAAGAGGACAGTGAAGCTGAAGAGAGTATCGGAACCGCTAAATGCAAAGACTCCGTAGAGGAAACCTCTTCGGCGCCATCATCAAGCAAGCCAAGCATACGGACGAAGCCGACCTCACAGATAAATATCCTCTATCGTGGTCTAGTGCGCTCGCGTGAGGAGAAGCAGCGCGAGTTACAAACCCGTCGCGGCCTTTATGACTCTCTATCCTCAGGCAGTCACAAACCGCTATCCGATCTATCCGGCCTACCCGTTTATGATGACACCGAACTAGATACGGACGACAAACTCGCATTAGGGCAGACCGCAGATGATAAGAACTTTGAAGCCGAGTCGGACGAAGAAGAAGAGGACGCCGAGCTGGAAGAGTTCAACCAGCTAAGCTCACAGGAGCGGTTGAGTCGCGTAGTTTCGTACCTGCGGGAAAAACACTGGTACTGTTTCTGGTGTAAGTATCGCTACGAAACGGATGAGTTGGATGGATGTCCAGGGCCAACTGAGGAAGATCATGATTGAATGAAATGGGACAAAGCTTGTCCTTTTCGATATGCCAATAATTGGACTAGGACTTTCTAACCCATTGATACGAGGTGCATTTATACGTGCGCTTTTTACCACACATATATTATGAGTGGTTGCTTTCTTTTTGGCCCTCACCGAGCGCATGGCGCCAGAACCATGTACAAAAGACTGACTCTGTGGCATTGCGAAAGGGAATCGCTCCTCCAACTCAGCTAGCCAGGCCTTTCGTGAAGCATACAGCACGAAAGTCGCTATCCGTTCTCCTGAAGATTCCGAACCCCTGGCAACAGCTGGATTTGCGACAGAAGGTTAAGTTGCGAATTCGGGAAGATGCCCCATTGCTTCTGGCCGTTAGCCGAGTGATATATCCAGGTTACCTTGTTTATATAGCAAGATATATCATTGTGTAATCGACGAACACTGGATAGGGTTCTAGACTCAATGACAGAAATTAAGCATTATAGTATCCGTGCTCCATGAATACATGTCCGACGCCATGACTCCAGCTTCACACCAAAAGAAAATATTTTCAATCCACCACATTAGCTCGTCCTTATATAGTCCCAATCATCTGACAAGTCACTTCATGTCTTGTCTATGCCAAAATAGAGAAACGCCCAAGTATCTTTCTTTTTTTTTCGAAACAAAGAGGCGTAGATATATGCAAAAACCCCCCGCTTAAAGAAAACAAATAAAACTTCACGCCCCCTCCTCCAAATCCTTCAATAAATTCTCCATAAGCTCTTTCAGCGACCGTCCTTTGCACTTCCTAATCCCCTGCAGACACTCGGCACATATCCTTAGGCAGCAAAACGTGCATCTCCAGCGCATCTCCTTGTCGTGTTTCAGACATGTCATGCAGGGGACTGGGTAGCGGGCATTCTTCGAAGCCACGAAGGTGCGGTGGGATTGGAAGCAGGCGAAATGGACTTTTGTCAGGGGTGGGATGACCGGTGGGGGTTGGCGCTTTTTCATGGAGCTTTTGATGGAGACGGTTTCGGATCGGGCTGTTGGTGGTGGTGGTTGTGGTATTTTGGCGGTTGGCGGAGGAGGGATGGGGGAATTGGTGATGGTTCCAATTGGGGGGCGATTAACGGTGGTTATGGGCTTAATATCTCTCGTTGGTGTCGATGATGACGAAGCCACAGATGGTGGGTTTGAATTGACTTGAGTAGATGATGAAGATGAGGCTTCCCCCTTTGCCGTACCAGGCGCAGAGGCTGATTGAGGGCTGCTCTCCGCCACCGCCGGGCTGGCAATCGCATTTTCTTCTCGATCCCGCGGTTTCTCGTGTTGTTTGGCGGTGGTTGGGGAGTCTGCAACCTTTTTTGTCGAACTTGGAAGCGGTATTCTAGTTGGTCTGTCGTCTAGTCTCGGGGAGACCTGCAGTGATATTATCGAAACTTCTCCGCTGTCCGTAGTAGAAGGTTTTGCATGGTTCTTTCTCATCCACGAGAGATCGAGCTGCGGCAAAGCGCGATTAATGCTCGGTTCAATGGCCTGCATTCTGATGCGGAGTCGTGATTTTTTTCCCTTCCGTTTTGCCGATGACTTCGTGCAAAGGGGTATAAAACACAGGTTCATCCACAGCGCTTTAGCTACGATGCTGCACGACTGCGAAAATTGGATTTGCGCATGGGATTTTGGGTTAATTGACCAGTTAATGGATGGGTGGGGACTTCGGTGGATATAGCTGGAGAGCTGTAGAAGAAGAGCAAGTAGGCAACGAGCAGCGCCTGGCAGTAGTAAATAGATCAATGGAATGAAGTCGTGCAAAGAAATTATAGAAATAGATCAGTCAATCTGTTTCCGGATTCCTTCAGAAGAGAAATAGTTATTCCCCGGGGAAGGATTATCCTTATTTATGCCAGGTCCAGCGGACGATCGTGGGATTAGGGAAAAAAAAACTGGGAGACAGCCCGCGAGCCTGATTTTTGTTGAGCAGATCATCGCCTCTCCGGCGCGCAGGGGCACAAGCTAAGTAAGTTTGCCAATTGCAAGCTTAGTTGCAAAAAACAAGAAAAAGAAAAAGGAAAAGGCGGAAGGAACCTGATGGCTGATTATTTGCTACCTGAGTCGTCCATGGTCGAAGACACCCTGTTCGGCTGCGGAGGAATCGGAGGGGCTATCTTCGATCTGTCGCTGCGAGTGATGGGTGGATTGGCTGGAGCTGTCCAGCAGCCACCTGCCAAGTCTCGTGGATAAGATCCGGCGTAGCGGTTGGGCAAGACAGCCTGGATTGCTGGACTCTGGAGGCGTGCTTGACCGTGATTAGCTGGTTGGATCTTGGGGGAGAAAGCGCTGGCAGGCGAAGTGAATTAGTGATGGCACTGATGGGACAACAAACAGACAGCTTCAACGCCACCCAAAGCCAAGCGACATAGAAGATCGGCATCGATCGTGGGACCCACAGCATGCCAGCCATCAGGCACTGTTCGCGTCAGTGTCCACTGTGGTCTGTCAGAGAGCCATCAGACTGCGGCATGGCAGGAACAAATGGCGAACTTCTCCACATCTCCAAAACTGTCCCTCAAAGTTCAAATCCAGCTGGCCAAAAGATGCGCTACAGCCCGGCAAAGCCAGTAGCACAAGAAAAAACCTAAATATATTTGGATTTGCTAGTCCAGGGAGGATGAACGTGTCGACGACTCGATGGTGTGCCTGAGAGATCTAGTGTGCTTTGAGGCTGAGAGATCTTGCATGCTTAGCACCGGAGCACTCTGAGTAGCACAGCTAGTTTGCCATCAGAGACACGATAGGAATCATAGGATGGCCTACGTGGAGCCAGTCGGAGATCGGTTCGTATTTGTTTCTTATTTTTTATTCCATGAGAAGCTACTCTGGACGCAACTATGCATCACTGGGGAGGAATATCAAGGTGGATGTGCTTTGACCAACACTAGGCTATTGCCACGGGAAACGCCCGCTCAATGCACATCCTCAGCTCTGTCCCTCTTGAACAAAGCATAAACAAACAAAATCAAAAGCTCCTCTGCCCATCAATTGGCCTAGAACCACCCCGACAATTCTCCAGCGCGGGTGACTGATGCAAGGCCCTCTGAAGAAAAGCCTTTTCGCATAACATGAATGATCCAGCAACCATGGCCAACATTGATGCTCCCCCGCCATTTGCCAGGTCTCTGGCTCCATATATTAAACCACGCGAGGAGGCTGTACGTATCCGCCGCGCCTTGACTCTGTATCTGAAAGCCCAGGTGATATTGTCTGATGACGCGTCTGCTTCCCATATATCCCTCTGTGGCCCTCACGGCGATGTTGGTGCTGTGAAGCGCATCCCACTAGAATTGAACAATGGCCTGCGTGCTCAATATCTCAAAGCACTCCAGGCAAATTTGGTTGCGAGGAGGGAGTACAACGAAGTAGTCCAGCAGATTACAGACCAGAAGAAGGATATAAACCATTCCAATGATGAGAATGACGACGCAAACAAGGACAAAGTACAGGTCCTTCAAACATATCTGTCTCTACTTCAGTCTCGTCGAGAGCATGGCAAATTACAGATCTTCCAGCACTATTTGGGCGAATTGAACGCCATGGACGCTGCCAAATCCGGCTATCTTGCTATCACAGAGGATCGGAGCCAGCTTTACGGACCTATTCTTGGAGTCTTTCCCCATGAACAAATCCCGGGGAACGGAGCCCCAACTGGTCCTGCATCTGACGTGGAAGACCTGATATATGAGTTGGAAAAGGCTGTAATCCGTGCCAAAAGGAAAGCTGATGCGGAGAAACGACTTGTTGAGAAGCTAAAGTCTCAAAGCCAGCGTGGAAGAGGGGACGGAGATGGCGATGTTCCATTACACGTCAAGTTGACGGCAATGAGGCGCACCCGTGACGAGCTTGTTCGCTGGGTTGAAGAGACGCTTGTCACATCAACGGATGACGGTGAGGCGATTGAGGAAGAGGCAGATTCTACGGCTGATGAAGATGCGGCTCGTTCTATGGAGGATCTGAGGTTGCAGATACAAGAGCACTATGCGTCTTATATTAATGCGCGTACGGCGCTTCTACACGCCCTTTCTGCAGCTTCCCGCCCACTACCCAGCGAATCGCGAAATAACCCCGGTCGGACTCAAACTCCTCCTACCGTCCAGCACAATGCGGCAACAGGTATTAGCTTACTTTTCCCATACATCAGCAATAGCCTTCTGCCACTGAGTAAGGCACACAAGGCTCCCGCCGGTCAGAAATCCTATCTATCTACGATCCTAGTCAAAGAGAAGGAGAAGGCGTGCCAGATCCTAGACCGTCTACAGGACGAAAGCCATCTTCTCCCAGAATATCCAATGTTGGCCAAGGACCCGCGGTTCAAGCGCGCTGTTGCTGCCATCAACCCCCGCCAACTGCTTTCCGCACCCGCCTTGCAAAATACTGCTACGTCGGAGATTGTGACTCGTGCAGAAGCCTGGGCTTTTGCGGCGCAAGAAGCCGGGGTCGCCACGAAAGCGGAAATTGAAGAGAACCTGAGTCACGGGGACGAGATGACGAAGAATGCGGGCGAGACACTACAAGAGATTTACGAGATCATGAATCAGGACTACGACGAGGCTACTCGTGTGGATGATGAGGGCGAGAAAGAAGAGGGAAAGGATATATGGGCGTCGGATGCGAACAAGGCCAGAAATCGGGTCAGATACAGTCGTACCGAGAAACAGCCAAAGGGACCCTGGTCTGGCTTGAACGGCAAGGTTGGCGTGGTTGGGGATGGATGAAGCGGGAAGCGGTGTGTGTAAATTAAATACCCTGACACTGGGACTGTGTTGAGTGCTGCAGATAATGACAGTATTCATTCACAAAGCTCTCCTTGCCCAACTTCCATATACACATACATAGCTGCAAAGTTTGAAGCATACATAGTAGGGATATCAATGGATCTGTGGCAATTCTGACAAGAATGGGGGCCACATGGCCAGTTGCTGTGTACAAAGCAGAAACACCTCACCAACTGGCCATGTCTTCAAGAGTATTTCTATTAATATTTAAAATAGGATGATAAATATGAGTATCACTACAGAGGATTTCTATATTATATTTTCCGGGGCGTCGTCAATTGCTGGGCGGGCTGGTGAGTCACTGGTGAGTCGACCCGCACTGCTGTGGAATTTTCCACCTTGGGTTTTCCGACATCGTCGGCGAAAAGTTAAAACCGTGAAAAAAAAAGACACTTCCCCAACAGCTTTGCACTCTCTCCCCATCCTAGTCTTCCACCCTCCAAAAAGCAGCCTTAACCCACACTCATTTTTATTCCTCGCTCTCAGGGCTGTATCCGCCGCGACCCTCCCCCTCTTTCGCCTCTTGAGCTTCTCGTGCGCCAGGCGCACCTCCCATCCAATGGCCCTCCCGGCCCGATGTGGGCAGCGGGCGATATCCTCTCTATTGCGACAGCGACGTCTAGCCTCTGATATCTACCCCTCGTCTGCTCGAGCATTTTCTTCCACACAGATCCCCGCCAGGTCGTTATGTGCTCAATCGCAGGCGTCAAAGTTTGCTTCCTCATTCCGCGCTCGTCGCCCGTTCTCGACTTCGCTCAAGCGCCTCGCTGCCACCATCGATGAAGCTCCCAATTCCAAGGCCTACTTGGCCAGCGAGGCGATAAAGGGCTCCGGTCAGCGCGTGGATGTGCAGAAGGTGCTGGTTATTGGTAGTGGAGGCTTGAGCATTGGACAGGCTGGCGAATTTGACTATTCGGGTACGTTGCGCACACTTTGATGAAACGAAATAAAAAGGGTCTCGCAGTTGGCTCTTTCGCTCTGTGCGGTTGAACAGCAGAATACAAACAAGCAAGAACACCCAATTGTCTCTGTAGTGGTGTCAATCGCATGTCAATGGCACTTTGCAAGCTTAGAATTCGTCGTCCTAGCTTTCTGTTCGGAAGACTAACTTGAATCTTGTTTTGTTGCAGGTTCCCAAGCCCTCAAGGCCCTGAAGGAGGCTGGTGTCAAGTCCGTTTTGATTAACCCCAACATTGCTACTATCCAGACCGACCACAAGCTTGCAGATGAAGTGTATTACCTTCCAGTTACCCCGGAATATGTGACTCATGTTATTGAACGCGAACGACCTGACGGCATATTCCTGACCTTCGGTGGACAGACCGGTCTCAACTTGGGTGTGCAAATGAACCGCATGGGTATCTTCGATCGATATGGAGTCAAGGTCCTTGGAACCAGCATCCGGACTCTTGAAGTGAGTGAGGATCGTGACCTCTTCTCCAAGGCCCTGAATGACATCAATATCCCTATCGCCGAGTCAGTCGCTGTCAACACGACCGATGAGGCTTTGGCGGCCGCTGAGAAGATCGGGTATCCTATCATTGTCCGTTCCGCCTATGCCCTGGGTGGTCTCGGATCAGGTTTCGCTTCCAACCCGGAGGAATTGAAGAACTTGTCTGCTCAATCCTTGACCTTGGCACCACAGATCCTCGTTGAGAAGTCGCTGAAGGGATGGAAGGAAGTCGAATACGAGGTCGTCCGCGATGCTGCCAACAACTGCATTACCGTCTGTAACATGGAGAACTTCGATCCCCTTGGTGTCCATACTGGAGACAGTATTGTGGTGGCACCCAGCCAGACCCTGTCTGATGAGGAGTACCACATGCTGCGAACTGCTGCTATCAAGATTGTCCGTCACCTTGGAGTTGTTGGCGAGTGTAACGTTCAGTACGCTCTTCAACCGGATGGCCTCGACTACCGCGTCATTGAGATTAACGCCCGTCTTTCGCGATCCTCCGCGTTGGCTTCCAAGGCTACTGGCTACCCTCTGGCCTACACTGCGGCTAAGATCGGTCTTGGACATACGCTTCCCGAACTTCCCAACGCTGTTACAAAGACTACTACTGCCAACTTCGAGCCCAGCTTGGACTACATCGTCACTAAAATCCCACGATGGGATCTCAGCAAGTTCCAGCACGTGAAGCGCGATATTGGTAGCTCCATGAAGTCCGTTGGTGAGGTCATGGCCATTGGTCGCACCTTTGAGGAATCGTTCCAAAAGGCTATTCGTCAAGTTGATCCCAAGTTCCTTGGCTTCCAGGGTGACAAGTTCGAGAACCTCGATGAGGTGCTGAAGAACCCTACCGACCGTCGATGGCTCGCCGTTGGCCAGGCTATGATTCACGAGAACTACTCTGTCGACAAGGTCCATGAGATCACCAAGATCGACAAGTGGTTCTTGTATAAGCTCCAGAATATTGTCGACATGCACCATGCTCTCAAGGAAATTGGTAGCCTGTTCGGAATTAAGAAGGAGGTTATGCTCAAGGCCAAGAAACTTGGTTTCTGTGACAAGCAGATCGCCCTCTTGGTCGGCTCAACTGAGGATGATGTTCGCGCTAGACGTACGAGCTTTGGCATCCGCCCCTGGGTCAAGAGGATCGACACCCTTGCTGCTGAGTTCCCTGCGGATACCAACTACCTCTACACTACCTACAATGCCTCATCGCACGATGTTAACTTTGATGACCATGGCACACTCATTTTGGGAAGCGGTGTTTACCGAATTGGAAGCTCTGTGGAGTTCGACTGGTGTGCCGTCAATGCTACTCTCTCCCTCCGAAAGATGGGCAAGAAGACTGTGATGATCAACTACAACCCAGAGACGTACTCCACCGATTTCGATACCGCAGACAGGCTGTACTTTGAAGAGCTCAGCTACGAGCGTGTGATGGATATCTACGAGTTGGAGAATGCCAGTGGCGTTGTCGTCTCCGTCGGTGGTCAATTGCCCCAGAACATTGCCCTTCGTCTCCAGGAGACTGGTGGTGCTCATGTTCTTGGCACTGATCCCAAGGATATTGACAAGGCTGAGGACCGTCACAAGTTCTCTCAGATCTTGGATAGTATTGGCGTTGACCAGCCGGCATGGAAGGAACTCACCTCGGTTGCCGAAGCTGAGAAATTTGCTCAGGCCGTTGGCTATCCTGTCCTTGTCCGCCCCAGCTACGTCCTTTCTGGAGCTGCTATGAGCGTCATCCGCAGCGAGGACGAGTTGCATGACAAGCTCATCTCTGCTAGCGACGTGTCTCCAGACCACCCGGTCGTCATCACCAAGTTCATCGAAGGTGCAGAGGAGATTGATATCGATGGTGTTGCTTCTGCCGGCAAGCTCGTTGTGCATGCCGTCAGTGAGCACGTGGAAGCTGCTGGTGTCCACTCCGGTGATGCCACCTTAGTTCTTCCTCCTGTCAACATTGACGAAACCACCTTGGCACGCGTCAAGGAAATTGCAGAGAAGGTTGCCAAGGCATGGAATATCACTGGCCCCTTCAACATGCAAATCATCAAGGCCGAGAACCCAGAGGGCGGATTACCGTTGCTCAAGGTCATCGAGTGCAATCTCCGCGCTTCTCGTTCATTCCCCTTCGTCAGCAAGGTCCTGGGCACCAACTTCATCGACGTTGCCACCAAGGCCCTCGTTGGCAGAGACGTTCCTGAACCTACCGACCTCATGGCTGTCAAGCGCGACTACCTCGCTACCAAGGTTCCTCAGTTCAGCTGGACCCGTCTTGCCGGCGCTGACCCATACCTCGGCGTCGAGATGGCCAGTACCGGTGAAATCGCTTGCTTCGGTAAGAACTTGGTTGACGCATACTGGGCCTCTCTGCAATCTACTATGAACTTCCGCATGCCCGAGCCCGGCGAAGGTCTCCTCCTCGGTGGTGACAGCTCTTTCATGACCGAGCTCCCCAAGATCGTCGACTACCTCAGCCCTCTCGGATATAAGCTATATGCCACCAGCCCCAGCGTCAAGGCCGACCTTGAAGCCAAGTCGCAGAACAATGTCAGCATTGAGGTCATTGAGTTCCCCAAGGAAGACAAGCGCGCTCTCCGAGAGGTGTTTGCCAAGTATGACATCCGTGGGTGCTTCAACATCACGCAGCAGCGTGGAACGTCTCTCGTTGACGAGGACTATGTTATGCGCCGAAATGCAGTCGACTTTGGTGTGCCGCTCTTCATGGAGCCAAAGGTATGGATTTTTCCCTTTTTCTTTACTTTTTATTCAGCCTGATATTTTAAGCAAAAAAATACTAACTACGTGTCTGAAACTATTAAGACTGCCGTCCTCTTTGCTCAGTGCATGAGCGAGAAGCTCCCCCGAAAGGAAGGAATCCCATCTGAAGTTCGAAGCTGGTCTGACTTTGTTGGAGGAAAGCTGATGTAAAAAGAGGAGGTGATATAGCATGAATTATTTGATTTTTCTTTTGTGTCCTTTTTTTGCCTTAGTTCCTTCGCGTTTAGGCAATGTTTTAACTTTTTTATCCCCTTATATAAAGCCAAGGTGTCGTGAGTATAGTGTTCTTGATATTTCTTTTCTTGCGAGCAAACGGTTGCCTTGAAAAATCCTATTTGGTTTTACCTTTTGTAACCTTGTGTACTATTTTGATTTTGATTCTTGATGGTTTTGTTTTTTGTTTTCACTCTTTGAGTTTGCCTTTTTATAACCCTCTCCTATCCTGAAGAATATATATGTGAAAATAAGATATAATTTCATGAAAATTTCTCAAGTTAAAGAACAGGGATGTGTAATTCAAAAAAGCACCATGTCCTAGATCAGATGGATATGCACATAGTTTGTTGCAGCACACTGGAGGACATAGTTCATATCAAAAGAACTACATATTCTGATGGATGCAGTTTAGGAACTACCTCCCCTTTCTACTCTCCACGATGCGAACTTCGGTTGATGCCAAGCCTGGTCAAACCTTCTGCATTTTCCCAGTAACTTAATATCACCCAACTTTTTTATATGTTTTCAAAACTCTCCATGGCTTGCCAGCACTGACTACAAGCTATCTTAAGAAAGCTTCAGGAGCTTCCCATTACTGTTCTCCGTTCGATCATCTTGGATAGTATCATTCCTTGCGGCTGGATCCTCTTAAAAGCCCGATCCATACTTCCCCCCTCAAAAAACTCTGCTTCTAATCTTCTCCCCCTAAAGAAAACTCCAACTCAAATCCATATAATTTTGACAACGCGAGAAATCCAATCTCCTCAATCATGGGCATGGACTGGATGGAAGACGCAAGCGGCCGGGAGATGTGCCTGGGACGCTACGGCCAAACCCTAAAAGGTCGAGCATACTCTGAGAAATTTGATGCACAAGTCCACCCTGGCAATGTGCCAATGATGGGACAAGGGCTGTTTGCAAATGAAACCGTCCTCCCTGGACGGGACCTGCTTGTTATTCCTGCAAATTTTAGTGTTGTGCTAGATACGGAGAGGCTGGCGGATACGTGTGCGTATTGTTTTGGGCAGAAATCGTACCAGGCGGAGGCAAGGGGGGAGGAGCCGAAGATGCTTAAAGCGTGTACGGGCTGCAATACAGTTAGGTATTGCGATAAGGTCAGTTAGAAACTTTCCCCCCCTTTTACATTTTGTTAGCAAAAAATACTAATGCGATACTCTAGGAATGTCAATCCAAAAGCTGGCGTTTCATTCATAAGCATGAATGTAAGATCTTCAAGCAGGTGTATCCCAACATCCTGGCCAGCAATGCTAGAGCAGCGCTGCAACTCATCTTGCTTCTACCGACGAGCAAAATCGCCAGCGACGATAAGGACATGTTTCAGACCTTGACTGGCATTCGTAGCCATCATCTGCGAGATGAGGAGTTTATGAAGAGATCTTATTCCACTGCGACTGCACTGCAGGAAATTACTGGGACAAAAATCCCGATTGACGATATTGTTGAGTTCTTAGGGAAGGTGATTTGATTGATCCATTGTTTTCCTTTGCTTTTTTTTTCTTTCTAAAAAGAAATACATCTAACTGTCGCAATAGCTCGCTATTAACAGCTTTACACTAACCTCCCCTTTCTACGACCAACTTGGGATCTGTCTGATTCCCTGGGCCGCGCTATTCAACCATAACTGTGACCCTAATGCCGTCGCTGGCTTCGATGGGGGATACTTTTACGTCAAGGCGCTAAAACCTATCCAACTCGAGGAACAGGTTTTCATTTCATACATTGACAATACAGAGCCCATAGCGCTGCGGGCGGGAGCTCTCTGGAAACGATATGGCTTCGGCTGCCTATGCGAGAAATGTCTCACAAAATCTGGTGAACTTCATGACGACATTTTTCTTTCTCCCGAAATTGAGACAATCAGGAAGCTGGAGCGGGATGCACACGAAGCATTGAAAACAGCCAAAGCATCGAAAGACCCGAAAGTTGCTGCCAAATCTCTCCGAAGCGCTATGGATGTCTTGGAAGAAAGCATAGTCTGGCCAATTATGCGGCAACCGTACCTGCAGATGCGTGACGAGCTCATTGTCTACCTTTTGGAAGCCAAACACTATCAGACAGCCTTTATCGAGGCGGCGATCCGGCATCTACGTACTGACCCGGTATTGTTCACCCAGGAGTGGCATCCGATCCGGAACTTGCATATATGGACTCTCGCCAAACTTGCCATCCATATATCCCAAGGCATTGAAACGCCGGTGACAGAATGGGTGGATCTACAAGAGTACAATCTAAACCTTGCCTTAATTATCTATTCTCTTCTCAGCGATCTGAATAAAAGCTGCTGGGGCATGCCGACCGCACGGGCTACATATTTTGCCAAATTCCAAGAAGTTAAAGGCGAGTTTGTGGCGAATGGGTTTGATCCGGAGTCTATGCAGGAGGAGATAGATGAGGAGTGGAGAAAGATGGAGGTAATGGTGGCCAAGGCAGTGCAAATCAGCAGAGAGAAAGCAGTTATTGCCGATTCCGGGTAGATATTCTTGCTTTGTTTTTCTGCCCTTGTTCAGATGTATTTTAGTGGCCTGAATAATTAGGTGCTGTCCTTCTTCATATTCCTGTCCGGCGAACGCTGTGTGTAAACCCTTTTCCTTTGTACTCCTTTCAACTCCATCTGCCGTTACTTTGGAGGGGAGGTTCCCTCGCACTATTCTTTCTTTCCTGGCAGGCCTATATATATGTCTACCTCATATCTTCCGACTCTCTGGAGTCTATTGGGTGGGGGGGGTTGCTGCCGGAAACCCCCCTCACCAGAATGACATACAACAACCACAAGCCCTTCATAGGGCTGTGAACTGCACTAGGTACGATTCACCCAGTTTCAGCTACTCTCTTGTTTTCTTCTCTCCACCTTTCCTTCTTGATATTCAGATATATATTAACTCTGAATATTACAGCAGTATTGCCCCCTCACAGGGTGTCATTGGGGGAGGAAGAGACAAATCCCAGGGGCAAAACTGTGAGTATCCATTCCTATTGCATAACATCTTGCAGTTTCTCTAGACAAAGGGGGCCCCGTTCTTTTTGCTCACCTAGAAATGATAATATCCACCAAGACACGAATCCATTCACTTTCACTACCATCGTTTGTTGTTGATGTTGTGAAGCTGAGGCGAGAATGGCTTGCTATAAATATTTTCATTTCTTCTTGTGCATGATTCCTTTTTCTTTCCTTCTCTCTCTTCCTCTTTTCTATCCATCCCTCTCACATATCCCTTTGCTTCCCTCAGGCCTGTTTCATCACTCACTTGCTCACCTGCTTTCAGACCACTCTTCACTACACGTCCTCTTTGTTTCAGGGCCAGCGAGTTCCACATCAAAGCCCTTCCCGCGCGTTCTAGTAGCCCCTCTAGAGCTCTGTGGTTGCTGAGCCTACGAGACGACTACTCCTCATCGACGAAGCACCAGATCAAACCGCGTCCAAGGAGAGCTCAGACATACGACTCAGTAACGAGCGAAAGTGAGGACAAGGCCTGCCTCTCTTGAAGTAACAGTGCGACCTGTGAACTGAAAAACGACTGTTCTTGGTATGTTTAGTACCGCGGTTCTGTCGCGTTTTTTCTTCTGCAAATCAGTCGAGTACTGAAGAGCGTGTATGGCTTGAACGCGATTGTTCTCACTAGTATCTAACTTCGCTGACAGGCTCCTTTATCCATCTCCTCGAACTTCAGCAATCTCTCTTCCTCAAGTCCGAGTCAAAAAATGTCTGGCTGGCAGCCTCAAGTTAACCCCTGGGACGGGCCAGTAGAAGCCGGCGAAGCTCCTCCCTTGAACATAAACCGCCATGATCCGTCCTGGCTCCTCAACCTCATCTTCGCCGCGCATCCAGAACTGCATCTGGACCTCGTTGCCATGGCATCAGTCAGCGAAAGATTTCCCGATCCGCGAGTTTGGTCTGCGGTAGCCGATCTCCAGCAGGACCTCGCGCCTTTTCAGCGTTCGGCCCAGGAATTGAGAAACATGCCGACAATGGAAGAGGAGGAAGAGGCGCGTGAAGTGCAGGCAGGAAGTAGCCTTGCTCCCATCGCTGAAGCTGTCGGTCCAGAAGGCATGGGGGTATGGATCGATCAGAACCCGCCTCTTCAGGGGAGAAGAGAGCCGCAGACACGCCAGCAAAGGGTGCAAAGAGCATGGGAGATCTTTCTCGCCTCGATCCATGATACCGCGAGCAACGACGATGACAGTCCTTTGTTCACCGCGGTCAGCAGCGCAGGTTCCGCTCCCTTTTTTACTCTTACGGATCATCCGGACTATATCGACATCGGTTCTGTCTGGACATCCGCTGCGGCAGGGGAATCGCTTTGGGGGCCCGAATCTGGAGAATGGCGGGCGGAGGATGAAGAGGGAGCGGTCCATAGCCCCGATGGGAATTCGAGTACGCGGCCGTCTGCGGCATCTTCATCGCGTCGTCTGCAACTCGCGAGATTTGAAGAGGAAGCAGACGATTAAGAGAGAGGTAGCCTGCGCGCTCTAGAGATGGGGCTTTTCCGCCCGGAACACCGATGGGGCCGGGAGACCAAGTTAGTGGAAAAGCGATGCGAGACTCGGAAGATGGGGCTTTTCTTGAATTGGACAAAGGGTGATGTCATGACTTCCTGGCAGTGCCAGACGAGAATATGAGGATTCGGGCGTTTTCCTTTTACCGCCACCACTCTGCCAGGTCTGCGAACCACCTATCGAAGATAGGGGGGGTTGTCTCGCTCGTCTTTGTTCCTTCGTTTCTTTCTTTCTTTTCTTTTTGTTTAGAGCTGGAAGATATCGTTATGCTCTAGAAGCCTTGCTCTTTCGTCGTCATTGGAGATAGAAATCGGATAGATAGAATTTCCCGGCAGGCTCATAATGTCAATGAAACTGCCTTGTTTGAGGAGAAAAGGATAAAGTTTAGACTCGGTCTATGTATAACTCGTAGTTAAACAAACAAACAAACTGGACGGTAGCTATGAGTGCAGCGTCTCGGATAAAGTTGGAGGTAAAGGGTTGATATCACGCCAATGACTTGAGATAAAAGGTTCCGTCACGTATTAGACCCTCCAGTAGATTACCTACCTGTTAGCTCTAACGCAATGGGGCATGAGCTTATATCCATGATGCGTTAAGGCTCGTTCGTGCCACAGGTCGAGAAGTTAAACCGATTTTGCTGATATTGAAACGCTACAGCAGGAAGATGGGCTGCCCAACTACGACTTAATAAAAAAACGTAGAATGAAACAAGCATATATCATGGGAGAGCTTTGTTGAGTGATATGAACTTTCTGCTAGAGCAATAAGGCTAAATCATTATAACCTTTTTTAAGCTAGCTAGATAATAAGGAGCACGTTAAAAAAAACACACTTTGGCTCTCCTTCTCCCATATAAAGTCATAAAACCCGACAAAGCATGGCCAGAACACACAACAACAACCCTTTTGAACCCACAAAAGCACCGAGACAAACACAAGAGGAGGACCAAGTAAAAGATTTTTGTATTTGTTTTACTTCAGGGGAATGAAACGAGAAGAGTGAGTAGCACCAATACCAGGTCTACCGTGCTTGACGGGTTTGCTGTACGAAGAGAATGTAGTTAGCTAGCCATTTCGCAGAAACCAAAGAGGCAAACCGTAAGAGGGAAAAAAAAACGTACTATGAGATCGAGAACTCTCCCAAGTAATGGCCAACCATCTCAGGCTTGATCTCCACCTGGTTGAATTCCTTGCCGGAGTAGACACCGACAACGCTGCCAATCATCTCTGGCACAACAATCATGTCTCGAAGGTGTGTCTTGACGAGGTCGGGCTTCTCGTTGGGCTTAGCCTCCTGCTTGGACTTGCGCAGCTTCTTGATCAGACCCATGGGCTTGCGCTTAAGACCGCGGTTGAACCGACGGCGGGCACGGGCGTGGACAACATCGCGGAGCTGTTCGGAGGAAAGGTCGAGGAGTCTATTTTTTTGGGAAAATTTGCGCGATTAGAAGCTGCTCAGAAAAATGTCTCGTGTGTCCTTTTATCGATTGGGAAACGGCTCGCCCAGTTTCTGGATAATCTTTTGAGAGATGGGTTTCACGTACTGGTCAAGGTCGATTCCGCGGTAGGAAAACTTCCTGAAGGCTCTCTTTCTCTTAATCTCTGTAGAAGGTAGGTTCCCGTCAGCCGATCTCGTTCCCAATCCGTTGTGTTCGAGTTTCTTTTTTTTCCCGCCCCAATCTGCATCGAGGTCTTCTCCCCGTTCGCAAATATAAAATTCTCCATCTTCAAATGATCCCTCAACAGTCCCCGTAGCAGCACACAATCCACACAAATCCTCACTCCCACGAAATCCACATAGACGAAACGAAAGGGGAATATTCTATCACGTACCAGCAGCCTCCTCGGCGTTCTAAACGACAACACTCGTCAGTAAACCATCCACCAAAGCAAGAGGGGAACAAAAAAGGATACTCACGTATTCGACGTCAGCCATGATTGCAGATATGTCCTCAGTGAGTCGCTTTCCGAGAGCCGTTCGAAAAGCGAAAGGTGAGAATTATTGGCGGGTGGGCGTCTGGGGGATGGTCGTCTTCTCGGGCACGCTTGGTCGTCGCTCTGGCAAGTCTTGAAAGGGTGGGAGGAGCCTCGCTCGGCTAAGCGAACCGCACTAAGGGCCAGCAAGCCCTAACCCAACAACCCAATCAGGCAATTAGGGCTAGCCACAGCCCCAACTGCTGCTGATGACGCGCGATAAGGCTGCATTGGATGGCTCGCGATTATGGGGGGTTGATGAAAGCAATGGAAAAAAATATTAGATATCTCCAAATAGGTAGTAATGGCGTTAGATATTGAGTGTCGGCTCTGTGGTATATATATGTCAAAATTTACGGTTTAAAAAATAATGCACAGAATGGCTCTACAAGTATACAAGACTAGGATGTCGCTACTGCACAGCTACTAAGACAATCAACAAATGCTAGAGAACCTGGTTTCCATTTTGATGGGTGCCCATTCTAATGAGCAGGCAAATCTTCAGTACATGACTTTCGCAATCATGATTTCATATCTTGTCATCTTCCGGTCCCGTAAAACAAGTTTGCGACCGGGTTTGCCCCAGAACACATTCCCCAACAGAAAAAGGTATCAAGGTTTTTCCAGCGTAGTCGTAGCATTCGCATTAAAGCAATGCACTTAGTCGAAGAGGCCGAAGCCCATGTCCTCGTCAGACTCCTCCTTCTCCTCTTCCTTCTCCTCCTCCTTCTCAGCGGCAGCTTCACCGCCGGTAGCAGCGCCACCAGTAGCGCCACCAGCACCGCCAGCACCACCGGATGGGACGGAGGCGAGCTTGGTGGAACCCTCAGCGATCAACTAGACAACACAATTGGAGTCAGTAAATTTGCACTGTCGCCCAGATATCATAATAATGGCTCTGGTGGGCGTGGGTACGAACCTCTTCAAGGTTCTTGCCCTTGAGCTCAGCGATGAGCTGGGTGAGGCGCTCCTCTTCAGCATCAATACCGACGGACTCAAGGACGGCCTTGACATCAGCGGCGGAGGGGGAGGCGTTGCCAGCGAGGCCGAGGAGGAGATAAGCTGCGAGGTGCTTCATTTTGGATGGTGTTTCTGCGCACAAAAATAGATCCAGTCAGTATTTTCGACAAGCGACAATGGAATGCTGCGAATACGTACTTTGATGTTTCGAATTAAGCGAACAGGAGAATCAATCGATTTAACCGCAAGTTGGGCGGAGACTGAGACGTCAGGTTCGTCGGAAGTTGGAGGATGAATGTGGGATGTTGAGAGGGAGAGATGTGGACTGAGTTGCGAGATGGAGCAAAAAAAAAGAAAGTGTGCCCACAAACCCAGTGCGTGGAGCTAGGGCGGTGTGTGTGTGGCGCTACTAGGCACTAAGCGAGGCTGCACCAGAAGGGCGTCATGTGACCTAGCCATCGCCATCAGCTTATGTAAGGCGATGGGCTACAGTGTACTATTTCAAGTTTGGTCCAGCAAAGACTCATTCACTCCCGCTGCTGGTGACTTCTTCGAGTTGGCTTGTTCCACCTGTCTCTCTGCATCGCTGTGCGTTCTCCTCGTTTCGAACCCCTCCTTCACTCCATCAGCTCTTGTGGAAAACCTCATTTGCCACTATCTGCTTTGTTCTGCGACGCTGCAGCCTACTTCTTATCCAGACTCTTGCAAGTCGGCTCGCGATGACCTGGCTTGGGATTCTGGAGTCATGAACCTTCGTCAATTCTCCCATTAGCCGTCGGTGAGCGCTCTTTAATTTTATCCAGTCAAGTCAAAGTCATTGCCATATCTGGCTCTGTATCATTCAAGATGAGTGTGAGTATCAAATATCTGCACTTTTTAAAGGTTCCCCACTAAGATACATCTTCTTTCCCACAGTTCCTTAACTCAGTTCTCCTATCGATTGAGACGGGTGACGCAGCCGTCACCCCTCCTTCTGTAACCCGGAACCCCACTCCCAAGCCTACGCCCTCTGTACCCAAGTCTGCTCCTCCTGTGGCGCAAAGCAAGCCATATTACGGCTCGAGCCAGAAGAGGAAAGCAGAGGATGAAATCCAACCGGGCAACAAGCCTCGCAAGGCCTCCAGGCCCTCGTCTCCTTTTTGGTCGAGTTCCCAAAAGTCGACCCCGGTCCCATCAGCAGCAGCCAGGCCTCGAGTTACCCCGCAGTCGACAACCCCTTCAGCCACCACGAAACCCTCCTTAACGACGGCAGGGAAGCCACTGAGTAAACCTGCAGCAGCGCCACCAACTAAGCCCCCCCCCAAGGGATCGTATGCGGAAATGATGCTTCGCGCGAAACAGCTACAACATAAAACCCCGACGCAGCTTGGGATGATCAAGCATCAGTCAGCTCCCAAAGAGAAAATCAGCAAGGCGAAGCGACGAGCGATGGAAGCCAAGCAGCGCGAACAGGACGCCGGGAAGCCAAAGAGACCTGGCGCCCCATCTGCTCTCGAAGGGACATCTGGAAGACTGAAAGATGGAAAGGCAGGAGCTGGCAAGGCACGTGCGGAGTCTGAGTACAAAGGAACCGCGCGACCACCTCGTGATCCTGCTGTTCTAGAATACAAGGGAACCGCTGGTTTAGCCTCCCGTCGCCCTGGTACCAATGGGAGCGCTCAGAAACAGTCTCATCTACAGCGGTCTCGTAGTCGAACACAAGATGAGTATCTAGGAACCGATGAGGAAGATGAGGGAGACCAGTACGGCGACGGAGAGGAAGAGTATTACTCCGACGTATCCTCCGACATGGAAGCCGGTGCGTTGGATGTTGAAACTGAAGAACAAGAAGCGCTACGATTAGCCAGGCTTGAGGACGAGAGGGAGTTACGGGCAGAACTTGCTGCGAAGAAGGAGAAAATGGAGCGCAAAAGGAAACTCACAGCACTGGTATCGAAACCCCGTCGCTGAAGTGCGTGGTATCTCCCTTGCATAATGCGCCTACCATCCACCGCAGGTTATCATATCACTACTTCCACAGCTGGTGCATGCAGCAATATGGCGCTTTGGTTCAGTTGTCGAGGGGCGTTTTGGGTCTCTCGCGTTTATAGAACAGGTTTTGTGAGCATATCACGGCGTCTTTTATTCCCTACCTACTTTATTTTTACCCTTTCTGTCTTCTTGAATTGTCGATAATGGAGGGGGCCCGTTCTCTGATTACTTGGATATATTGCATAGCGGGCTGGTTTTTGCTTATCTGGCTTATTGTATTGAGATTATGTTTATCTATGTTTTCCTTTTTTTCTTTGGCTTGTATGGCGTTCAGTAGCAGCGAAGATTATTAGACTATTATTACGGTTTACTTTTCTTCGTACTGTTGAGAAACCAAGTTCTCTTATTTCCCTCGTAATATACATAGAACACGCGTTGATCCCTGAATGTGTACAGAGTAGAGACGCGGGAGGTGACATCACTGCTTCTCCGACCTTGGTCCCCCCCACTGCAGCATCAATATAACATACATCCACCTCTCCCACCATCCATCTTGCAACAATTGACACATATTCAGCTCCATAACAAATCTAAATCAAACCCATCTATCCCTATACAATTTCCTCATCGATTAATTAATTGATATCTAATCATCCCAGACCTACCCCAACATTGTGAAACCTACCCCCAAATGCCCAGCCCTCCTCAGAACAGCCCCATCGGCCTGCCTACGATGTCCGCTGCAACGAGAAACCTCGTAGCCAAGGTGCGCAGAATTGTGCCGCCTATGTTGGAGAGATTTCATAAGGGTATGTATGCTTTATATTTATTTTTATTTCGATTTTTTTTTGGAGATTAGTATTCCACGCCAACATCTCGTTGCTCTACGCACGATGTCCCCGATTTCATCCCATATATCTATAGCGCTGGGTAGATTACATGTCTAGGCCAGCAGAGTTCTGCAACATACAACAGCCCCATTCAGTGTATATATATCTGCGCAGTTTTCAAATGCATGAATGAATGAGGCGGAGCAATATGTTACTTAGGAGAAGAAAGTCCATCATGCTAATGCCCTTCCATTCCAGGACAACTTGGCCGTGTGGCTGTTATTGGTGGAAGCGAAGAGTATGTCTATTATTTGCTCTTTATCCCCATCCCTCGAACCTTGATTGGCTATGGCTATCTTCTGGTCGAATCATTTGTGCTGTGCGAGGAGAGAGTGTGTGTGCTACATGTATATGTGTAGTATAAGTAGCTAATTGGAGCTATTTATCTCTTGTTTATATTTCTGTACTTGTACTGCTCTTATGAGGGAGGTGGTTATTATGAGAGGTCTCGTCTCATGGAGAGCTTCTTTCACTTTTACTATGGCGCATCGGTCTTGTCTCTTGCCCTATTTTCAATTGGCTAGTTACCATACTTGTCAGAGTGAATATGGAAGATGAGAGAACACCCTCAGAGAGAAAACAAGTTCTTGGATAGGCCTTACTTGCTTATTGGGGATCAAAGCCATGCTGACATAGGGGGTTATGACAGTTATACAGGGGCACCATATTTCTCCGCAATGGCTTCTGCGAGACTGGGTACGTCGATTCTTCTCCAGCACTGTACTATGTTTAAAAAAAAAATTGGCCCATGAAGAGATCTATACGGCCGACCCATTGTCTCAGTGTGTTTTCATACTTCACGCTGACTGATTGCGCTCGAGTGATATAGGTTGTGATATGGTAAGTTTTATTTCTTCACAGGCGATATATAACCCCCTCTAAACTCCCCCCTATATAAATCTGATGCATAGTACTAACCCATCTAACAGAGCCACGTTATATGTGAACCCTCCGCAGCAACAGTACGTCAACCAGGCATTCCCTACCCGTCACGCAAATACACATCCCCTAACCCCCCTTTAACAGGTCATAAAATCCTACTCCCCAAACCTAATGGTCCACCCAATTCTCGCGAGCAAAAAATCCCTCTCCAGCTCACCAACCCCATCATCCCCCCCCTCCCCCTCCGCACTCGCCGAGCCAATCCTCTCCTTCCTCCCACGCCTACACGTCCTAATCATCGGCCCCGGTCTCGGCCGAGACCCAACAACCCACGCCATCGTATCCGAAGTCATAAAAGCCGCACGAACGCGCCATATGCCTCTCGTCCTCGACGCCGACGCAATCCTCCTAGTCCAGAACAATCCGGACCTCGTGCGCGGCTATGCGGATTGCATACTCACGCCTAATGTGGTGGAATTCTCGCGGTTGGCTAAGGCTTTAGATGTTGATATTTCCATCCAGGAAAACTTACTATCCTCAACATCGAGTGAGGAGGAGTTACGCGACCGTCGCGACTCCCTAGCCTGCGAACGGCTATGTTCAGCTCTAGGCGGAGTGACAATAATCCAAAAGGGTGCGCACGATGTGATTTCCAACGGTATTACGAGTGTGATTTCGGATGTGAGGGGTGGGGTTAAGAGGAGTGGGGGCCAGGGGGATACGTTGACGGGGTCGTTGGGGACGTTTCTTGCGTGGAGGAAGGCGTATCATGAGGGGCTGTGGGAGGACGGTGAAGAAGAACAAGAAGAACAGACTGCTGGCGAAGACCGCCCATCGAAAGAGACCGTCGAGTATGAACTCCATGATGATGACCCTGATGCGCTGAAGGAGAAGAAGAAACTGTCGCCCGCTACAACATTGCTTCTAGTAGCTTGGGCTGGCAGCGCGATTACCCGCGAGTGTTCACGACGCGCATTTGTGGCCAAGGGTCGGAGTATGCAGGCTAGTGACTTGACGGATGAAGTTCATGAGAGCTTTTTGGCTTTGATTGGAGAGCCGGAGGAGGGATCGAAGCTGTGACTTCTTTTTTTTAATGCTATTTTTTAACCCCCCTTCCACCCTTTTTTTTTTTTTTTTTCACGCTGGGGAATGGAATTTTCTGCTACGATTGCAAAATCTTGGGGGCTCGGTGAGAAGTGGCATGCTTTGCACATGTGTATATATTTCTTACAAGTGTAGTATATTCTTCTCTCTGATGCTTGTACATACGTAGAAATGTTGGCTACGTCCCCCTGGCTGGCCTCCATAATCCTCAAATCTATTATTAATATACTAGAAAGGCCAATAAGGATATACTGCCTTACCGTAATCAGTAGATAATAATAATTTCGATAGACGATGCACGAGCCAGCATCGATAGGAGATTATATGAAATAAGCTTTTTATATAAAATATCACCCGAATCACAATGCCTTAGGAAAGCTTCTTGATCGACCCTTTTTTTCACTTCCTAGTGCTTAAAATATATATCTCAAAAAAAAGGGTATAAATATATCTTAAATATCATCAATATCATCAATCATAAAACACAACAGAAAAAAGCCTCCTCTCTCCGCTCCATTTCCTCTCATAGTTCTGCAAAATTTCCATAATTACCATGCGCCCCCCTCAAACCGAATCATTTATCGTAATGGAAACTCCACCTACGTAAGCACCTGGCACAAAGTATATCCCAAATGGACCAAAAAAAAAAAAAAAAGGTAAATAGTATTGTTGGGTATTTTCCAATTAAAAGAGAAAGCCTCTTTTCAGCAACCATTATAAAACCGAAATGAAGTACGCTGCGTTAAGAGGTATCTGTTAAAGATAACCAAGCCGCAAAAAGAGAGGCAAAAAGAGACCCCTCAGTTGGCATAAATCCAAAAAAAAATATAAAAAAAAAAAGGAGAGAGAGATAGAGAAGAGGTTCCGTAAAAAAAAAGGCCGTTGCCAAACTTTGCATGGAGCGATCAGTTGTAGAATTGGAGCTCAGATATTTGAGAAGCGCTTCACCAGCTTCATACAAGCGTACAGTCGTTGCACGGCTCGTGCTGACATATCGTACAACGATCTTCTAGCTTAAGGAAATAAGTGTGTTGAGGACATTGGCACTGTTTGTTTTTACCGTTAGCCAATCCCATCCCGCAAGGATTCAGCGGGCATATCAAGAACAAAAATTGAAAAGAAAGTATAAAAAATAAACTTACACAAGTAACAAAGGTCACATCCAACAACGGATTCGACTTAATCGATATGAGGCCACCAACCTCACGATTCTGCTTTTGGCTGGCTGGACGGTTGATGTGATTGCCGCTAACCCCAGATCCCATGCCTCTTGTGCTGCCGGTGCTATTGCTACTACCGGTGGCCTGCGGGATTTGTGGTTGGTTTTGCCACGCTTGTGAGCCCCAGTCACTATATGGGTTCTGCCACAAGATGGGTGTGGTGGATTGCATCTGTGCTCCAGGGCCTGAAATCCGCGGAGGTGTAGATGCGAGTTTGCGTTTACTAGGGGTCCGTGACGAAGCAGATTCCACGTCTGAGTTGGGATTGTACGTTGATCGCGGAGTGATGGGCTCGTTATGTTTGTTGCTAGCCCTATTTCTATATCCCGACTGCGTCCATTGCGTAGATTCCCGCCGCTTGTTTTGTAGAGATCTAGAAGGATTATCAGGACGCTGCGAATTGTGGCTTGGAGGTGTGCCGTTGTTCGCTTTATATCGTTCCCGAGTTTCCCACTGGCTCTCAACGCTACTAACAGCAGTGATAACCGTTTCCTCATCGTCTTCCCGTCTAGCGCTTGTCGAGGATGTAGTCGGATCATCTTGCCCGCCTTTATCTTCCGGCGATACGTCGGCGGCCCCTTCACCCACAGGCGGCATCCAATCATCAATTCTCTGACCCTTTTTAAAGTGCTCCTCATCGATATGGTCAAATCTCTCATCCCACGCGTCAATACCCTGTTTTGTTAGCGAGATAAGTTTACGGCAGAATCCACACCAAAATTGGAATTGCCCGTTCCTGCCAATCCTGTTCTTCCGCAGAGCCTGTTTTATCTTGCTGCCGTTTGTTATACCATGATCACGTCTAAGATGCGTTCCGAATAGTTCTCTGCGATAAAAGAGGCGGGCACATGGGCGATCTGGGTGCTGTAGAGATGGATTGCCCGACAAGTCAACCTCGGGCTCCTCACAGCACCAGCTCTGAAGTTGAAAGTGCTGAGAATTCTCATGCCGTTTCCAATCGTTTTTACTTCCGAATCGTTTGTCGCAGTTGGTAACGGTGCATCCATACGGACGATCATGGCGTTTCAAGTGTTTCCTAAAGGGGTAGTAAAGGATATTAGCTAAAAGAATATTTCACTGATAAGGCATAGACCATATTGAGGCGGGGGGGGGGGGAAACCATACGTTAACTCGCATTGCCGTTTTGTTTTCCGCGTACATCCCTCGTGTGGACATAAAAATATCCCACTCTGGTCACGTAGTGTGGTGGTGTCAGGGGGCCCATCTTTGGAAGGAGTCTCAGATGGCGGCGTGTCCCGAACACCAAGTTGTTCAAGGCCAGCCAAGAGTAACCGTTGAATTAACTCCTTTTTGTGTTCTCTTCTCCCACCTCCATTGCCAATAAGCAAGTCAAGATAAGACGGCGTGTACGGGCCATTTTCCCCACCTTGCGTCCGTGGAAGATTAAAAAGGCGTGAGCTTGCAGGATCCTGGGTCCTTTGACGCAAATGGACGTTATCCAACTCCTTTGCTAACACCTTCAACAACCCCGTCGCCGCTTCTGCAACCAGCCCGTCTGCGGCGGAATCCGATCGATCGGACGGGATTCCGCGAATAAATGGGGAAGAGGGTCTGCCACCATCGAATACTGGGGCGCCATTCTCAGGTTCAGGTTCGGGCTCAAGGTCACAATTCATCTCAGAAACTGCCTCCCATCCAACTTGATTGGTCGTCTCAGGCTGACGACTTTCGCCTGAATTGGACATAGTAACAGATATAGGAACATCTATAACGGAACTGCCCGGGGCCTTATCATGGCTACTCTGAATTGAACCACCAATCGATCTAAGATCCACAGCCGTGGTTCCAGAAACGGATGGCAAAGGGCCTTGATATATACTAGCCGGATTTATGGCTTCGTTCATCTGAGAGATCTGGTCATTATCCACTAGATACTCTGATGTTGTTGTAGCCGAGTCTGCGCTTTGTTGAGTAGATGCAGGACCCGTTCTTCGCCTGGACAGAGAGGCCTGTAACTGATCTTCTTTTAACCTATTTGCTGCCGAGAATTTCTCTGACTCATACCATCGATTCGACCTATAGCGAATCAGCTTGATTATCACTTCCAGCTGCATACATTCCCAAACGGCAAAGTACATAATCACTCACAGCTGAATGAGCTTATCGAAGTCTTCATCACCATGAACACGACGCAAATGCTGACAAAAATTATCGAAGCGAGGCCTATCCTGATCCTTCCGAGGACAATTAGCCCCAAAACACTTGTATAGCTTCGAGGTTCCATGCTTCGGTTCAATCCCATGGATGCACTTCTTATGCCTCTCAAGGTCGTTGATTGTGCCGAATCCAGTCTTTCGGGTGCATCCAGGCACTAAGCATAGGAATTTTTTCTCGTGACGCTGCATATGTTTCCTAGTCCGTCCCGATTAGAGTAAGTATATGTCCAAATTTTGTAGTGCATCCGCAGTTGATTCACTTCTTCACAACCAATCCGGCGCTGGCGAGGGATAAAAACCTACTTTTTATCTGACGGACATCTCCCTTTCCAAGTACACTTCGCTACGTCGCACGTAAACACCGGCTCCGCAGTCGGTGTTTGGCTTTCCTTCTCGTTCGACCAGTTGTGGCCAAGTTGTGAACCAGAATGCGGGTACTGATAAACCGATTGGGAATAACCTGGCGCGGGTGGTATTCTACTAGCTTGTTGGTGATGCGACGCCCTTGGTACCCTCCGATCCACGGAGAAGGAACCAAAGTCCGACATAGTCGTAATGCTCCTAGGAGCATATCCAGGATTGGTACCATATCCAGAGTCCGATGGCAGATGTCCGTTTATTTGACTTCCGACCTCTGACCTCATTTCTTGGAAACTGTGTGATGAATTTCCGTCTGGTCCATAAATCCTCTGTCGCTTAACGTGCGGAGAAGAATAGGTAGCATTAGGGGGCAATCCAGTGACATGCAGCGGCGTCCATGCGTCCTGGTTCCCGAGAGGCAGACGGTCTATTTGGCCAGGGTGGAAATTCCGGGCGTTGATAGGAGAAAACTGGGTATTATAACGCTGCCATTGTGGAGAAGCCGAGGGCCGTAGGTCTAACGAGGAAGAATCGACTAGGTTAGAGAACACAGGTGATGGTTGTATAAAGCTTAGATCCGTCCCAGGCCTAAGGTTCTCAAGCAAGGTATTGATAGGTACAGGCTGGTGGAGTCCCATAATCCCCCGGAGGTCCTCTCTGCTGTCCCAAGGCGTGTTGCCGTGGAAGCTATTTTGTGAACCATGAGCAGATCCCTGAGAATAGAAAAAGCAATTAGCTCGCTAATGTCGTCGATCATGGCACCCTATCGGCGCTACACAATAATCCCCCGATATTGTGAAATCTGAGAGCGGGAACAAAAAATGGAGAAATTAAGATGCAAATAGAGGCCGCAGGGATCGGAAAAGAAACGAGAAAGGGTGGATCAGAAATAACGACAGGAATGAAAAAGACTTATCATACCACATTGTTAGACATGTTTGGTTCGCACGGCGATCCAGCGGAATAATGCTGGGCCATTTCGTTTAACGCAACGCCGTTTGTAAGTAGCCCCGCTCCACTGCACGGCTCTGACAGGCGGGTCTAGATCATATATGGGAGGGGAACACAGCTTCAGGAATAAAACAGGGATTTTGATTTCGCACTTTGCTGTGCCTTGGATACGTGTACTAGATCACAACGATCAGCAAGTGGACGTTTTCAACTAATCTTGCAGGCGGAAATGCAGGCGGAGACTGGGTCTAGAGCTTTCACGAACAAAAGGGTTCCCGTGCTCTGACCGCGTCCCCGCCAGTCAACCCCGCTGTGAATGGGAAAGCCTTTGAAACAGGGGGGAAAAGTTTCACGTAGTAGCAATACTCACAAGAGCTTAGATACGTCCAAGGATCTATCGTTTGTAGCGGGTTCTTTCGACGGGGAAAGAAGGAGAAGGTGAGATGAACGTAGAATATGAGCAGTCACAAAGCTGAGGAGCCTTAAAATCTGCAGGCTCGACGCAGGTTAAAGCACAACAGCTAGGCTCGGCGCTCTAGAATTATGATAAACAAGTACAAAGTAGAGCCCCAAGGTTCAAGCTAACAATAAGAGCTCTCCGAGCTCCAAGACGGGTCCTAAGGGAAGGTAAAGTTGGGCGGGAGATTTTCCGATCAAGGCTTGGGTCCGTCAACGTGTTCATCAAACCGCAGCCGCGCAAAACCGCATGCCTGTAATAAGAGCTCTGATCACCCTTATGGACCCAACGTTCCGCAGCAGCCTGACAGCCAATCAGATATAACCGCAAGCTGAACCCCTCAAAAAAGAAAAGAAAAAAGAGGTAAAGTTAGAGAGACCGCAGGTTCTAGACGCCGTTTTCTCTACCTGTCTAGGTTTAGAGGCGGGTACAAATAGAACGCAGGCCAGAGAGACCAGGAGGGCTGGGAGTTAAATGCCGGTTTTTGTTTTTCAGGCTTTTCTCGGCTCAACTGACTCTCGAAGAATCCACGTGGGCTGTGCAAAAAGGGTCATCGAGCGAGCAAGAAAGAAGAAGAAAAAAAATGAAATATAACAAAGTCGGTACGAATTGCCAAACTTCAAAAACACACTTGGGGGGTGCACGACAGCTGGGGAATGTAAAGCCGCTGCAAATCAAATCAATACATGCACGGGGGGCCGAGCTTTCAGGCCCAACAAATGATGATATTAATGATGATAAATAAGAAGAAATCACAGAAAAGGCCAGGCGGGATGGATGGCGAAAAAATAAAATAAAAAGGATATCCCCACCCGGACAGGGAGAGAGAGTAATGTAAGTGTAAGTAAGAGGTATCAGATCGACCAGACACGACGTATCTCCAACGGGTGGAAGATGTCAGCCTAACAAACCCCCTTGTAAAAATCAATAGTTTGGTTCCCTCTTTGGTATCTCTGCAGTTGAGAAAACAGAGAGACAGAGCGAGACGCAAGTGATGGAGGGAGGTCTCGAACAGAAAGGGTGGCGCCCCAGGCCCAGGGCGCAAAAGCTTCCAGATCAGCACGCACACCAAGGACCCATCACGGGCAGACCCGGGACCTGCTGCAGAGCTGCAGAACAGAATAGCTAGGCAGAGCAAATAATAATAATAGGATGAGGGCGACAGAACTGCCCGTGAGAGTCAAAAGGTGATGTGTAGAGTAGTGAGTGATGGTGGATGGATATTGGTGGGTTGTGGTTGAGTCTTGAGATAACACGGCGGAGGCTGCCTAAACTTAAAACCAGCTAGCATCTCCATTCAGGTTCTTCCACACACACCCTTGCTAATCCAATTAGAGCTTAGTCTTGCAGTGACATGCGTAACATTGTATGTGTAGCTATACCTCATCTAATCTAGGGGATGTTTCTGCCAACACTTGGGGTGTCTGTAGGAGATCCATATAGTAATACATCACATCCCCTCCACCCAAAGCTTTCCATCTATCCATGTATCCATCTAGCCATCTCTCCTTCAGCCTTGCCTACCTCCCTCTCGAGTCTCCAAGATAAAATCCCAGAAAATACAATACAAACTCCCTCCCTCCCCCGAAATGAAAACAAAAAAAAACAAAAAAACAAAAAAACAAAAACAAAAGTGAGGCTTAACAAAAACGCCTCACCAACCAACCAACCAAGAAACAACAAAGTCCAGTCATCAGTCCACCTGTCACACCGGGGCCGTGCGCTCGCTACCTTGAAACCTCTTTTTTCTTTTCGTCTCCGCTCTGGTTCAAAAAGCCCTGGAAGGAAGTGGAGCTGATTGCTTGCTTAGAAATCAATAATATATATCAGGTTGCATACCATTCATTGTTTAGGGAAGGAGTTTATGCATTCATTCATTTCATTTCATTACTTGGTGACTATAACTCTATCCACGGCAAGTAGGGACAAAAAATGCTAATAACAAATTAACAAGCTTTGTGCCATGGTGGTATTTAAAACATCAGAGGAGGAAGCAGGGGCAGGAGGAAAAATCACATACATACACAGGAACCTAAAAAAAAAAAAAAAGAACAACAATTATAAAATCTGCTCCAAAATTTCTTCAAATCAAAATCAAAATCACAATCATTTCTTTCATACATCCCAAAAAAATCAATCATAAATATCGGGGAAAAAAGGAGATGGGGAAGGGGGGGTGGGAATATATGCTAGAAAAAGTAGTCTCGTGAAAACACTCATAAAATGTTAAAAAGAATCCCAGAAAAACAAGGAATACCGGGAGGCCTCGAGACCAATAAAGCTCTCTCCCAGACAGAAGAAGCTCATCAAAAGGAAACAGCGAAAAGTCATGAGCCTCGTGTGGTGGAGAATATAAGAAAATAAAACCGGAAATAAAAATGATTGCACATCCCTACGCCCAGACAACATGGACAAGAATCCAATCCCTCAAAAGAAAAGCGGGAGAGGGGCGGGAGGCGGGAAAAAAAAAAAAAGAAAAAAAAGGAGCCTCATGTCAAACTAAAACACCACCGCCGCGCCTCACTGGTTCTGATACTGCTGGTACTGCCCCACTCCATGAGCATGCATGTACCCGTTACTTCCCTGCCCCACCGCCTCACCATTCGTATTATTCGATGTCGTCGCCATAGAATAGCCTCCCATCCCAACATCGGGCGCGGGCGGGTATGTGTAGCCCCCAGTAGGCTGGTTGTTCACTGCGCCCGCCTGCTGTCCGGTAGTAGATGCAGCGCCACCGTACATGAACGTCAAGTTCTCCACGGGCGACGCATACACCTGCGGCTGGGAATCATATGTAGTAGCTTGTTGAGGGACGGATGGGATGGTCAGATTAAACGGCGTGGATGGCTGCACAGCTGCCTGTGTGGTATTGGACATGCTGACGGTGACATCTTGTTGTCCGCGCAACGCGTTAAAGGGCGGAGGATAAGTCGCGGCGCTGATCTGTGGACCGAATTGCTGTTGGGGGGCTTGGGGTGCGTTTGGATACACGCCGTTTGCTCTTAGTGAGGGAGAATTCGACTGTGAATAGGCTGATTGGACGGCATATGTAGATGCTGCTGCTTCAGGAGAAAGGCCAGCTCTTCTATTAGGGCCTGGCACCATGAAGCCCAGCGGATTATGCATCTGTAAATTACCAGAGAGCAGCGGCGGGTCTGCGAATGCATAAGAACCCAAGTCCGGCGGACTCGCACTCAGCATGGGTTGTTGTTGGCCCATCGCTGCACTGGTAACATTCTGAGGCATCGATAGAGCGGCAGCCGTAGAATATGGCGACATGGCTGCCGGTCCCGCGCCCACCACGCCGCCAAGTTGCTGGTTCATGGGCGAGATCATGTTGCTGTTGTTGCTGGAATTGTATTGGGATTGCTGTGCAGGATTCACGCGCTCAACGGGGCTGATGACGGTATCCGGCGACACAACTCGCTGTCTCGCAAGTTCCAAAACTGGCAGAGCGATCTGCTCCATATGCTTGGCCATGTGCACCGTGAGTTTCTTCCAGCTGTTGCATATATTGCCGCAGAACCTGCACGCCTCATCCTTGGGCTGCTTGTTGGTGACATGGCGACACTCCTCCACCAGCTGCCACACTTGTTCAACAGCTTGCTCGTCATGCCCCTGCCTACCGGCATTGCTGGCTGCTTTGGAGCTATTACTGCCACGACTCTTCCCAGTCTTGACCTTGGGTTCAGGCATCTTATGTTCTCTCACCAGATGTTGAACAAAATTATCTTTCCGGTAGCACGTATGAGAGCAGTCTGCCATATTGCACGTCCACCACTCCAATTGCCGATGTCTTTCACTTTCATGTCTTACCCAGTCGGCTTTTCGCTTGAAGGACTTTGGCTCCGTGCAATTTGGGAACGTACAGGTAAAAGGCTGCACATCCTCGTGGACATGTTTCGTCCAATCTGACGGCTTATGGAACTTCTTGACCTTGAAGCACAGCGAACACTCAAATTCAGCAGGCAATCGTCTTACCGGCGGCAACGGCACACCAGCGGGGAAGAGCGCTGCGGTCACAGTGCCATCCGCAAAGTTACTCAAATACTCGTCTGAACCGCCTACTCCAGGAATCTGGAACTGCGCATATGTTGATTCCGGATCCTTGGCGCTGATCCGCGGTGGCAGCATTTTGGCCTCACCGCCCTGAGCAAAGCAGTGCCCTGCGGAAGCACAACTTCCTTTGCTCACAGCAATGGCATGCTTCACCTTGTTTTCCACTAGCTTCTTGTATCGCCGGATCTGCTCACTAGCTATCCGGTCAACCAAAGCTGGCTGAAGCCGTGGATTGAGTTGTAGAATATGGGCTTTGAAACCCTCGAATGTTGGCACGATCGGATCCAAGCGGACAGGAAAGTCCATAATAATGCCCTTATCTCCCACAACCTCATCCTCCTCATCGTCATCGTCATCATCATCATGATGGGCAGCCTTTGGCGACTCAGCACTAGGCATGAGTGCTTTATCTTGAAGCGGAGAAGCAAGCGTTGGCACAGGGGGGCCGCCGAAATTTGTCATGAGCTCAAGCAAACCACCATTCTTAGAAGTCTTTGGAAGGTCACTTCTACTGCGGCTTCGTCTCCTAAAGTGGCTCCAGGGGCTCGGTCCCGAGACGGGAGAGCTGACACGAACTGGCCCACCACCTCCGACAGCCGCAATCTGACCAGTCATAGCCAAGACCGCATCTCCAGTGTTCAACGGTGACTTGGGCGACCGAGTAAAGCTTAGTTTTCTCGTAGGTGTCGGAAGTAAACTCGAGGTGCTGTCCCTCGGCTCCGACGGTTTCACCTTGTCCACAGATTCTGTACTGCTTTGTTGTTTCGCTGCTTCGGAGAGTTTGCGCTTCGCGGTGCTATTACTTCTCTTATGTATGAATTTGCTAGCATGGTCCAAGAAGCTGTTTCTCCTATCCGGTTTATCACTCTTCCTGGTTCTCCCCAGCCTCAGCGATTCAAACGTGCCACCGGGGCCAATGACACTGTCTACTTCCGAATCGCTCAATCCCCGTGTACCCCAGGTGGCTTTTCGCGAAGCAGTTTCAATATTTTGCGCTCTCCGCATAAATCGAACCATGGCAGCGTTGGAATTTTCTGGCTGGTGTTTCATGCCGCCAAAATTGGGGTTTCTGAGTTGATCCTGCCACGGTCGAGCACGTATAAACTGTCGGGGAAGAGGTTCTAGATTTTCGGGTTCCTGTTCCGGTTCCTCAAATGGGGGGAAGTACTCCGTGGAGGATACGGCAGAGTTGACATTTACAGCTGCCGGTGGTGACTCCGGGACGTCCACTGATGTGGTGCTCGAATGATCATCGTCGCCCTCGTCGTCGCCATCATCGTCATCAGGCCCGCTGTCCTCATGGAGCAAGACCCCTGGACCAGGGATCTTCGAATCGTCGATATGATTGTAGACATTTCCTCGACCATAAGCTGGATCGCCTGTACTCTTCGCTCTCCGTCGATTCTTCACAGAGATTTTCCGCCTATGGGACCTAAAGCGAGAAGTATTGTCTTCAACTTCGCTACTAGCTTCACTGCGGGATAGCCATTGCTCCACATCTGCGTTCTTCTCGTCTAGTTTCTGCCGTTCTAGAATTTCGTTGGGGCTTAAGCTATATCCGTTATCCCGCGACATTGGATCTAGCCCTCTCTGTCCGGTCACGCCATGTGGGAGCCATGACCCATCATTGGCGCGCAAGGTCGCTACTGGAACTGAAATCGACCGCACATGTGTATAAACAGGAGCCGCGTAGTCGTCATCTTCATCATCATCGTAATCGTAGTCATCGTCAATCTCTGGTGCGAGATGGGTGGCCGAAAGACCGCTTCGCCCCCTCTTTGCAGAATTTGGCCCTAATACATTATCTGCTCGGGACGGGGAATCGCCCCTAGTAAACGTCGACACTCGGACAATCGGACTGGGAGGATGCTGCTCTGGCTGTGAGGCACTATTCACAGACAAGGAGCCGCTATCGGGACTCGTCATAAGCGTGGGCCTGTACTGGTCGCGGCGAGCGGGGGTGTCCCGCCTCGTCGGGCGATAGTCTGTGTTCTGTCGGTCGAACATGTCGACCTCGACCGCGTGTTGAGCCTGTTCCGGGGGACTTGGGGTATTTGTCAGGACGGGGCTCAGTAATTGCGACGACGTGTTCGTTGTAAGTGCTCCAGGAAGGCTTTCGGCATTCCCTCCTAATTTGTCGTTGTTGGTTTCTGGTAATAATTGTTGCTGGGGCTGAAGATCCTGAGACGGGGCCGAGCTGGGACCCTGGTTATCAAACTCCGGAATGGGGCCAAATTCAGCTTCCAAGAAAAACGGCGTGTCAATGCCCGGTGAAGTAAACGAGCTCAGATCGCTGTGACCGTTCTCGGCGTAATCTGAGGGAGTGAAGAATTCCGGATGCGAGGCGGGTGAGATTTGGTTGCCCGAGTGGTATGTACAAGTAGGATGTAGTAGTGAGTCGTTGGAGGTTTCTGCAGGGTCGGCCACGGGGTAGCCCTTGGAAGCGTATGTCGATTGTTCGTCCAGTGCTTGCTGGTGGTGGTGGTGGTTGAAGTGATCTGCTGCTAGATCATGGTCCGCGCCCGCGCCAGCGGCAAGTAATTGATCGTCGAGGCCGCCAGAAGGGTGTGTGAGGAAAGGGTCATCAAAGTTCTGGGTTCTGAAGGCGGCGAAAGAGTGAGAGGAATTGTCAACAGGCGCCGAAGAAGTCATCGAAGACATGGTTATTACTGGCAAAGGGGCACGAACAGTCCTTAAGGATCAGTCGGGATAGGAGAGTAAAATGGCAGGACTATTGCATGTGTATATAAGCGGATGATGTAACCGGGTTCCTTTTTCCCCCCCGGTGACGGTGTAGATGAAACAAATCGGGCAGTGTCCTCGTGTGTCTGGTATGTAATGACGAAGAGGAGGGGGAAATATTGCAGCCACCGACGCAGGAGCCAGGAGATGTGTTTCGACAAGATGAGGATTTCGATCAGCCCTGCATGCAGCAGCAGAGACGCAGTTGAGTGGGATATCGCAGTGGGCTGCGTCTAGGTTCAAGACGACAACAGCAACAGCATGTCTCCGACGACCATAGTGCTGGGTGTAGGTGTTGGGTGCTGCCAAATCAAGAGCAAAGCAGAGAGAGATCAAGCGGGTGGGGGGCGAGGGGGAGCTTGGACGGCCGGGGAGTCAGACAGAAGGAAATGCGGAAGGGCAGAGCGACGGATGAAGATGAAAAAGCGATCCAACAGGTTGGGAATGGATTCTGGATAGATGATAGATTTCGGTGACCACAGAGGATGATCCCTCCCCGCATACATGCAGGTGTTAGGGCGAGTCGACGGAGGGGGGCCAAACAGCTTTTGCTGGTTGGACGGGCTGCGTTAGTTGGCGCTTAGAGCAACAGAAGGGAGCAGACAGAGAATGGTTGCTTCAAACGACGGCCGGGAAAATCCAGAATACTGAAACATAAAAAGAGTAAGAAGGGGAGAAAACAAAAAGACGATTGACCATGGCTTGTGGTGATGCGACACTCTGCTCTACTCTGGTCTGTCCAGCCAGCCAGCCAAGCCAGCCTGGTTGCAGTCTTGCAGGTTGAGATGCAGTCGAGAATGCCGAGACTCGCAATGGCGCAGCAGATGCGGCTGATCGCACGAAGGCCTTGCTTACCCACTTTCACTCTAGGTACTGTACATGTACATCGCCTAGAGGCTCCATCCAAGCATCATTCTTCTAACTACATAAGTTGCTCTCCCGCAGGATCGTTAATTGTTTGCATGACTACATGGTACAGTTCCATGGCTCTCTTCCCGTTCCCCCAGATTTACCAGATCTATACACAGCAACATATTCCACGCGACCCATCTCAAGAATCCTCACAGAGCAAAAAAGATACAAGTAAAAATTAGCCCCCATCTCGAAGAATTGACCACACGAGCCAATAACTACTAATAAAAATACATCCTATGTACCTTGATAGTTAGGCGACTCACAGGGCAGAGCTTGTCCAGGTGGGTTCAGCCACACCCACACCCCCTTCATCCTTTTCTAAAAAAGAAATCACTCATTTTTTGCCCAGGGTTTGATTTTTACGGTGATCAAGATGAGCTCCAAAGGACTGTGAGCAATGAACACACCCTGAACCCCCTGTAGAAACAGAACTAGGGTCTTCCAAGAAGAAGAAAGAAAAAGAAGGAAAATTGAATCCCAAGGCAGAATCTCAGGAAACCGCCGAGCAACAACAAAAAAAGATGCTTTGTCGTGTAACAAGGCTCTCTCTTCCTGCCCTGAAGAATTGATGAGCCCTGATACATTATTAGCAGAAAAAAGGAAAAAAAATCCTGAAACGAAATCGAATTCAACCCCTTATCAATCTATCTCAAACGACTCCGAATTCCACTATCATGCATTTACCTACCAACTAATGGGGGCCCTTCAAGGACTCGTTAAATCAGACATAACATCCCACGGGGGGCCAAATATCGGGCTCGCCATTTTCTCCACATAGTATTAACATATTGTAGCCCCAGCCCCACCCAGCACGGGGGTTCGAATTCTAACACACACATACCCGACATACTCTGTATGCAAGGCACACGATTATTTAGATTTAATAATAGATGTCGGGTAGAGAGAGCGTGGGGGGTTGATTAACTATCTAGGTATTATCTAACATTCTTTCTCTGGCTGTGTGCAATATAAATAAAACAAAAAAAAAAAAGTGACATTAAAAAAGAAGGGGTCTACCAGGACGTGATGAAGTGAAAGGTCTCGAAAAAAATGCTAAATAAATAGACAGCAGAAGGAGAAGGGGGGAAAAACAATCAAAAACAAGTCTCTTCTTTCTGTCCCAAGGAGAATCCCACATCGTACAACATGTGTATGTGCGCCACAATATGCCCAATGCTAATATGCCAAAAAGACAACAGAAGTAAAATAAAAAAAAGAGGAAAAGGAAATAAGATAGGAGAATTAATGAGTGGAAGGTATGGAAAACAGAATCTCTAATGCGGAATCAAAAGTGTAACATGAAACAAAGGGAAGTTATGCTGGAATGCAAAGTGACCGCAACGCAAGGGAAAGTACGGTTGATCAGAAAAAGAGTGTGGAGGGGGGAAGGGGGGAGGCCATCATGGCTGTATCGGATAGCTTCACACGGTTATGCCGCTGCTTCTGCTTCTGCTTCCGCAGCTTCTCCGGATCCCCATTGTGGAACGTCACCTTCCGCAGCGGGCTCGGGAGATGCGGGCTTGTCGTCTGCTGCCTTCTCGCCGTCCGCAGGTGCAGCGCCTTCCGTTGGCTTGGGGGATGGGGTGCGCGCGGGCGTCACATCCGCTGCTGGGTCAACCGTCTTATCCGAGATCTCCAGGCGTCGCGCCACTACAGCGGGGGAGTCTGCGTAGAGTACGATACCGGGCAGGTAGATGCACTGCGATGCGCGCTCGATGTCCTGATCGAGGAAGTCTTCGTGGACGCCCTCACGGTAGATGCGGGGGCACATGCGGAGCAGGACTTCGCGTTTTGGACGAGCAGCGTCACCCTCGCCTTCGGCCTGAGCAGGAGCCGCTGAACATAGCTCGGCGTCGTACTTGAATTCCATCCAGTCTTCCTTAATAGTAAGGTCGTCTTCAGCAGAAGGCATGGCGGCGATGATTAGCTCACGCTCAACGCGAGCGAGGCGCCATGTCTCCGCAGCGATCTTGACGATCTTGCGCACGCCGGTGAGCAGGGTCTCGAGATGCTTGGGATCCGCAAAGTGTTTGATGTGGTCGACAATTTCATCCACGACGACAGCGGCCACCACATTGATGGCCTGTTTGGCATCAGACGTCGTGTACGCAGCCTTTAGGGTCTGTTGTCTCCAGAACGCCTCGCGTCGCACGGATTTGCGACGAATGTCCTTTGATAGCACCTGGAAGAACGTATCGGCCTTGTCAAATCGCCTGCCTAGCGTGAACAGGAACGGCTGGAAGATCCGGTATGTCAGCGTCTTGGAGATGACGTGCTGGACGTAGGCAGATCGAAGCTCTCGGGAAGCTTGGGTATTCCCGAGGAAGTTGGGCAGCTCGGAAGGAATCTTGGCGATGATATCCTTCGGTGGATCGATGGGGAGGTAGCCAAAGTGATCCTTCGAAAGCTCGACGATGAGCTCGTGGAGCAAGTGAAAGCATTCAAGGCTAAAGAATAAATAAACGGATTAATTAGATCTTCTTGTCTATACCAAATGGTAGCTATTATATAAATAGAGAAAGTAAACTCTATTCCTTTGTTTTTTGCATATACGAATTTACCTTTCCAAAGAGAAAAGAGTGACGGACATGAAAAGACAAGAAGTGGGGGGTAGGAATGAGAAGAGCTCGCAGTACAGAAAAATGCCAGAAACAAAAAGAACAAACGAATTAAACAGGGAGGCTAGCCCACCCGAAGAGTACTTACAAGAAATCATCGCCCTTGTTTTTCATATCCGTCGCCTCACCCAAGCTATGAAGAGTCTTCTTCAGCCTGTCCCGGTCCTTGCTCAAACTGTCATGTGTCTGCCGCATCTCATCCACTATACTCCGTAGCTGCTCTTGTTTCGCCTCGGTGTCTCGTTGAAGGCCCTCCTTCGCGTCGCAAGCTTCCTTCAGTTCCGCTTCTCTCTGGCTGAGTTGTGCCTCGAGTTCTTCGCGAGCCTTCTGCCATTGCTCCTCTTTCTCCTGGTATTCCTTGATGAGGGCGTTAATCCGGTCTTCGGCTTCCTTCGCAGCAGTGCTGAGAGCTTGTTCATGAGACTCCTTCACGCTAGTGAGTTCGTCTGCGTGTTTCTGCTTAGTTTCCTCGAGTTCGGTATTTTTCGAGTCAAGTTCCGTCTGCTTCCCCTCCAGCTCGGTCTGCTTCGAGTCGAGTTCTGTTTGTTTACCTTCCAACTCGGACTGCTTGCCTTCTAGCTCAGATTGTTTCAAGTCAAGTTCCGACTGTTTGCCTTCCAATTCGGTCTGTTTGGAGTCGAGCTCCGTCTGTTTGCCTTCCAGCTCAGTTTGTTTCGAGTCAAGCTCCGACTGTTTGCCCTCCAATTCAGTCTGCTTGCCTTCCAGCTCAGTCTGTTTCGCGGCTAGTTGCTCTTTGATCGAGTCCAGTTCCGTTTGTACCGTTTCCAGTTCAGCCTTCTTAGCATCCAGTGCACTCTGACTCGCTTCCAACTCCGCAATCTTGGCTTCGAGTTCGGACTGCTTGGTGTTGACTTCACCTTGTTTGGCATCGAGCTCTTCTTGCTTCGCGTCTAGGTCAACCTGTTTGGCATCGACTTCCGCTTGCTTGGCTCCTAGTTCGGCTTGTTTATCGTCGAGTTCCTTTTGTTTGGCGTCCAGATCGACTTGCTTCGCAGTCATCTTCTCTTCATGGTCGGTTTCCATAGCTGTCTTCGCCTCCTCGAGCTGTTGTTTCTCGGCGTCCCACTCTCCCTTGGCCGTGTTGTGCTCATCCGTCAACTCCTGCTCACGAGCCTTGAGCTGCTCTGCCGCCAACCTGTCATCTTCGTTCTTGATTTCCTGGAAGTAGCCCTCCAACTCCTGTTTCTGGTTCGCCAGGGCCTCCACCTCTTGCGCTTTTTGTGCCTCCCGTTCTGCGGCGTGTGCTTCGAGTGCCTGTTCATATGCGGCCTTTTCCTCGTCTACCCTCCGTTGAAGGTTCTCAATCTCCTCCTGGAGATCCGTGCGAACCTGGGCGAGTTCCTCATTCGCTTTGTGCACATCAGCCAAGCTATCTTCGATATCCTTTTTCTGTTCCTGCACTCCACCAAGTTCGAATCTAAGCTCGTTGATCCTATTCTTCAGCTTCGATTGCTCTTCGGTGCTTTCGGTGGCGGCCTTGCGAATCTGGTTTTGAAGGGCTTCAATATAAAATTCCTTGTGCATCAAGGACTGCTCATGCTGCTCCGCGATTTGTCGATTTTCAGCCTCTCGTGCGGTGAGCTGGGTTTGCGCCTCTCGGTAGCTCACCACGAGACGGCCCAGATCTGGGATAACGGTTTGAATTCTTTGCAAAAGGCTGAGCGTGTCTGACATACCCTTGCCATTGAGTGCGGCTCCGTTTTCAGGCGCGGGAGGTGGCTGCTGCGAAACAGACGGATCTTTGACCGGGCCATAGGGTGTGTAATAATGGTCGCCATAGCCTGGGGTATAAGGCGACGGCCGACTAGACATCCGGCGGTGGTAAGGGCTATAAGGAGATGCGAGGTCCGCTGGAGCCGCGCGGTGGGGGGATGGGTAATGTGGAGCAGCAGTGACCGCCATATTGCCAGCAGAAGAAGTATCGTAATGTGCTCCGTTGGGGGGTATCATATGCTGTGCATAAGGATGCACATATGGGTTTGCAAAGTTGTAATGTGGAGATGATATGGGAGCTGGTGACCCAGAATGAGAGTAACGATATGCGGGCGAACTTTGCCTTGGTCTTGCTTCGGAGAGTGAAGGAGAAGGAAGGGGAATCTCAGCTGCCGAAAGAGATTGTTTACGCGAACGGCGTGGCCGTGGCGATGAATAGCGTTCTTGCGGTGGTGCAGTGGGTGTGGGTTCAGGGTCCTGAACAGCTTTATCCTCTTCAACAGCTTTATCTTCTTCAACAGCTTTATCCTCTTCGACAGCTTTATCCGCACTGTCAGTTTCAATCGGAGGACTTGAGGGCGCTATAGGTGGTGTAGGTTGTCTAGAAGCTGGCGATGCAGCTCTGGGCTCGGGTGATGTAGCTCTGGGCTCGGGTGGTGCCTCCGTATCGGCCTGCTCTTCACAATCGCCTTCCCCGTCTCCAACTTGCGCTTGGTGGGCCAGCGACAAGTCGGAAACCTTGGGAGAGGGAGGGCTTCCTTGACTAAAGCTCAAGGGGGTTACGGATGGGGTTGAGGAGATAGATTCCGGTAGCGGTGGGAGGTCTTCGATTATGGCTATTTCCTCGGTCTGTGGTTGTTCGGGCTCACGCTCAGGTTCAGGCTCTCGCTCAGGTTCTGGTACAAGTTTTGGGGAAGGTACTGTGGTTGGTTGAGTCTCTGGGGTCTCTTCGATCTCTGGTGGTGGTGGTGTTGTTGGGTCAGGTGTCTTGTTCTTCTTAGCATTCTTGCCTTTGTTCTTCTTGTTCTCTTTGTCTTTTCCCTTGCGATTTTTTGCATTTCCTTGGGGAGCCATCGCGGCGGTCGAGGTATCAAATACCCCAATATATGACCAAATGTCACCTGATAGATGAAGACGTGTTCCCAGTCAAAACGAGATCAAGTAAAGACTCTTGGGAAGAAATAGAAGGCGAGATATGTCGAGGTTCAGCGATATGGATGGTGGGCATCTGCAGGTATGTCTAGAGCAGGGAGGAGAGGCACAACGGCTGCCAACGCGATGATGACAAGCGACAATCGGCGAGAGGTTTCGGGTTAGGGGGAAACAATTGCAAAACAAGAAGACCGTTCGAATTCGAATGGGTCAATGCGTGAGGGTACGAATGAGATTAAATCAAATATATAAAGGTGGTGTACAGACAAGCAATCAAATTGGAACAGATGACAAAGCGCCGTAGGTTACTCTGAGAGACGATGCTCAGAGCCAATGCTGGTGATGCATGAAAGAAAAACGCTCAAGAGATGCAGGGAAAGAGGAAATGCAGCCAGAAATTATACGCCTGGTGGTCAGGGTATGACGCGGTCAAAATCGCACATTTCCAGAAGAGTTGAAAAGAGGGTGGTTGGAAAGTAAACACGAAAGCGTGAAACGCAGCAAGCCAAAAATGGCTTTCGAGGCTGCATACTCACACGTCGGGCCATTGAGTCTTGGAAACTGAGGCAGGGCTCCATGATGATCGGGTTCTTCAGAATTTGTCGGCAAGAGTCCAATCGGAGAGGTGTCCACAGGGCAATTGGGCACCAACAATGCAAGCCAGTGGCCCTCTTCAAATTGCAATGCAGCATCCGCTGCATTAGTCAGGTAGCAACGTTGGCAGGAGAGACACTTAAGCACTGTGGATTATGGACTTTCCCGCCCTGTTATGTAAAACAATGGCTGGCTCGTTTGCGCCTGGAGGTTTTAATTTGTGCGAGCAAAGCTGTGGTTGGAAGTAAATGCTGTCATAACTAATAGACGTGTCCTGCTGTCCACTGAGCAACAGCCAAGCAAGCAAATGATTGAAGAGCAACTGGCAGCGGCCATCATCGCCCTAGGCAACCTGTCTCCATGCACCGCACACTCAAAAGAGTCGTGGTCTGCAGGTGTAAAAGGGAACATTTCCCCGAGCGGAGGCTGTCTCATGTCAGGAACCCGGCCTGTTGTATGAGCAGCGGGGCCTGCAAAGCAAGGCTGCCAGGATCAGCGTATACAGGTCTAGAAGACGTAGTTGATTATGCCTGCAAGGCGAGCAAGTACCGGCAAAATGAATAATGAATCTGGTGCGGTTGTGTTTGAGAGAGAGCACGACGACAAGAGGGCAGCCAGTCAGTCAGTAAGTCCAGTGAGGGTTGGCTCTTGGGCCACAGAATAGAATAGCCAGGCCTAATCCCAATCCGGCTACGTCATCACGTGCCCAACCCAGCTGGCCGCCGCCCTGCTGACTGACTGCTGCTTCTCCATTTGACGCCCGAAACATATCAAGGCCGATAAACTGATTCAATGCTCCATCTCTCCTCCTAGGGACTCAGTCCACCCTCAATTGCCATTACCCTACCTCGACCATGTTTGCCGCCCGGGGAGCTTCGGCTCCTGTGCGCTCTCTGCTCAGACACCAGCCTAGACGCTTTGCTTCGTCGGGAGCTCACCATGCCGCGCCTGTGAACGAGACCTTTGGCGTAAGTCCTGCTGCCCCAAGGGAATAAACAATTGCTCCCAATTGTCCCCCCTTACGATTTCAAACTGGCCTGTTTCTATATATACGTACATGCACATGCCAAATGGGCATTCGAAATATGACTCAAACCGAAGGGAACTTGCTTTTGCTAACCATTTCTCGAATCTTCCCCTCTCTCTCTGCAGCGCGGATTCTATATCGCTGTCGCTTCCGTGCCCGTTGGTCTGGCATTGTACAAATACTCCACGTCAGATACAACCAACAAGCCGTGGATGACCCGCCTGATCGAGGCCTATACCTACCGTGAGGAGGACTGGGAGCGGACCAACGCCCTGCATACCCGCGCTATCGAACAGGCCGCGCAAGATCGACATTTGTTTCAGAGCCAAATGAACCCCATTACGATCGAGCTTACCTGCCCAGAGTACGTTCTTTTTTTCTGAGACATCGTGACTTCCTTCCGCTTTGGGAGGGGTGGGCGAGCTGCAACATACATACCCGCCCTGCAGTGTGCAGTTCTAGGCCTCGAATATTCCTTGCTAATGATGTTGTGTTTGTGTGATTTTCAGGATTTTCAACACTGGCTCTCCAATAAACGTGCCCGCCAATAACGTCTGGGGCAACATTGACCCCGTCGTTGCGCATTATAAGCAGAAACACAAGACGATGGAAGCGGAACGTGTGTCGCGCATGAAGGACGGCAAGGTTGTTTCGATATACGAGGATGATAGATACTTCTAATAGAAGGCTCTAGAGGCTTTTTCTTTGTTCCAGATCTAAAACTTTTCTTCCGAAATACGAAATCATCATGTATATATTTCTATCATAACCTGGTCTCAAACGAGAGATTTTCCTACGTTATATCGGTTTCAGCATATGCACAGTTCGCCATGTGGATGTGTTCTATAACAACCTCCGGAGCAGCTTGTCGTCATACAAATCCGTCTCATCGTAACGCATAAGACTAAGTGCTTTTTACACATGTCACCCTCAGCAACACCGAAACTTCTTTCCTAACCGATTATACCTCCAGTATAATCCTCCCCACCCCTTCATCCTCAATATCAACCTTCTCCTTAACCACTAACGCATCTCCACCCGGTACATCCTTCAGCACAGCCAGAAACTCATCCACTCCGCCCCCAACGCCAAAGTAGACTTTCTTCGCCGCTATATACGCTTTTGCCCTTGACACCGGTAGTGACGTCCCCTGTCGTTGTAATGACACCAGGGTTTCCGCAAAGGCCCGCAGAGATGACGGTGAGTATATAGTTTCGCTGGCTAGGATAAGCAACTTCCCCGGTACGCTGGACTCAGACCCAGGTTGTCTTTCTTTTCCTTCTTGTTGTTGTTGTTGTTGTTGCTGCGTTCTCGGTTGCGATAAAGCAAGCTCGACAAACTTCGGCGACCAAGCGCCAGAAACAAAGGACACTGAAATCTCAGCCCTCTCGAGATCGCGACGGAATTCGTCTAGGAGTCCAGACTCGATTTCAAGATCGCCTTCTCTTTCATCACCATCATCGTTTTCTTCCCTTTTGTCTCCCTTCAACTCTCCCTGTTTGTCCTCTGCGTTATCACTACCACTCTCGATTTTCCTTCGACGACATCGACATTGATGCCATGTTAGGAGTATATTGGGTACAGTGACGAGTCTGAGGACCGCGGAATTATAATCCGCAAAGACGAAATGGACCCGCCTTCTTCTTCTTTTGCCGCCTTTGCTTTGCTGATTGGTATCTTGTTGTTGTTGTTGGGGGCGAGAAAGAAGCGAATGTAAAATCGCTAAGGAGGGGATACCAGTGCCAGCGCCAAGCTGTTTTTCGTTTATCAGTTCAGCCACATCATCAACCCCCATAACCTAACTAACCGCGTGAAATAACCGCAATGGGGAAGTGAAAAGGTAAAAAAGGTAAAAGTGATGAGGGAGTGGGGGTATGGGGTGGGGGAAATTCCCAATGCACTCACCTCTATCACAGTGACAGGCTCAGTCTTCCCTTCTCCCTCCCCCTCCATCTCCTCCTCCGAGCTCTCCGATAGGATCCCAGGAACCTCCTCCACAACCAACAACTTCGCCAAATCAATCGCACACTCCCACGTCTTGAACCCACCCTCATAGACAGCCGGTTTGAGATCTCCGCTTTCCAGGCCGGATATCAATTCTGCATTTTCGTTGTGCTCGGTGTCGTCTTCGGCCATGAGTTGGGCGCGGATATCGAAGACTTCGCGCCGGGGGATGGCTAGGGATGATGGTTGTAGTTGTTGGTGTTCAGGCGAGGTATTTGGTTTGTTGTGGATGGGGATGGAGAGCATGTTGTATGATATTTGTGATGGAAGGGTCGAGAGCTATAAAGGGGAAAAAGGGGGGGATGTAATGTTAGTTTTTTTTCTGTATTTCAAATTCTTCCACTGGATACTTAAAAAAAAAAGAAAAGCACGAAAAAAGCTCATGAAAAGCATTGGAAAAACCGAACAATGGGACAAAGCGGACAAAGTACAGTACATAATATTAGACAAACTATCGATGTCACACTTAGCAAAAGCAAAAGAAAAAGGAAAAAAAAATGCGGCTTTTATACAGTTGAGCGTGCATCTTAAAAAAAGCAATTTTAAGACCTCACGAAAACCGAACGAAATCCCGAGTTCCCAAAAAGCATTAAAGCCACTTGATATGGCAGATGAATCGAACAGAAAAAGCCTTTCCAATCATGTCGACCGGATTGGAGGTAATAGCATATATACCCTAACAGAGCTGTGCATGCTGGAGATGAGTCCAGATCGAGTGCCCACCGAGTATAAGCAAGTTTATGTACCCTATTTAGGGATATCAAGAGAAAGCAGCAGAAACCACAATCCCTTCTCTCATAGTCAAAAAAAAAAAAAGCAAGCAATGTAGCGTGGGAAATAGAACAACCCACTTGAACATCTTGACTCGGTCAAAGCGCATGACAGGATTCAAGCCATGACATTCCCCAGGGGCAAAGAAAAGAAAAAGCAGAAAAGAAAATCCGAATCTAGAGGTTCAAACGAATTGCGACCTCTTGAAATAATAGCGTAGCAGATAGAAAGAATAAGAAGCAAATATTCAATAGATCTTTCAAAAAATCTCCCAAGAAAAAGAAAAAAAAAACATCACAAAACTCCAAAGCAATCCAATAACAAGCCTTCTTACCAAATCATCAAGCTCCCAAATCTGAGGCTCAACAAGCTTTAATCCCCCATTTCCTTCTTCTCCTTCTCCTCCTATCCCAAGCTCTTGAATACCGGCTTGTAAGCCATGGTTGTCAACATCATGTTCATGGTCCGAGACATCAATGTCGTCACCGGCAAAACCAAATGAAAATCCTGAGGACATGTGGAGGATGGATATGATATCAGAGTATAGCTGTTTGTAGGGTTGGGGGCGGGGGGGAAATCGAAGCGCAAGGCGTTAGTTTTGAAAGGAATATTAATAGCCGAAGAGTGGGAAGATATTTGTTTATAAGAAAATAAAATAGATATTGATGAGATCACAGAAGATACATGAGCGGGTTTGTTAGAGAGAGCCTCAAGAGAGGAGGGGGGTTTGATATCAGAAAAAGAAAGAAAAAAAGGAGAGCAAAAATCAAGATCACGTGTTCTCTTTATTTTTTTTCACTTGTGAGGGGAGCTTGCACAAAATAACACACCACTTGACAACAAATTTATAGGCTCCTATATACATATCTAGGTAGGTGTTTTCAATTGAAGAGCTTGTGCTACATGGTTCATCAACTCACGAGAAATAATAACAAAAGTCAAATGCATGCTTGTAGCATAGTTTACTCAATACCACACTTTACTTTGGACCCCCCTTTTTTCATCGAAATCAGCGAACTGGTAGCGTTTGATGGTTCAGCCACGGTATATTGTCCTTTCTATTTACATGCAATGAAGAAGGCCTCCTGTGGTCTTCTTTATACACCAACAGCAAGGTATTCGAGTAAGTACATCACCACAAGCCATGCGATCACATTAACAACAGCTTTAAAAATGGCAATTGCGCCTGAAAGTTAAGAAACCTGCACGGCCTCACAAAAGGAAAAAAAAAAAAAAAAAGGGGGAGATAAAATTGTCTATCCCAAAAATGCTTTTGTTTATTCATCTGCAGCTGAAAAAATCGGGGGACAAGATGATGGGGAAATAAAAAAAAAAATTCAATCGCCAGCTTATATCTATACCCTTTCTTTTTTTCAAAGTCCAATCGGAGCCAATCATCTATCTAATAGACCAAGACGAATGGACGTAAGAAGAAAGACAAAGAAACAAGGAGAACAGCAAGCAGCGGTATAACTCCGTATGGAAGAAGAAAACCAAAACTCTCTTTGAGGTATCCAGGCGCCAATGAAGAAATATAACCACCAATTAAGGAGGGGAAAAAAGGAAAAGGGAAAAGCCAATCACTTTACGAATGAGAGGAGATGTCATGATGTATGACCATTCGAAAAGCCGCTAGACTTGGTCGGCTTCGCTGCCTTCTCCAACGCCTGCAGGACATCCTTCAACAAGTCCACAGAATCCTCGATACCGCAGGACATACGGACCAAGTCGTCAAAGACGCCAGCAGCCTCGCGCTCCTCGCGGGGGATACCAGCGTGCGTCATGCTGCTGGGGACCTCGACCAGAGATTCCACGCCGCCCAAGCTCTCCGCAAGCACAAATACCTGTGTAGCCTGGCAGAATCGCTCGGCAGCTTCCTGGCCGCCGTTGATTCTGAAGCTGAGCATACCGCCGCCCATGCCGTCGCGGTGTTGCTTCAGGGCGATTTCCCGGTGCGGGTGCGACTTGATGCCTGGGTAGTTGACGGCTTTGACGTGGGGAGAGGCTTCGAGGGCTGTGGCAATCACGGTTGCGTTCTTGGATGCCTCGCGCGCACGGAGGTGGAGAGTCTTCAGGCCGCGGTGGGCGAGCCAGCAGTCGAAGGCGGAGGGGACAGCACCGATGGCGTTTTGGAGGAAGGTTAGTCGTTCTTTCAGCTCGTCGGAGTTGAAGGCTGCAACGCCCATCAACACATCCTATACGGTCCAGAATTAGCGATTAAAACGTGAAGGATACAGAGAGCGGGTATGCGGGTATGTGTAACTTACGGAGTGACCGTTGATATACTTTGTGACGGAATGGATGACAATGTCGGCACCGTGGTCAAGCGGGTTTTGAATATAAGGGCTCAAGAAGGTATTATCCACCACAACCATGATCCCGTGCTGGTGTGCGATAGTCGCGACGTTCCTGATATCCACTAGGCCCAGGGTCGGGTTCGACGGAGACTCGATCCATATCAACTTGGTGTCGTTGGGTCTGATTAGGTCGGCAACATCAATCTCGATGCTGGGGGAGAAAGTGACATGGACGCCATGGGCAGCAGCGACCTTTGTGAAGTAACGATGGGTTCCACCATAGACATCGGAGACGGACACCACGTGCGACCCGGCAGCGAGCGATTGGAGGATTGTAGCGGTCGTGGCCGAGCCGGAGGAGAATGCGAGAGCATATCGGGCATGTTCGAGGGCAGCAACGGCTTCTTCGAAGTTATCCCTGCAGGGTTAAACGGTTACAATGTCAGCAGGAATGTGGAATTTTATGGACAAACAAATCGACAGGGTGGCCGGTGTAGACGAACCGGTTGGGGTTTGCGCTTCTTGTGTACTCGTAAATTCCGAGAGGCTTGCCCACTGCCGTCTGGGCAAAAGTGGTAGAAAGCGATATCTGCGTGGTGGGGTTAAAACGACAGCACCAAAAAAGAGGGGGGAAGCTCAATGAGCCATCATCTTCAAGAGCTTACCGGCGCAATCACAGCTCCTGTAGTTGGGTCGACATGGGCGCCGGCATGAACGGCCATGGTGCCAAACTGATGGACGGGAGAGGGGGCGCGAGGAGGGGTTTCAATGGGGGCGCCATCCCGCTCTGCCTGCACCGAAGGGTTGAATACACTGCCCATGATAGCTAACTGTGGACTATAGATACTGTATGTCTTCTCGTAGACTCTGATCACAAGCACAGGAAGAAGAAGTGGCAGATGCACAAGACGATAAATACGATCAAAGAGCCTCGATGGGATAACAAATAGAAGATTAAATTGAAGAGGGGGAAAAATAGAATTCGTCAAAAAAAAGAATCACAAGCGCAGAGTACCTTGGTACAGAGTAACTGGGTCCAGTGGGAATTAAAAAAAAGCTGGTTACTTACGCTGAGGCGGGACGGGATCTTCAACCACTTTTAAAGCTAAAAAAAAATAGAATGAAATATGAAAGAAGAATAAATACCCCGCTCCCAACCGCAGTATGTTCTTGAGCAATCTATTAGCAATCAGAAATGCCAAAAGATCAGCGAGAAGCGCGCCGGCCCCCGGGAAATCAAACATTTGGCACTGGCAGCCATTCGAATGCGGGCCGGATAATCCAGATAGAGGGGAAGCTAGGCGAGAGTGCAAGTATGGAGGTATGTGTATGGAGAGGGCGATTTGAAAGAAATCTACACCGTCATCTCATCATCGATGTATGTGCTCTGTATGTACTATCTATCAATGTATCATCGACCAAGGATTCTAGTCTTTCACCATTCATGCATTCTTCGCAAAGCACGCAATTGCTTTCTAATCAGCCTGAGGGGCCATTGTTTGTTGAAGAAATTCATCTTGCTCACTTTCTTTGCCTCCCTTGCCACAATGAAAGAAGGGCCCATCTACGTGAATATATGCAGTATAGAAGTTCTTCTTATCAGCCCCAAAGCCATAAAAGTCAGAAAGAAGGAAAAAGCAAATCTACTCCGTAAACGTTGAAGGAACCCGAAAAAAGCAAACATCGAGCTAGCTATCAGAACCAACCACTCCCCGAGTGCCCGGTCTCGACTCGAGAGTCTCCCGTCGCCATCACTTGCAGTTGCAGCTTCGATTTGCTTTTTCTTAGTTGGTCTTGACTCATCGGCTCTCCGGGGCCTTTTTCTAGCGTCTACAATCTCCGCAATCTCCCTGAGACAACCGACCCTTCGTTCTTGGCAGTTGCACATCCTTCGTCATCTTGCGCGACTCGAGATTGGCTGTTCGTGTTGCTCGTGTTGGGATTCGTGTTGCATTCTTCTATTTTCGCTACGTCATATTATTAATAACTTATTCTCTAAAGATACTTCAAACTTGCTTTCCAGAAACACCTGACTCCATTTTCTCGTTCACTGTACATGTCACCTGCGACTACTGTCGACCTGTTACACTGACTTTCGCTTCCGCCATACCGCATCGTAGCCCCTTTGTGCCCCGCGGAAACAATACTACTACTACTACTACTATGATTATTGTCAATGCAAGGGGTGTGTTTTTCACGACCACCAGGAGACAAGTCCCAGCCCAGCGATTTGCATCGATCCCTATGAGCTGTCAGCTCGCATCCTCGTTCCAGAGCAGTAATGATAGATGGGCGGAAAATCATACAATAAGAGAATATGGTGGTTTGCGTTCTGTACCTGCAACGGCGTCCTGTGTATCAGGGGCATCGGGGATCTGATCGTGCCATTCTTCCGCCTCAACGCGGAATCGGACTATTTCACCGATATCAAAGTAGAACAGCGCTCCTTCGCCGTTGTCCCAGATCCAAACTTGGTCCGTATAGTCGCTGCAAAAACAATTGTGAATTAGCCATTTCGAACAAAAATGATCCAGCTTGAACATATCCTCTAGAAATTCACTTACAATCTCGCCCCATCGAGCAAAAGACTGGGAGGGATCAAGATGTCGTTGAAAAATTCAAGACTAACTGTTCCGACCGTCAGCAATCATGAAGAATTCACCGCTGGGGAGGGGAAACTCCGTGGACCGTGGGAACAAAAACACACTTTTGATACCATGCTCCGTGCCACTCGTGATCTTCCCGAGTATAATCTCGCCTTTAAACGGTCGAAAGACGATCAATCGGAATTTCACTAACGGAAAAGGGCATGTTAGAACCAATGTCGCTCTGGCCACCTGGCGTTCATTAATTACCATTGACATTGACGAGACCAGTGCCGTGGCCTATCAAGCCATCAGACGACTCCAACAGGTCGTAGAACCCTATGCAAAGGCCAACATTTTGAATGACCTATACAAAGTCTCAGCCTTAGATTTCAGTAGCTCTCAGGGTGCGCATTCCGCATTTACCTTGTTCGCATATTTTTCATTAATGTTGTCTTCAATAGCAATAGCACTAAGCTTTGTGAAGTCTTCAGGCGAAATCTGAATAAGATCAGATATAGTTGTCTGGCTCGAGAATTAGAAAATAGTTGAGTAGATTCAAAGGGAACAGATAAAGATATAACACACTAGGATGAACATGATGCCTTCGGAGAAATCCCAGCTGTTCAAGGAGGCGTGAGAGGAGGGTGTTCAACCTGTGACAAGGGTTGCAGGGACATATAGCTTCATTTTCTGCGACTGTCCCTCATATTCCAAATGCGACAGAAGCAAGATTGCTATGGGATGCTCATGTAAGAGCAAACAACTGAGTGAGTTGTTTTATTCTCTCTAACAAACCTCCTGCAATATCTCATGACTTTTCTCTCACTGACTGCCCAGTCAATTTTTCCGTCTCCAAAAGCTGCAATTCCGAATCCGGTTTAGCGTAGATCTGCAGTTTCCAGCTTGTAGACGCTAAACCCAATCTGACTGACTTATCCCTCAAGGTTCGGATTAACATCTCGCCGGGCTATTTTCACTTTTGCCGCAAGGTGCCTGTTGTTGCCAACGCGAGCTGGTCGTGTCCAGAAGAATTCTGTTGAGCGTAGAGGTCAGAGCTGGATGTTTGATGACTTAATGCTCATACATCGTCTGATTATCTGTTGGCTATGAGTTCGGGCGGTTTCTCCTTTCCTCCCCCTCCTCCGCCTCCGCCATCCGCCCAGTCCACGACTGCTCGCCCAGGCACGGCTGCTGGACAGCCGCCTTTTACACAGAACTACAGGGGCCGTGGTTCTGGCGGTCACCATCGCGGAGGGCGTGGGAGAGGAAATGCTTACAGGGGTAATAGAGGCGGCCACTTGGGCGGCGTCGGCCATGGAAATGCTCACCATATGAATTATGCTGCTCCTGGAGGAACCTACGGAGCGCAGCCGCATTCCGGTGCTAATCAACCTTCAAATTACAATAACGCTCAGGGACCACCACTGCATTATCCCCCGCCGCAAGACCGATCTAAATTTCCACAGAATGCTCCGTTCACCCAACAATCAACTCCACACTCCCTTCCTCCGCATACCACATACAACCCCTCTGCACCGACACCTTACCAACCACACCATCCTGCACCTTCACCAGGGGGACCAGGGGGCTACGCACCTCCGGTCAATCTCCCTCACCATGTTCCTTCCCCGACTCCCCATCGCCAAGCACCCGTGATGGGTCCGCCGATGCGATGGGGTTTCGACCAGCGTTCACAAGGTGGTAGCTACTCTTCTGGTTCGCCACCTCCCAACTTTGCGTACCCAGATATGCGGGACTCACAGCCCGCGCATCTACCGCATCAGGCTCATGAGCGTCGTGGTACACGGCCTATGCATGGGCACACTCCCAACCAACATTCTGGCGGCGAGAAGTTTGGCCATCGCGGAAACAAGCGCCCACACTCTAGTGCATTCAATGCGCCTCAGAATGCCGCACCTCGACCATCAGCGCCCCTACCTGTTCCCAGTTTTGGAAACCCTCTGCCGTCTAAGCCACCACCAGCCGTTGATGCTACGCGGAAACCTAAGAAGAAACGGAGAAAGTATAACCAGCTTGGTCTAACACCGAAAACTGAAGAGCACGAGTCGAGTGAAGAAGAGGAGGAGGTGGACGAGGAAGCCAAACTCGCACAAAATGTCCCCACTGACCAACTGAAGATTACGTACAGAGGACAAACATCAGTATTACAATCATCAACTGATATAGCTGCTTGGATTGAGGAGCGGAGGAAGCGCTTCCCTACTCGAGCTAGGGTTGAAGAGAAGCTGAAGGAAGCCGAGGAAAGAAAGCAAGCTGTCAAGGAGGCTAGAAAGGCCAAAGCATCCGCGGCCGCGCTCCACAGAGAAAAGGAACAGGAGGAAGTCAAACGACGTTTGAATGATGCAAAGGCAAAGAAGGAGCAGGAGAAACTGGACCGTAAAGCATTGCGGCAAAGTACAATGGACCCAGCTGATGCTGCAGCTAAGGCAAAGCTGAAGGCAGAGAAGCTTCGCCGTAAGCTAATGAAGGAGGAGAAAAGAGTAGCGAAGGCTGAGGCGGAAGCGGAAAAGGCTAGGTTGCGAGTAGAAGGACTTAAAGCACAGACAGCCGGCGAAACAGCAACGGACTCTAATGCTAGGCCAGATCTGCAAGATGGTAGTGCATTACAGGAAAGCGGCCCTACGTTGCAGGGACTGAGCTCAGCAGCACAAGTTTCTGCTGAGGGAGATGACAGGGCCTCAAGTATTGCAGGTGCAGAAGGACGACATCAGGCTTCTGGCCCTTTGAACGGATATGAAGAAGCTTCCACATCTAAAGTTCCAGCTCTATCTGGTCCTGAGCCAACGGGGCCGGCAGCTGAAGCCACGAACGGGAATGGAACAGGAGACATGGTTACTGAGGCCAACAACGTCGACCTATCAGCCATTGATGGCGATGACTCTCTCTTGATCTCTTCCGATTCTGCGGATGATAGTGACGGCACATCATCTAGCGGATCTGACGTCTCGTCTGATGATAGCGACAGTGACTGTGCCCCCGAAGAAGCGACGTCACGACGCGAACGACCTGAACGAGTAGCTCCTCCCCCGCGCCAAGACGGGAGAGCCAAGGCAAATATCTGCCGTGCATATGCGAAGAATGGGCGCTGCTGGCGCGGTGACAAATGCAAGTTTCTCCATGAAGCGCCGTCTGCCGCCAAAGGCATGGCTAAACCCGGCAGCAAGCGGGCGGAAAAAGATCAACGGAAGACTCTTTTGCAGAAGGTCGGTTTTTTTTTTCCATCCATCCCTTGATGCGTGCTATGCATTCCCGACTGTTTATGCTAACTTCCCATGTAGCTGATAGGACAAGAAAAAGACGATGGAGACCGGCACGTAATGCAAGCCATCTCTTGGCTTGGCAAGCATGGTGTCTTGGATGAACCGGTCGTTGAAACAACTGGGGGAGACGTCACCACCACGGGCAATGGAGACCAAGCTTCTTGAAGGTTCCGCAGAGAAAGCAATGTGTATGCATATGCGGGGGGTGAAGCAAATGACATTGGCGGGCTTATCTACGTAATCGGGGACATCCACGTCATCATGCAAAACTGCTGACCACCCGTCGTTGATGGTATAATCGTCCGAGACATCGACCGTATCAACATTCCTTGAGTCTTCACTTTATGCTTTTTTGCACCTTTCAGCCCAATTGGGGGGATTTCGTGAATGGACAGGCAAGGAACAGGGTAACCTTGATAGGTGGGATGTGATAGACTTGATAGCCACCATGGAGCCAAGGCGGGAGCGCATGGGGTGGCGGTTAATGGTTCTATAAGCTAGCGTAACAATCCAACTGGGTTCCTCAGTTTTGCGTTGACGATGCTATCTCCGTTAGTTAATCTTTGCGTGGTGATTTACCGGCTCCGAGGAATGCAAGCATTCTAATGGAAATGATCTTACCTGGTATGTCTGAGATACGTACAGATAAGACAGACAGGTCTGAGAATCAACCCATGCAGAGGATAGCTATATCAGCAGTAGTAATATGTACCTGTTTTTCCCTTGAAGCCGAAGTTGAGAGCAGACTGTGTAAGCACATCGTGTCCACAATAGACGAGCCAGTCCCCATCGATTGGCCCCATCGCATCGCCAGCCGACAATCATTCCATTGCGGGGATGGCGGGTCATTTAGTAGTCCAATCAACATGATGCAGGTGGATAATCTCTGGGGTTGTGATTGGCCAATGGCTGGGGATGGATATTTTAGGTTGCATGTGACTGAAGCCACTAATGCACGGACTAAACTGAATGCAACTTAGACCATGCTCGCTTCGAAATTGCGGACTAGACAAGATAGGCTTAGACACGTGCAGGGACCGGCCTAGTATCACATGTTGGGTGTATAATAGCAGCAATTATGCTGACATAAACTGTAACGCTGGGCTTATCTGCACTATATCTCGACAAACTAAGTTGCTTGGGTATTATGTCCGCCGTGCTAACTCGTCCGGCGCAATTTATTTTCTGCCCTAATAGGCAAGAGTCGTTTTCCTCGTCTGTCAAGCCACTCCTTCCTTCCTCCCTCGCGAGCAATTCCTCACGCACTTCTTTTGCTTCTTCTTTTCTCTCTTCTTTTCCTTCTTTCCTTCCTTCTTTCTTCTCTTCTCTCTCTCTCTCTCTCTTGTTCAACCCACTCTCGCTCTCTTGCTTCGTCCCTTCCGGTTTATTTAAACCTCACTTTCGTTAACCATCATAACGTTATCATTATTATCCGCTGATACCAGCAAGGCCCCTTGTCTTTCGTTCGGCCTCTCCACCCCTTTATCTTACTCTCCTGCTCATAATAATACACAGCTTGTGCTGTTCTTGCGACATCTCCAACTTGTATCTGTTTAGATCTTTCTATATCCCCATATCGTCAACATGCGCTCAATAATTTACATCGCCATCAGCGCCTTGACTGCGCTCGCCGCTGCTCAGGGAAACAACGAGAACCCCTTCAGCATCCCCAGGGGCGGCTATGAGTTCATTGCTGGACAGCCCACCGTGATCAACTGGCGTCCAACCACCGATGGCACTGTGACTATCAAACTGCACAAGGGTGATGACATTACTCCTGACTCTGGTGAAGTCCTTGTTAGTAAGTATTTCGCGCATTCAACTCGCCAATTAGCTTCACAGAAACCATAACTAACCTGGGGTGTCGCGTAACAGCCAATGTTGCCAATGCTGGTTCTTTTGCCTTTGTGCCGCCTTCCGATCTTGGCGCTGGCAGCGACTACACCATCCAGATCATCGATGATGACGACGTGGACAACTACAACTTCCTCCCCCGCTTCTCCATTGACGGAGCCACCGGCACCGTGACCGCTTTGACCCCTACTGTAACCGTCACCACCGGCTCTGCCACTGAAACTGCCACCACCAGTGACTCTGCCACCACCACCGGGACCGCTAGCCAGACCACTCTCATAAGCACAACCTCCGGCGTCTCAACTTCTTCTGCCACGACCTCCGACTCTTCGACAAGCACCGAAGATGCTACCACCACATCTGAGCCAACCAGCACCTCCACTGGCGGTAATGCCCCAGACCCCAACGGCGCCATGTCCCTGACCATCCCCGGAGGCATGCTCGCTGGTGTGATGGCTCTCATGGCCCTTTTGTAAACGGACAGCAGACTGGGGGGGGGGACGTTCTTTGTGTTTCTAAACTTATTCTTTTCGGTCCCCCCTTTCTACACTTTTGATTTATTTTTCACCATATTCTTGTTGCGTCCACTTTGGATCTCCAACAAACCTTGCTTCATCGTTCCGATTCGCTTGATTACAGCTTTCGCAAACCGTTGCATGCGGGTACGAGAAAAACGTGAGGCGGCGCCCTCGGAAATGTTATGCGGGTAGCTGTGGTAATGATGAACGGGATCGGGAGTGAACGAGTTATTCTAGCTCGTCCCTCTCTGTCCCCCCTATACGCAGGATCCTCATCGATCTATAGGTACATGTGAGACGGGCATTTCTACTATTATTCTTCCTTTTCTCTTCTTGTGTATGATTGAGAGAAACAAATTTACGTCCTTTTTTCACTTACCCCTTCTTCCATCTTTTTTATTCTTAATTAATATCCACTGCTTTTTTCTGTGTATATGTGGGCATTTTTATTACTATTATTATTTTAGCACTCAGCCTTATGTCGACAGTTTTATGCCTAGCTTTTTTTCTTCATGCATGCATTTATTTATTTATTTTGTATAACCAGTTCGTCTTTTTTCTTTTCTTCAATTCTGGTTCGTACTCTTGTTCCGTCATAGGTGCAGTAAGAAATGCAGTTCTACAAAGACGCAGATCCTTGTGAAGCGTTGTACCGCATCTGCTGTCCGATCCCCCACATGCAGCAGGTTAGGTTCCAAGGTTGTCTTGGGTGAACAACGTCATTGAAGACGGACTATTGGGAATCATCGTAGTACGAGCTTTGCGAGAAGGGAGTAATCCTCTCGAGCAGCAGGTAGGAAGAAGGTATTTCTTTTGTATGATCGAGTGGTCTGTGTAGAGTATGGTGGAGATTTCTACCCCACGACTTTCACCCCAGGTACAAACGAAGAGCAAAGTTAAGCTTATGAGCAAGAAGCTTTATTGCGAGGAGCTTAAACTTCTTCGTTCGTATTTCTCAGCCCTTTTGCCAAGCACTTCGATTTGTTCCCCTTTTTTTTTTCTTTTTCCACATCCTGTCCCTTTTATCTCTGTCCTTCCCATTTTATATCGGACTTTTCAAATGACCCTTGCAGGACTTTACTCCTTACCCCACCTCAACTTTTTATTAGCATGATTGGACTTCATTCCCACCCGCACTCTATTGGGGGGCGTCTTGAATGGGCAGTTGAAAAGAGCATGCCTCTTTCTTTGCTGGTCTGCATCAACTTAGTGTGTGGTGGACCTGAGCATAGGAGCTCCTAGGACCTCCCTAGTGCAGGTTTGTGGATGGGATGGTTATTTCTCCTTTCTTTCTTTCTTTCTTCTATTGTATGAGCAGCTCTTCTGAGAATGATAGAATGCTAGACTGCACTGCAGCTTTTGTGTGTCATGATGAACCACTGGGTCGGGAGCTTGAGAGAGGTGCAGTCAACTTCTTGCTTTCACTAGCTTCAGTGTTTCTCTTGTAATGGAATAAATGCAGTGGGCTTCATTTTTGAGAAGAGAGGATCATTCAAAACTACCCTTGCTTGCAAGGCTTGAATGGGAACAGAACCGCCTCAATATGATATTGCCATTCACTGCTTTACCAACACTGGCCTGGACACTTGCATAGCCTGATATTCACCTACTCGGTCACTGTGAATACACCAAGAAGTTCCCTCCCCACACCTCCATAAAAAAGGGGGACAAACAACACAACCTATCCCCTTTCTCCTTGTTCCCTCTTACAAACCACACACACATATACCTATCTCCCCCCCCCCCAAAAAGAAGAAGACATCATACCTTTTTTCTTGAAACGAATGGCTTCATTCAACTTTTCCATCGTACGCCAAAGGCTCTTAGCGGCCTTTCTCTTCAGCTTTACCAGCTTCATCCTCGCGCTCCTCGTCCTGACAGCTGGCGCGAAGGCTGGATTTTTGCATAATGCTGCTCTTGGAATCGTAAATATATCCTCCTCCCTCCTGAGTTTTCCTCTTGCGAGACTCTGTTATTCTTCCCCCGCTACTCTGCTTAAACATCAGCTCACAAAGCTCCCCCCTTTTTCTTTTTCCCAGGAAATCCGACAACCCACCATCTCCACCATAAACACAGACTGGATATCATACCACTATCTCACCACGTGCAATAGCCACTCTGTCGCCATGGGTGAAGGTTCTTCTTCCATCTCGTGCTCCAAGATCCCACCTGTGCAAAATATCTTTATCCCCTGGGTCATAGGTGTCGGACTCGCGGGGATAACGAGTGCGCTTTTACCACTGTGCGTTAGGGGGGGAGGTTTTTCTTCTTCGAAGAGCGATGGTGCGCTTTTGGGCGTTTTGATGGTGCGTGAAATCAAATCCCTTCCTTTCCTTTATCCCCCCCCCCCCCCCCCCCCCCCCCCCCCTTCCCCTTTTAGCCCGAGAAATATTATATATGCAAGCTCTAAACTATTTAAACATAGCTATCCTTCCTCTCCCTCCTCATCGGCGCCTCTAGCTCCACATTCTATGCGAAAAATAACCTCCCGCCGCGCGCGAAACCGGGTGAGATATTTTTCCCGCTTGCGTGGGCGAGTGTGGGGTGTATGTTTGGCGCTTTGGCGCTGGGAGGGATGGAGTGGAGATCGAGGCGTGGGATGATTATGAATGCAGGGGGAGGAGGGGTGTAGAGGGGTTGAGAGGGGGCGGGGGGACGATAAGGGGAGGTGGGGAGAGGGGGTATTGGTGGTGTTTGATGGGGATAAGGCAGAGAGGGAGGAGGGTTGAATTGTTATGAACTTTTTTTCCCTCTGTTTTCGTATGCCTTGCATAGTCCACGGTATTGATCACATATCACTTTCCTAGCAAGCTTGCGTTCCTAATAACATTCTGCTTCAATACTAATTTACTTCGTTAGATGTTATGCCGAGGCATGCATGGCCTTTTGATACGCCTTAGAAAGTCAATGTAATATAGACGGAGAGTTAACCTCGGACACAGGGCTTGAAACGTTCTGCTAGTCCAGATCAAGATTTTTGCAGGTAGGGGTTTTTTTTTTTTCTGTTGTGCTCTGTAGGATATCGACCTATCTGCACAGCTTAACTCTACTGCACGTTTGACACATTTTGCACAACAGCCCCCCTTTCCCTGCATATGCAGCCAAGAAAAGACATACTTCCAAAATGCAAAAGGAGAACTACAAGGAGAAAAAAGCTGCTTTAAAATAGGGTATTCTATTTGGTTTAAAAGTAGAGACCTTTGCAGCAGCCGTAGCAAGAAGTACGTAAGACTCCGACAAATATATAAAATCAAAAACCCCCTTCCCCTACCTCAGACTCTCTCACTCACACACACACACACACACACACACATCTTATAATTTCCTATCCTTCGCCTTCCACGCCGTCCCCCGTTTCGAGCTCCTAGTCTTTGGCTTTCCCTTCGGCTTTCCCTTAGCGCCACGACTCTTCGTCCGAAGGTTCATATTATTCCCTGCCGTAGCGCGATGGCCCTCGAAGATCAATGGTGATGCGTTCGACGACGACGCATTCGCACCAGTCCCAGGATGCGAGTCTCTCAATTTCGCCGCACCAGCACGACCAAGTAACTTCTTTGCGCGCCCCTGCAGCGAGGAAGATTTATCACCCATCACCGTCTTATTCGCATTCCCGAACCTCGAATTGTTGCTATTACTTTTAGTATGAATCCGCTTCGCGCGTGTGATGCGGAGTTTCCTCGGGAGTAGAGGTGGGAATTTCTTTTCGTTAAGCAGCAATGCGGCTTCGACGGAGTTCTCGTCGTGGAATTGTACGTAGGCGAAACCTTTGCCGATGCGGGTTAGGGGGTCGCGGACGACGCGGACGGATTCGACGGCACCACGCGTTCCTGCTGTTGCTGTTGCTGTTGCTGGGTCTGATTCGGATTTGGCGTGTTCGTTGAATGTGCGCCAGAGACCTTCCTCGACGTCTCCGGGGGGTTTGGATTTCGATTTCTTAGCCTTTTTGGGATCTTCATCGTCTTCGCCTTTGTCGTTGGCGGCGGATTCATCGTCGACGAAACCTAGGTTACCCACGAATATGCACCGCTTGTTGTCGACGGGGGCTGGGTGAGCGACACTGTCAACTCGTAAATGTCTGTCGAGGACAACGGTGCCGTTGAGCGCAGTAGGTGCGCGCCGCGCTGCCATCGTTGTCGAATACACGACGTATGCGTTTGTGCTGCGCATCGTGGCGTCCATGAGCTCGCGCTTGGCGAAAGAGCCGCGCTTGGGCACCGATTTTGACGCAAAGGCCGTGGAGCGGAAGCGGATGGATTCGATTTTGTGTGCTGCTGCTGCTGCTGCTGTTGTTTTACCGGATTCGGTGGGGAGGGAAGGGAGGAATGAGGCTAGGTGCGCGAGCAGGGTTTTCTTGGCGGATTTGGATTTTATGGCTTCCGTCGAGACGTTGCTTAGGAAGACTGTGCGGGTGGATTTATCGAGTTCAGATCCCTCCGTGTCATTAGTACCTGCGAGGCTCTCGTGGACAGGAAGCGCGGAGTCGGCAGCGTCTTCTTCTTCGTCTTCAGATCCGCTTCCTTGCGACTGTTCATCGTCACTTCCCGCACCATTTTCTTCTGCTGCAAGCTTGCGGCGTTTTTCTTTTTTCTCCTTGCGACGTTGTGCCTCCTCCTTTTCTTCTTCTTTGGCGATTTTTTGCATGTATATGTCTTCAAGGGCGTCGTCTGCGTTGCCTCGTTTCCGTTTCCGGCTCTTGTCTTTGGGGAGTGTCTCTTCAGCTAGTTCCTCTTCCTCTTCTTCTTCATCAACAGACATATCCCCGTCGACGTCAACCATGGGTTCATCTTCTTCGTCCGAGTCGGGCTCTGCCTCGGAGTCCTCTTCGGAAGAGCGCTTTCCCCCTCTGCCCAACGTCCGCGACGCTGAAGCATGTTGCGGGACTTGGACAGGACCAGCCTAATAGTTTTTAAAAAAAAACGCACGCAAAATTAGCCTTCCTGCTCTCCAGTCCAACTTAAACAGTAATCAAGTAACCAGCACAAGCACCCATAACGTAGAATTATACAAAAGACTCACACTTTTTTCAAACAGCGAAGCGAGCAATGGATCAATTTTGGCGGGCTTAACAGCTGAGGCTAGGAATGCCGGGGCCGCAGCAGCAGCAGCTGTCGTGTCAGCGCTTTTCTTAGACTTTTTCCCGTCTTGGGATTTTTCCTTCTTCGCCATTTTATCTAGCAAGTCTCAATGGTTGTTGTTGTGTGTCTATCGTCGAGCTCTCTATCAACGAGGCCAGGCTCAGGCTCAGCTTTTTTTTTTTGGATTTCTTTTCCTTTTTGGAGATGCTTCAGCTTATGTAATCCCGTCCTTTACGTAAGCAAGAATGTTGCTTGCGTTTTCTCAACAGTGAAGATATGCGCATGTATTATTATCTGTACGTCTACTCTGCAGATTTGGTTATAATAGTCAAGCTAGTAGGCGCATAGGTGCAACGGTCTGTAATTTGCGCGATGGTATGGGATAGAGCTGGATGGGTTTAACATGACATTGTTGGTGGATATGGAGACAGGCTGGGTACTTCCACGGTGTTGTCAAAATAATTACTATTGTAACTTTTGAGACATCTAGTGAGAACTAGGCATAACATGAGAAGCAATGGCAATGTATGCTATATACCTACTCCAAGAAATGGGGCAGTTCCACCGAGGAACCTAGGGCAGCAGTTAAAAGTTTTTGACTCATCTGGTAAGATTGTTCAGGGGGAACAGTATCACAGCACAAAAAGTAAAACAGGATTCATCAAATCAGCAACCAAGGCTGAGAGAGTCTCCAGGTTTCAAAAGGGGAGAGAGACTATTTATAACTTGCAAACTTTGTTTGGGCTTGGAAGAATAACTGGCCTTCAAAAAAAGCTGCAGAGCATCAGATTGAGGGAGACTCTCTCAAGATTTTGGAGAGAGTTCACCTGTTCAGCCATCTTGTATTGACTGGAACTGCCAGACACCATGGAGGTACATCCTGTTTTTCTCAGCTTCAAAAGCCTTAGTTGGATAAGATAGTCCATGACTTTATAATGTTTGTAGCCTGCTATTGGTGCTCAAGATATAGCAAGATATACAGAACCCCTGACTGAATGTATGTACATAGTTATGTAAAGGATTCTTGAAATTAGATTTCAAGCGATATGAGCCTAAAAGAAGAGCTGTGAAAAGATAGAGAGAGAGATGGGGTATCGATATTACAATATTGCATGAAGTGAGATGATTGAGAGGGAAAAAAGAAGACAAAAAGGGAAAAGTGAAGCAAAAAGAAAAGGGTATGTAACCAATACACCGGCGCTCCCAGAAAAGAACAAAGAAAATACAGAAAAGAAATTTCTCTCATAAATGCTTTCTCATGACCATCCCCCTTGACTTGTCCTCCTGCTCCTCGTTCGATCTTGTAAATGTGCCCGTGGAAATGGCGGAATCGGAGATGGAGTATTTCCCTTCACATCAGTCCCTTGTATAATCAAATCGGAGGTGCTAGTTCCGCTAGCCTGGTCTATATCTTTCACACTATGTCGCTCAGTCTCCTCGGTCGGGGAATCCCTCCGTGCCTCCACTACCGTTGTGACGATGACATCGTGTGGCTTGAGCAGGTATTCTTCATTATTGGCGCCTCCTGTCTCCATTGCGCCGGGGCTGGATATGGTGGTGGTGTTGCCCGTCCTTCTGCCCGCTGTCCTCGACATGTGAAGGCTGTGGCTTTGTTGATGCAAGCTGCGGTAGTAGCCTGTACTACTATTCTCACCACCGGTGTTTGAGAGGCCAAGTCCACGTGAGAGCAGGCCGCGGAGGGTTGGGAGACAGGCAACTATGATCCCAGTAACGGCTTCACCATGTGTTATGCAGAAGTCGAGGGAGTAGGTCCAGTCCGGGTCGGGAATCATGAGGATGCGATCGCGCCAGGTCAGGTAGACTTTCATTGCCGAAAGTGCGGTTACACTTTGTAAGAGTGTTAGTTTTATGTGATATCGATGGTTGCAGATGGGTGTCCGTTGGAAAGAGACGGGCTGCCCCGGGGGGGGGGGGGGGGGGGAGGAGAAGGGAAGGTAAAGAAGACAAACAAAAAGACGGCAATGCAAGGTTATGACATGGTAACGAGAGCATCACATCAATTAGTCTGCTCCTTTCTCCCCTAACATCCTGATAGTGAATCTCGCTCTACTTACACCAAACTGGAAGCAAATGTCATCAGGATTGTAATCCGCGATCGCCAGGTCTTGTTCATCAACTCTCTCATGATGAAGAATGGAACAGGTAAAATCATGATGTCTGTTGCCAGATTGGCAGAGTTGACGAAGAGTAAAAGCCTTCCTTGTCCATCGCGCGAAATGCAATGGAGATTTCCAAAGGTCCGCGGTGCAGAGGTGTTACCTGTTGCTGGAGGGCATATAAAAATGTATGCTATCCAGGGACCGAGACAGCTCCCAGCATTGAACACGAATGCCGCATAGAGATAGCGGCGCAAGAGAGGGAGTATCCTGCCAATTTTAAGCAGGAGAAGGACGATAGATGCCTTGGCAAGTGGTAGAATGGGTATGCTGATGAGATTTAGGCTGAGTAGGATCTATATCGCTTATTAGTAGTAGATTTGAGAGAATGGCAAGATCCTTCCGTACCCCATAATGTTCACCGAAATCCGGATTGGTTAGGTCTGCGCTTGTGGCCCGTATCTCCCAGACGTGATATCCAATACTGTTCCCTTTGATATCTGGAGATCAAACAGATTAAAATAAATTAGCTGGCTAGCTTTCTCATACATGGGAGAAACAACTTACCTTTGACTGAGGGCCCTATCAAACCAAAGGAGAGTAACTAGCAAAACGTCTCTACTCGTTAGAATCCAGAGCCATTGACTGAGTGACAAGGATACGTTACCGTTGCAGCAATGAGAAGCCAGTCATCTAGAGATGTTAGCTTCACTCATGTGCAACAATGCCATGAGAAGGAAGGAAGAGAGCTCACCCCAATCGTACTTGATTCTGCGTCTCCAGCGAGCAATCAGGCGGAGACCGACAAAAAAAGAAGCAAAGACCGGTAATATGCATATCAGCGCAATGATGGATCTTTGCCGAGCAAGACCCATTCCGGAGGGCCTGAAAAACCTGGGTCAAGCAACGTGGTGCAGCAGAACAGGAGATCCACTTTGCTGAGCCTCTGGCATATAGCATATGCCTGGAAGGAGATGTGAATAGTAAAAAGAAGAACAGCACTCAAGATTTGCCGTCCCAAGAAGACGACGCTCGATATTTTGAAAAAGAAAAGATGAGCCAAGAAGGGGACTGGCCCCTGGTCCCTTGGGGGAAAAGAGAGGCCCATTTGTATCGGTCGATCTGCATCAGCCTTCTGGGCAATTCCGCTTAATTGCGAACTTGCGAGTCATTTTGGCTGGCCCCGACAGACCCTCATTCCCAGTGCACAAGCAGCCCCGCGTGGTCGGGAAGCTTATTTGGGACTACTAATCTGAGAAAAGGCGAATTTGAGTTCACCAGCATAGAATTAGTGAGAGGTGCGGCAGCTAGTGTCATTGAGTGAGAGCTGGCTACAAGGGACTCCTGTATATCATCTATCATAGCCAGCTCTCACTAACCACCACTATACCAATTGGGGAATGGATTTACCATATTTTACACCGTCGAACCCTGTCCTCCGTACTATGCCGGCAAATCCTGCAGAGACTGGAGAAGACGGCCCACGGAGGAGCAAGGAACTTCAAGTGCCTTCAAGTTCAACAAGCTAAGTACAGAGTTCTACCGAACCGAAGGGCAAATTCAAATCTTTATACAAACAGTGAAATCCTGAACTACGGCTCAGACCATGAGACGCCCAAACACGCCATTTGAGGTCGACGGAGCCATCTGGGGAACTGGAGTAAGCATGTCATTGGTGCGCACCCGTTGCAGCGAAGCGAGGTTGGTCTCGTTGGTGGCCACAATTTCCCGTCTCGCTTAGACTTGGCCGCTTGACAGTTGACAGCCGACCGCCCAGGGGTCCAGGCTATCAGGTTGTCAGCACGTCCAAGGGGCAATGCCGCATAACCGCACTTCGTATTGGCTGAAGTTTGAAATCTGGGGGTTAGCTGTCAGCCTCTCGCCGCCAACCTACGAATAGCAAAAAAGGAGTAAAGGCTATAACGTGTTACAGACGCCTTGGCAAAGAGGGGGCGCATTGGCGGCGATTCTGCAGGGTTTGAAAGACGCTCAGTGACTCTCGGAGGCTTTTTTTTATTATTATTATTATTATTATTATTATTATTATTATTATTATTATTATTATTTAACAGTGACTCGTGAGATGGCGGTAATCGTTTGACTTGACACACAGATGACCATACCCCGTTATAATTTATTTGAGCGTTTCCAAGCCCTGCAGGATCCTCGTATGGTGATCAGCTTGGTACATATCTACT